>CM051265.1:12741533-13069033 GCA_027921565.1 Artemia sinica | reverse complement strand
AATCGGGAGGCCTTGAGACCACCTTTTTGCAAACCTCGGATCACCCACTAAAAATTGTCCGCCTTAAACATTTTGAATGTTTGCTTATTGTTTGTCAAGCCCTATATTATAAAGCCACCATCGAACGAAGAGCTACTACTCTGAATAAAACATTCACCAAACATCTGTAGTTTTCTTAGAGTAACTCATCGTAACCTTGCTTGCAGTAATTACCTTCACTAGGACTTTATTGATTACCCCTTCTCCCCTTTTACATGCATGGCTATGTAAATGGGCTATATTAATGTGGGGCTATATTAAATAAAAATAATTTAAAAGTTAATATACATATCTTGATTTCGTTTTCATTTCTTCTTGTTAACATAATCTATGTATTTGAAAGCTTAGTAGGATTTCAATGATTGTGCAACTGTGTGTTTTTGATCATGTTTCCCTCTCTCTCTCTAATTTGTTTTTTTCTTTTGATTTTTGTCTCTTGGTTGTTCAGTGGAGATTTGGAGATTAATTGCCTATTCTAGCTGCAAAAACTCCCTAAATCTTAAATGACTAATCATTTTTATATATTTTGTTCACTGTTTTTTTTTCTAATCCTCTCTATTCTCTCTCTCTCTCTCTCTCTCTCTCTCTCTCTCTCTCTCTCTCTCTCTCTCTCTCTCTCTCTCTCCCTCTCTCTCTCTCCCTCTCTCTCTCTCCCTCTCTCTCTCTCCCTCTCTCTCTCTCTTTCTCTCCCTCTCTCTCTCTCTTTCTCTCCCTCTCTCTCTCTCTCTCTTTCTCTCTCTCTCTTTCTCTCTCTCTCCCTCTCTCTCTCTCTCTCTATCAATTCAATTCTTAGTTGATCTCATTATTCTTAGTTTTTCTTTTTCTTATTTCTTTTTCAATTCTTAGTTGATGTCAATTCAAGCCAATTCTCTCTATCAATTCTCCCTATCCCTGGCATGTGGTTGTTGTGTGATAAAATCACCAGTTCTTTATTATGGGAGCGATTGGGAGTGATGGAACCAGTATATATAAAATCGAGTGTATATCTGTCGGTGAGGTTTTCCTGTATACACTGCTACACTGTTCATCCTATCACCAAGAAAACGTGAGAAGTTGTTGATTCTACTCTTGCGGTGGTTTAGGTACAGCTCCCCCCCCCCCCCTTCCAAGGAGATTTTAACACTTTTCGGGCTGATTGAAGTTAGAGACCCCTCATTACAAATGGCTTGATAGTTATTTTCGTTAACATTATTTACATTTTCTTAATATTAATTATTCAAGAACGCCCGACGGGTAAGTTATTAATCCTAATCTAATTTTAAATCAAATACTTTTAAACTTAGAAATATGATCGTAATTTTACATGTGGGAAGAACTTTCCAGGGGGAAATTGTAGGCGGTATTTTCCTTGGAGAGGAAAGGTGGAATTTTTGGAGGGAGAGGAAAGGTGGAATTTTCGAGGGTAGAATTTTCGGGGAGAATTTTTCAAATACTTTGAATTTGAAAGCAGGATCGTTATTAATACGCAAGGGGAAAATTTCCGCGGAGGGGGAGTTTTCCGCCGGGGGAAATTTTGCTTGAATTTAATTTCTTTTGAGGTCGCAGTAACTTGCGGCGGGCAACCATTATCGCAATAAACTGATTTCGCTTGAAGATATAGATTACTAATCATGTGATATCCAGCAAAATGTGATTTCCAACAGAAAAATAAAAATTAACGGTTTCTCCTTTGATTTCTTTGGAGCTAAGAATGTGTGAGGATTTTATTATTTCTTAGAATCATTTTTCGAAGGGTTAACCTTATTAGGTTAGATTAAATGTATAATTAGCCAATTGGGATTGCCTTAAAGATCATCCTAATAGTTTTGTTATTAATAATTTGATTTTCGGAGCAAGTGTCCACGTCCTGCTTTGGAATAGAAAAACAGAAAATATTAGAAATATGCTAACCTTTTCCGCTGTCACTTCTCGGAAACTATGAAAGATTATGAACTATGATATATCTTTTTCTTTTCTCTGTGAATATGATACATTTTATAATTTCATTATAGAACAGATTTTGTCTCAGGAACTATGCTTTTAATCATGTGATTTCCAAACAGGTTGGGTCATTGTCCAAGACTAGCCTTGGAATCATGAAGAAGAAAGGTCGGCCAGGAACAGATTCAGCTCGAAAGCCATCATCATCAACCAAAATTCGTCGGACCTTAAATCCAGACGCAAGACCCTTTACACCTGGCGATAGTGCTGCAACTGAAGCAATAGGTGAGCACATGAGTCATCTGGGTGAACAATTGTATAACAGAGTTGTTGCTTTAAGGCCAAGCCAAGCAGCAAAGATTACTGGCATGCTCCTGGAGTTGCCGACCCCTCAGATTTTGGTGCTTCTGGCATCTGAAGATGGATTGAGGATGCGTGTAGATGAAGCTGGAGAAATTCTTGCTGGTAAGTTTAATCTCCTTTCCAGTTGGTTAATTTCTTTGGGAGGTGGGTTTAAAATTACTCTCCGTGAATTCCCACGAATATTCTTAGAAGAAGAAGAGAGATTGAAAATAAAAAATAAGAATGGGAAAAAAACTTCTTCTTGTTGAAAACCTTTCATTCTTTGCCTCTCGTATATAATTTGATTATTTTTAAATTAGTAATTAAATCCTTTTTCCCTCGATTTAGGAGATAACTGAATAATAAACTACGGCTACAAAATATATGAGTGGATGATTCTTGGGATCGAGAGGGAGTTTCATGATATTATAAAGGGACTGGGAAGATTCCTCAGGGCAACTATGGAATACGTTTGAAACTATAGGATATTTTATAGAAATTTAATTCTTTTGAACATATATGTCTGATAGTCCCTTACCACCCTCAAATAGTGTCCCTGGTTCCGCTTGCTCATTTGGATTGTCAACAGTATATCCCAATTGCCAACAATTGGCTAAGTACCTGTTTAGTTTGCGGCCTTGGTTTTCAAAGTCTGAATTTGGCCCTAGATATTAGGCGTGTCAAAATTAAACAACAGGCCTATATGCAAGCTTTAAGTAATTTCTATGGGTCTTCGCCAACTCGTTTGTCATTTATGCAATTCATATCCAGTGGCTCCAATTCATAAAAAAGTTGTCGGGGGGGGGGCAGTTTTTTTTTAATCTGTGTGGGGTGATTTTCTACTTTTTATTACTTTTCAATTCAAATACCAAAAGGGATGTATATTTTAATGCAAATACCAAGGAAAGGTATTTTTTGAAATGTAGCAGGGGAGAGGGTGATTATTTAAGGAATGGCTCCAATTTCGGCCATCATGTATGAAATGAAAAAAAAATATTCGAGTTTTATCTGCAATAATACCAATGTAATATTTGTTGTCTTGGACTATTCTTTGTATTAGTAAAAAATTTAAATGATTTATTGTAGGTCGAAGTCAGACAACTAGAGAGCCTGTGCGTGAAATCTCCAACGAAGTTTCTGCCCTTGATTTAGACGTCTTCAATCTGTCCAATTACTATAAGAAACTCTCAGATGAAGTTGAGGAAAGAACCGATGATTCATCTCCCCTCTTTTTTATGCCCGGGAAGCGAGGATTTTATTCCCCACGTCAAGGGAAAGCCTCCCCAGAAAGGCTCAATGCCTTCAGAAATGTTGGAAGGCTTATTGGTGTCTGCCTGCTTCAAAATGAATTATGTCCATTGCCCTTAAATAGGCATGTAATTAAAGCGGTATTAGGCCGCACTATTCGATTCCATGATTTGGCCTTTTATGATCCATTGATGTACGAGAGTTTGAGGAAAATGCTTCATGATTCTGGAACGCATGATGGTGAACTTATTTCCTCTTTGGGACTTACTTTCAGGTAATTCTCTTATTCTTCATTGTTTTCGAAATTTGTTATAACCTTTGCTGCTTCTCTTATTTTGTTCAACTTGTTATATTGTTCACTATATCACACCATGTACAAACTCGTCTCTCTTCTCTTTCTCTCTCTTGGTGTCTCGGTTTTCCTCCTTCTCTCTTTTCCTCCTCCCTCCTTTTTTAATTATTTTTTTTTCTAATCCCATCTCCTCTCCTCTCGGTGAGATAATAATCTTTTTCACTTAAATTTTCAACTTTTAGTATCACCCATACTAATTTAAAAACTTGCTTTTTTTTCTTTATTTTATAATCTTATTTTTATTTTGGGTAGCCAAAGATAATTGATGGAAACAAAGTATACTGCAAAATAACCTCCTTTTCTATTTATCCTACTGCTCCTGTCTCCTCTTTCTCTCCCTCCTTCCCCTTTCTCTTTCTTTTTCTCTCTCCGTCTCTATCACAGAGCCCTGATGAAAATCTTTGTGAAAACACAATGCATCTTTACATTATTTTAAATTTTACCGCACTTATTTCATTAAATTGTTTATTTTCAATACAATGGCATAAATCGTTTTGGTTTAAGTTGAATCAATTTATTTTTATATAATTAAATTTTATTGAATACTTTCTATTTCGATCAGTTTAGTTAGTAATAATTAATAGATTATTTATTAAGTTTCTTTATGCTAAAACCTGAAGTTGTTTAATGCATATCGTAAAATAGGTACTTAATTATGACCTTTTCTAAAGGAAAATTAATTTTTCAAGATAAGATTATTTGATGTAATTAATTTCTTCTAAAATATGTATATTTTCAGGAACTCTATTTTTTTTGCTTTTTTTCCCTGTTAGGTTCCAAAAAATAATGCAAGTTGGTGTTTGAAATGCAAAGAGTGAAGAGAAGAAAAACAAAGGCCACGTATTATGTAGAAGTGATATTTAAAATACAAACGTGCTTCATATGGTTGCGATATAGAGATTTTGACACGAGTCACAATATGCATATCGTTGTGCTTCATGTGTGCTTATGTGCCTCTGAGTAACCTGCGCGTGAGACCAAACCTCAAGATAAACTTCTCATTCGTAAACTAGTCAAATCTTTTAATTTTATGAAAATATTTTTTAGCTTTAATATTTTTACTTTTGTACCGTTATACAGTGTCTATTGTATTTATTATATTTAGCTATTGTTTATTTACATTTAGTTTATTGGTTTAGATATAGGGGCGTAATTTCCTATGGGGCGGAAGGGGGGACCCCCCCCTCCCCTCCCCCTGACCCCGGTTTGCCACAAGATATAAGGGAGAAATCACTTCTTAGCTATATGGATCTAATGAGTTGTTCGTTTCAGTAACGGGGTCAAATGATTTCAGACAATAAAAAAGATAGTAAAACAAATTAAAATGGGAATGAGACATAGAGGAAGATTCTTTTAGGGGAGGTGAGGAGTGAGTGACGGAAATAATGTTGAATATATGGGAGTGAGACATAGAAGAAGATTCTTTTAAGGGAGGTGAGTGGAGTGAGTGCTGGAAATAACGTTGACTGTAAGGGAATAAGACATACAGGAGGACTCTTCTAATGGAGGTGAGTGGAGTGAGTGCTGAGAATAATTTTGAATGTATGGGAATGAGAAATAGAGGAAGGTTCTTTTAGGGGAGGTGAGAGGAGTGAGTGTTGGAAATACTGTTGAATGTGTGTGAGTTGTTTTTGTAACCAACGGTCTTGTGGTTGTAAAGCGTTACATATTAGTTTGTTATTCTATATATAGGATTGTTCTTACAGTGCTTACTTTTTTCATAGCGTTGATTTGAGTCCAGAAGAAGGAGGAGGTTCATATCCATTAGTTCCTGGAGGAGGCAACATAGCTGTCACCTCCCAGAATATATTTTCTTACGTTCGCCGCTATGCCCAGTATCGTATGGTGAAGACCCAGGCTAAAGCCCTTGATGCAATTCGATCGGGCGTTTTAGACGTGATTCCTGGCTCGACGCTAGATGGCCTTACGGCAGAAGATTTTAGGTTGCTTTTAAATGGTGTTGGTGACATAGATGTTCAAACCTTAATTTCATTTACGTCGTTTAATGATGAATCTGGTGAATCTGCGGAAAGACTTCTCAGATTTAAAAAGTGGTTCTGGGCTGTTGTTGAGAAGATGAATAATAGAGAAAGACAAGACCTTGTAAGTATTTGTTCTTCTTTTTTTTTGTAATATATCTTGTATCCGTAAGTTATTTCGTCCTTTTTTTGTCATTCAATTTACTTGGCTTTTTCTCTAATTATTAGTAGCTATTATTCTTTTTCTCAGTCAATTATGCGGATAGTATGCGACCCAAATGAAGCTTGAACTTTGGAAATCAGTTTAACTATAGGAAAATGCAGGGAATGTGTTATAAAATAGAAAGTTAAAACTGTATGCTAAATTTTGCCAAAAGCTATTGATTTCTTTGCCATGGTAACACTAATTGACCACTATAATCATAGTTGCCAGTCGAACAACAAGCATAATAAAGGAAGGGAAAACAATTGTTATGTATACTGTTATTACCCTTGGATAATTTTGGCTCACAATGGTTGGAAGTTGTGTCCAAATACAATTCTAAGATTGGGAGGGGGCTGGTATTGTATGGTGGCTAAAAAATACAGCCATATACAATGGTGACTGTCTCTAAATGCAAAAAAAAAGAGAATTAAGAAAGCAATTTAACTAACTTCAATGACCATTGAGTGTTAAAAACTGAATAATGAAATAGCACTAAGGTTATAGCACCTCTTGAGCTAGTTCTACAACAATACTTAATTATTATTATTATGTAATACTTATCTAGTAGTTAATACTTAAGCTAGGTTCTGATAGGCGTCAAATTTCGTTAGGGCTCGCGAATTGCTTTTCAAGAAGACGTCTTCATGCTGATATGTAATTGATTCATTTCTGTTTTGGATATCAGTTGAACGACCGGGTATACTTGATCGCTGTTACCACATGCCAAAGTATAGTGTTCGAAATTGGGGTCACAACTTTCTTGAGCCAACTCTTTGTTTATCAGTTACTTCTATAGCCACTAGATTTTTTTGGTAGGTTTTGATAGAAGGTGAATTTGATTTCGGTAGCCGAATTCTTGTCGAGAAGGCAAATGTTTTTGCGTGGGTGAGTATTTGGTTCGTTTCTATTTTGAATCAAAACTGTGAGACCGGGAATACTTGATGGCTGTTGTTGAATGGAAAAACGCAGTGATAGGAAGCAGAATTTGATCAACTACAAAAGCAATAATTATGTATTGGAAGTTAAGTTTAAATTTATAACTTTCTTGAATCAAAACTTTGTTTACTAGCTATTGAATTGTACTGGAATTACTTCCAGCAGCTATTGAATGTTTAAGTTAGGTTCCGATATGACCTGAATTTCGATTCGGTATCCGAATTTCTCATCTTTTAAAAAAAAGGTCTCTGTGTGAGTGGATATTAAGTTTGCTTCTGCTTCGGATCAGATTTGAAATACTAATTCCCCTACTGTTGATGTTTTATAGTATTCTAGAAAGATTGGAGTGTTTTACTTTCAGTCAGACATAGGGGCCAGAATTCCTTTAGTGACCTTGCCTGGCTGTTTTTATTGATAAAAATTACCACATTCTATCAGAGCCTAACACTTTTGAATTTGCTTTTAATTCTCTTGTTATTGTAGGTATATTTTTGGACTGGTTCGCCGGCAATGCCAGCAAGCGAAGAAGGCTTTCAACCAATGCCAAGTATAACAGTTCGGCCTGCTGACGATTGTCATCTTCCAACAGCCAACACATGCATATCAAGGCTTTACGTGCCCATGTACTCATCGCGTGCTATACTTCGATCAAAATTATTATTGGCTATACGCACGAAAAATTTTGGCTTTGTGTAAACTAGTGAATTAATAAAAGTAAAATTCTAGGATTGGCAGTTTGTCGTTTTTTCTTTCTCTTTTTGTATCTATTGCGATGACTAGAAATACAGAAAAAAAACAACCGAAGGTTTATGATCTTTCTAGAATAGGATCATCAGTTGTAGGTAATATTAACATTTTTTAGTAGAATCGATTTTATCTTGCATTGTTTTTTCTACCCTTTGTAGAGAAAAGTATTGAAGGATGTCTTATCTGTTTTCTACTCCTCCTTATTTAAGGAGGATGTTATATCTCCTCTTCTTCTGTAAAAAAAAAACTATAGCTTTTGCGCCACATAATTTCTAGGCTCCAATTTGCTCTTAAGCTAACTATTGTGGTCAGAAATGGTTTCCAAGAAGAAAAGATTCAGTTCTTTAGGAGTTTCCTCGCGAAAATTTGGTTCAAACTAATGTGACTGACTGTAGTTACATTGATTTCATATAGTAGGAGCCTCATCTGGAGGCTCACTCTGTTCTTCAGCCTCGCATGAAGTCTGCCCCCCCCCCCATAACTTCTATCCCCTCCCCCGCTAATTTGAAGGGCCATGTCTTTAATTGGGTCATAATTAGATTACCAGTCCACCATGGTTCATCTGTTAAACGTAGCTTAAACAAGTTCACTTTTCTTCGTTGCTCTGGACAGGCATTGAAAGGTGAGACCGGGCCTAGGGGATGATTCCTTATAAACGTAGACAGTATGTTTCTTCAAATTCTTTTTTTTTTTTCAACAAGCTAAAACGGATATGTCACTTAATGCCTTATGAATTACCAGATTTGAATGGTTTTGAGAAAAATAGTATGCAATTTCATAATTATACTTTCTTTGGAAAAATATAGTGTAAGGCGCTTTGCTGCTGAAACATCTATACTTCTATAGGCTGGTTGATAGTGTCTCCTTGACCTATTTAGATAATATGTATTCATGTATTTATTTTTTATATTCTACTTAATCTTATTAAAAATACAAATCTTCTGGGTTCGGCGCATTATGGTTTTTATTTTATTTATTTATTTTTATTATTATTATTATTATTTTTTTTTTTTTTTTTTTTTTAGTTTTTTTTTTACTTAGTAATCACGACCATGGTACTCCTCGCTATTTCGTGGATGATTTGTTGTTTTTGGCTGCTTTTCAGTGATGTTAGGCAATCGTAAAAGGCTGTGGCCCTATTCACGTATTTGGTATCCCCATAGGAAGCAGTTCTTTGCTTTTTAGGGATTTTTATTCTACTATTGAAATTCTTTGATTTTGTGTAACTTTCATTTTTATTTTCTACTGTAAGGCAAGCAATTGATTCCGGGGCAAACTTTCTCTTATATTTAAAGAAAAGTCGTTGAGCCAGGTGATGTAAACTTTCAGGATTCAGTCCAAATGTCAAACATAGAAAATTTCTGGAAGTTACATTCTCCTAACTCAATTACTGACCTTTAAAATGTTAAAGAAGTGTTTGTCCGGAAAGCAATTGCTCACCATTTTTTTTTATATTGATAATAACCTTCTGGCACAAGGACGGTGGTTGTGTTGACCAAATCAAATAAAAAAAAATATTACCCATAATACACACTTAGTGTAAACATGGAGGAAAAGGAAAGAAAAAAAGAGGAAACAAAATACCCCCCCCCCAAAAAAAAAAATGTTCGGGTAGCAAATTACAGAAAGGTTTTTGAACAAGCTATTCGACGAATCCAACGACTTCTCTTATCGTAATCTCCGTACCGCGATGGTATTGATCTGGTCTAAGACCCACGATCTCCGCAATATCTGTTTTGCAATGGCTTTGATCGGGTCTATGACCCTACTACCTTACAATCTCCATTCCGCGATGGCTTTGGTCGGGTGTGTGACCCCACACTCCTCACGATCTCCATTCTGCGTTGTGTTTGGTTGTCTCCCAAAATCTTGCAACCTCTACAATCTCCGTTCCGCGATAGCTTTGATCGGGTCTATGACCCCACGATCTTGCAATCTCCATTCCGCAATGCCTTTGATCGGGTCTATGACCCCACTATCTTGCAATATCCATTCCGCGGTGGCTTTGGTCAGGTCTATGATCCCACAATCTTGCAATCCCCGTTCCGCAATGGTTTTGAATGGGGCTATGACCCCACTGTCTTGCAATATCCATTCCACGATGGCTTTGGTCGGGTCTATGACCACAGGATCTTGCAATCTCCGTTTCGCAATGGCTTTGATCTGGTCTATAACCCCACTGTCTTGCAATATCCATTTCGCTATCGCTTTGGTGGGGTCTATGACCCCAGTATCTTGCAATATCCATTCTGCGATTGCTTTGGTCGGGTCTTTGACCCCACGATCTTGCAAGCTCTGTAATCTCCGTTCCGCGATAGCTTTGATCGGGTCTATGACCCCACGATCTTGCAATCTCCGTTCCGCAATGGCTTTGATCAGGTCTATAACCCCACGTTCTTGCAATCTCCGTTCCGCAATGGCTTTGGTCGGGTCTATGACCCCACTATCTTGCAATATCCACTTCGCGATGGCTTTGGTGGGGTCTATGACTCCAGTATCTTGCAATATCCATTCTACGATTGCTTTGGTCGGGTCTTTGACCCCACGATCTTGCAAGCTCTGTAATCTCCGTTCCGAGATAGCTTTGATCGGGTCTATGACCCCACAATCTTGCAGTCTCCGTTCCGCAATGGCTTTGATCAGGTCTATAACCCCACTGTCTTGCAATATCCATTTCGCTATCGCTTTGGTGGGGTCTATGACCCCAGTATCTTGCAATATCCATTCTGCGATTGCTTTGGTCGGGTCTTTGACCCCACGATCTTGCAAGCTTTGTAATCTCCGTTCCACGATAGCTTTGATCGGGTCAATGACACCAAGATCTTGCAACCTCCGTTCTGCAATGGCTTTGATCAGGTCTATAACCCCACGTTCTTGCAATCTCCGTTCCGCAATGGCTTTGGTCGGGTCTATGACCCCACTATCTTGCAATATTCATTCCGCAATGGCTTTGGTCGGGTCTATGACCCCACGATCTTGCAATCTCCGTTCCGCAGTGGCTTTGATCGGGTCTATGACCCCACAATCTTGCAGTCTCCGTTCCGCAATGGCTTTGATCAGGTCTATAACCCCACTGTCTTGCAATATCCATTCCGCGATGGCTTTGGTCGGGTCTATGACCCCACGATCTTGCAACCTCTGCAATCTCCGTTCCGCAATGGCTTTGATCGGGTCTATGACCCCACACTCTTGCAATCTCCGTTCCGCAATGGCTTTGATCGGGTTTATGACCCCATGCATAGAAACCTGTTTCCGGTTTATCCCACTGATGTATTCCAAGTAAGAACTTGCCATACCAAAAAAAAAACAAGGATCGGAGCGTCATCTTATCACAAATAATGAATACATTCAAAAAAAATGACAGAGCACTCAAATGGAGCACACCAAATACATTATAGATTTTTGATATTATGCTTCTTTTATACCGAGCTTTACACGGAACAAGCACACCATATATCTTACGAAACTTTGTAATTGATAAGCTGGAAGCTTACTACGGCCAAAATTGCAAACAAAGTCATCAGTTATATCTCAAATCACTTCCAATAGGAATTCCTAGGTAATTGATGCTTGGTGATAGTAGTACCGGATGGCCATCTAGATAAACATTATTTACAATGGAAGTGTGCCTGATTTACCAATTGCAACAATCTCTCTCATCCCAGCAATAAATTTGAATCCAATGTCCCATTAGTCTATACATAAAATATCAAAGTTATGTTCAATATCAGCGACAGTCCTTATATCGTCAAGGACAGAAGTGACAGGTCAAGGACTTCGTAAATAAATGCCGTGCGAACTTTCTTCTGGGCCTCCAGTACACTGTTGTTATTTTATGTAGTGAAGGTGAAGCTACACCACTCTGCCTGATACTTTTCCAAACACGTATTACTCTCTTTGAAATTATTAACAATCCTGTGTAAGCACTTAAATAACAATATACATTTTACTCATTTTACCCTATAAACACATAAAAATGTCCGTACTAGACCATGATCCTTAGCACTGGTTAGAAACTGAGGGTGTATTCCCTGGTCAAAGGCACGTGTTACACTGTGACCAGTCACAATATAAATGGCTGTGTATTGACCAGATTCTTGCCGTTATGGTCTGACGTTGTGACGTAAAATCAGAGGAGAAATTTTTCCGAACAAACATCAGCTATTTCGTCGACAACTATCAGCTCTATTAATTTACACATTTGTTGTGATATATCTATCGGCCGATTTGAACCACAGTTTATTTTATCTTTTCCCTGTTTAATCACTGGGTTTACAACATCCGCACAAAACTCGTCTGGGACTAAGCCAAAATTGAGTTGCACTTGGAACGTTAGACCGAAGTGCTGTAACAGATTTGTATTTCTTTGCACAAGGTTCATGCCACATAGCTGATCTGATCGGTTCCACGTGAATAGTTCTTTTTCAAATTTGGAATGCACTGTTTAGTAGTAGTAGTAATTGTAGTAAGCAGCACTGTTGTGTTGTCTTTGAAAATGCATCTTATTTCAATCTAATCACTTTCGACTCTTAAAAAAGAAATAAGAACTCTCAGTTTTCAGTCAAATCCGCCCCTTCCAAAGTCTTTACGACTAACCCTTCCATCAGAAGTAAGCTGTGACACTGTAAGCTCAGCCAGAGTCGACTCAGATCTAATTGGGTACCTGGAGAAATCTGGGAGGAAAACACGGGAAGCGTCGGATGATTTGCTCCCAACCACGTATTCCACTCCCGACCGAAGGCATTGAATCAGGAGATCGGTACCAGCGCAACGCAGACCTTAGGTCAGCATGCGAAAAAGTTTTAAGTTTTTCTTCCATCAGAAGTGGTCGATGAAAAAGAAAATCAAACAGTTCATGGTAACAAAATGTAAGTATGGAGCAACTTGGTCAAAAATGAGCCGAAACTGTAAAACACAGAATTTTGTTATCAATTAACATCAAAACGATTGGCTTTTTACGTTGATTCCAATTATATAAGACTCCTTAAGTTTTCATCAAAAGCCACAAGCCTAAGAAAATTTGTCTGACTTTTGGGATAGGGTAGGAAACATTCCCAAAAAGTCAAACGACCTGGATGAAAATCGCATCATCAGATTCCGCATGTCTGAGAACCTTACTGTAAAGTTTCAATCTCCTATCTACAAAATGTAAAATCTAGAATTTTTCGCCAGAAGAAATATCACAGATGCGTTTTTATTTGGTTTTTCCAGTGGTGATCGAATCAAACCAATTGTCCTAGAAGATTGAGAGAAGGCTGGTTTGAACGGAAACCAGAAGTTCTAGTGCCCTTTTTTGCTGACCAAAAGTGATTGGGTTGGATCAACATACAATTTTTCATGAAAACTGCATTTTTTGGTATCTATTACGTTTAATTATCTATAAGTCTTCATGACATCATGCGACTGTTATGAATAACAGACTGTATCATGGGAAAGTCGTATATTTTTCCATTTTGTGGCTCCAAATTAACATCCCCCTCCAAATAGGACCAATTTCATATCGATTGAAATTCTTAGATTTTGCCCATCGATTTAGTAGCTTCTCTTAAATCCCCGTTTTACATATAAACAATTTTCTATTATAAATGTTTCATAATCATCAGACAGAAGAAACCGTGTCTAGATCAAAAAGAAGATACACATCCTCTGGAATGGTGTTACAGAGTCGAAGGAAGAAACTTAGAAAGAAAGACATGAAATTCGAGCTAAACAAATGGCTTACAAAAAAGAGCATTGTGATTAAAACAAGGACGCTGTCAAATGAAGTGTAAAAAGCAGAAACAAACCGTGTGAGGAAGTGGCAGCTCTCAATAATCGTCTATTTTTAAATGCTATCAGTTGAGCTGTCAGTAGTCGCTCCTTACTTACAGCAAAGAAAAACCCGAGTGCTTTTATCTGTGTCTGATATATTATTTGACAACACATAGAGGCCACGTGTTTCTTTAACTAAGTGCCTCATATGCGGGGCTCATTGACAAAAGACATCAGGCCATAGTTTTCTAACGTTTTCTACCAGCTTTTGCCGCTAAACGCCAATTTTTGTCCAAAGAAGAGGATCAGAATTACATAAAATAAAATTTATAAGAAACCCAAATGACTTTCCATGGTCTAAAACTATACACATGAGGTTTTGACCCCCTGCTTCCCCCTTGACAAGTCAAGGCAAAGTTTTGTACTCTGCTATTTTTTGCCAGTAAATATCGATTTTTGCCCAAAGACGATCAAATTATCGGAGATTGTCTTAATTGATTCTAAAACAATTCACGGTCTAAAACACTGAACGAAAGTAGCGGCCACAGTATATTTATAGGTAAACTCTATATCTGTAAATGCCCTTAAACGATGTTTACAGATAATCACGTATCATGGTACAGAGGAGCGTGGTATTAAGAACAAAGAGAAAAAAAGGGAGCAAAGCAGAGCAACAGAAGTATCTAAAGTAAAAAAAAAAAAAAAAAACCGGCACAATGGCATCTTCATATGCAGGTATCTTTTGAAAAATTGTTTCTCTGAGGTATGATATCATATTTGAGTGCTTCCATCATCTCATTCTTGAGATGTATCGTCATAAATTGGTTTTCAGAATATTTTTTGTATTTTAAATTACAAAACAAAGGATTCAGTTTTATCATAAATTAACATGTGCAAAATGATGTCCGAACTTTTCTACAATGACTTTAAAGATCAGTTCTCTTAAAATGTCGCAGTCCAATGAGTAAACATAACAAACGTGTAGACTAATAATTACCCTTTAATTGAATAGCCTTCAGATTAAACAGGTTTAGAGAAGAAGAAACATAAAATGGAATATCAAAGAGACCAAATCATTGCTCAGTTCCAGGAATTAAGTGGGATTGATACACTTGAGGAATGTAGTCAAATATTAGATCAAAATAATTGGAATTTAAAAGTTGCCCTCAATTCTTATTTAAGCAATGGTGTCAGAGAACATCCTAGGCAAGGAAAGGAAAATTCTCAAAAGCGACAGGTGCATTCTAATAGAAGTCTAGTTGCACGAGCACTCAGTATGGTTCAATGGTGTAGGTCATACCAGCCTCAATCAACTACAGAATGGATATTTTATGCTACAATCTTGCCTATCAGAATAGTTGTTGAAACTTTTTCAAGTATTGTGTCATTATTTGCTGGGTTATGCAAGCCAGCAATTACTAATGTAGCTGAAGATATGTCTTCCTATAGAAGAGAATTTGAGGAGGAATTTGGGACATTTCATCCTACTTTTTTTGAAGGTAGTTATAATCAAGCACTTGCTGCAGCCAAAAAAAAATCGGTCTCTTTAATGGTACACATTCATTCCCCTGATAATCAGGATTCTAAAATGTTTTGTCAGCGAACGTTAACAAGTCTTGATGTGGTAAATTATGTAAACAAAAATTTCATATTCTGGTCATGTTCGGTCAAGAAATACGAAGTATATACAAAATTCAAGTCATTGAGAGGAAATATATATCCTTTGACTGGAATTGCTGCATTGAGGAGTAATAAAATGCACCTTGATTCCTGGATTGAAGGATATTTAGAGCCCCAACAGTTTGTTAATAGAGTGAAAAGAGTTGTAGAAAGTAACAAAGCGTGTTACATCACAGCAAGGCAGGAAAGTAAGGAAAGAGATTTAAACCAGACCATCCGAGAAGAACAAGACAAGGCTTATGAAGAATCCTTACTTGCCGACCAAGAGAAAGAAGCAAGACGACAAAGAGAGAGAGAGGAAAAGGAAAGACTTGAGCAAGAAATAGTAGAACGGGAGATTAAAAAAAAGGCGATGCTAGAAGAATTGAAGGCGAGAAGAAGAAAAGCCAGTGAGCTTATCCCTGATGAGCCCGACCCTTCTCATTCAGAGTGTGTGAAAGTTGCTATACGATTGCCAGACGGTAGATCGCTTGTGAGGCGGTTTCTAAGATCTCACTCTTTGAAATATGTATATTATTTTGTCATTAGTGATGCAAAATCGCCTAGAGAATTTGAATTAGTTGCAAACTATCCAAAACGAGTTCTTCCTTGTAAGCCAGAGGAATCCGAGGAGGAGCTCCCTTCAATTGGTGATATTGGACTTCAAAAATCTGAAGTTCTGTTTGTTCATGATCTTGAAGCATAGTTTTTTCCGTTTTCTTGTAATCCTTTCATTTATTGTGTCTAGCCCATTGTCTGGGTTTTGAGTCAGGGTCCAATACGTTTTTCTTTTTCGAGAATAAATTCAAAAAAAAATTTCTGTTTCTGTTTCGAAAACAGAAATAGAAACTTTTTCTCGTACAGTAAGCTGTACGAAAAATATGGTTTAATCCCACTTTCTTGGGCTGTAATGAGAGTTAGATTGAGATGAAAAGGACACGTTTTGCAGATTAGAGATAACAGCCATCCATTTAGAATCCTATATTGTATAGAAGGCTCTGACCTTGCGGGTGTCGGTTTACATCTAGGTTTATCTAGGTTACATTCTAGGTTTATAAAAGAGCTTATGTACATTTTCCCCGAATAGGCTAAAGCTATCAAGTCAAAATTTCAGGAATTGTTGAGGGGGCTGTTGGACTTAATGAAAAGATTTTGAGTGTATCCATGTACTTGAAAGGGCGTATCTGCAATATCTCAGGAAAAGCTAAAGTTATAAAGTTGAAACTTTCAGAGAATGCTGAGGAGAAGCTAAATCAAAAGGTTCGATTTTCATCCAGGTTCTCAAAATAGCTTATCTGCAGTATCAAAGGAACAGCTAAGAGTATTCAATTGAAGCTTCGAGGGAATATTTATAGGGAGGTCTCACTAAAAAAAAAAAGACATTTGGCACATTCAAGCTGTCAAAAGAATATCTGGGCATATCTATATTTATCTCAAGAACGACCATGGGCATTAAGTTAAAATTTAAGTAAATGCTGAGGGAGATGTTCAACTAAATAAAAGACGCTATGCGTATTCCCTCCGTGTTTACTTATCCTTTGTCAGGCCTTTATTGGAATATGCATTTGTGGTCTGGCATACTCAACTTTAAAGTGAACTTAGCGACAAAATTGAGTCAGTCCAAAAGCGTGCACTCAGGATCATTTTTTACAAAGAGACCAAAATCTCCTACTCCTTTCTTCTTAAAGCTGTACACTGCACTACATTAAAAGTACAGAGGAAAAAATTGGTTTGTGTTTTGCCTAATCTGCCATTAAAGTAAAAACTTTCAGGGCTACTAATTCTTTTGTCACTTTTCCTACTGCTTCTATTACTACTAACGCTATTACTGCTACTATTGGACTAAATCAAAATCATCTAAGTGCATCCAGGTCATCAAGATGGCACAGGCAGGCTATGTTAGGATTGTAATAAGGTATAAAGTGGAAAGGGGTCTTCCAAAGACTAATAAAAAGGTACTATGTGCATACCTCTACTACTGCCACTAGTAGTACTACTACTGTTATTTCTACTAGTAATACTATCACTGAGGCTAAATGTATTAAGGTGAAATTTCCAGGGAATGGTGAGGGAGGTGTTGAACTAAATCAAAACAAACTATGTGCATGTAGGTTATCAAAAGGGCGGATTAGCAGTATCTCAGGAACGGCTTAGAGTATTTTGGTATTTTAGGTATTCTAGGTACTTTTAGGTATTTTGAAAGGGTGATAAAATTAAATTAAAACACACTATGTACATTCGGGTTATCAAAGGGGTGTATCAGCGATATCCCACTAATGCCTTAGGGTACTAAGCTAAAACATTCAGGGCTGCTAATGTTATTACCACTTTTGCTACCACTACTGCTACTATTGAACTAAGTCAACATTGTTTAAGTGCATCCAGGTCTTCAAGATGTCACAGGCAGGTTATCTTAGGATTGTAATAAGGTATAAAGTGGAAAATTTCAAGCAAAGTTTAGGTTACTATAAACCTAAATCAAAACGTACTATGTGCATCCTGGTTGTCAAGAGGACGCATCAGTAATATCTCAGGATTGGCTGGGGGGTACGAAGTTGAAACTCCGTGGGCTACGACTATTTCTACTGCTACAGCTTCTGCTGCTACTTCTGTTGTACTAAATCAAAAGTGTTCAAGTGAATCCGAGTTGTCAGAGCAACATAGCTACAATTTCTCAAGAACAGAATTGGATGTTAAGTTTAATTTTCAAGGAAAGCTGAGGGGGGGGGGCAAAACTAAACAATCTCGATTCTTGTAGAGAAAAACAGTGTTATGTGTTGAAGATGTGTATGTAAAATATCGCTGGAATAGCTAGGGTGTTTCGTTGGAACTTTCCGAGCATGTTATAGGGGATGTTAAACTAAATCAAAAGACACTATGTCCATCCAAGTTTGTCATGAGGTCGTATTTGTGATTCCTTAAGAGCGGATACAGGAAGTAAATTGAAGCTTTCAGGGCATCTGGAGGGGGATGATTGACTAGCATTTTCCTATTCTCGAGGTTGTAACATAACGGGGGTTAGAATGCCGTTAGCACTATAAAATCCCGAAGATTATGCAGACTCCCAACCCATATATTTGAATTTTATCCCCATACCGGCCAATCCAAAAGAATATAGTGTCATTATTATTGTTATATTGTAAAGTAAACCAAAATGCGGATTCTTTTAGAGACAAACAAAATGCACCATGTGTGTCCAGATTGTCAAAAGGGTGTATATAAAATATACTGAAATAGCTGGGGATGTTACGTTGGAACTTCCAGAGCGTGCTATTGGGGATGTTGAACTAAATCAAGACACTATTTCCATCCAAGTTTGTCATAAGGTCGTATTTGCGATACCTTAAGAACGGATAAAGGTAATTAAACTGAAGCTTTCAGGGAATGTGGAAGGGGATGATTGATTAATAATTACCTATGCTCAAAGTTATAACATAATAAGGGTTAGAATTCCATCAGTCCTATAGAACCCCAAAGGTTATGGAGATTAAGCAGATAAGCTAGAGGAAAACAAAATGTACTGTGTATATCCAGATTGTCGAAAAGGCGTTTCTAAAATAGCTTGAAATAGCTGGGGATGCTACGTTGGAACTTTCAGAGTATGTTATTGGGGGTCTTAAACTGAATCAAAAGACACTATATGTCCATCCAAGTTTGTTTTAAGGTCGTATTTGCGATATTTGTTTAAAGTCATATTTTCAATTTTCTACCCATATTTAAATATTTTTCCTCATTCAGACCAATTCAAAGCATTATAATGTTATGCTATTATAAAAAATTGATGCAAAATTTCGTCCACCGTATAAAGTAAGCCAAAATCTGGGTTTTTATAGAAAAAACAACGAAATGTTCAATGAGCATCCAGATTGTCGAAATAGCTGGGGATGTTACTCTGGAACTTTCAGAGAATGTTATTGGGGATCTTAAACTGAATCAAAAGACACTATGTACATCCAAGTACTTACTCAGAATCTCATAAAAACCATTTAGCATCTCTTGGATTTTGCTGCAGATAGCAATACTCAGTTTTAATGAAACTTCATAAGAAATTGTGAAATTTGTATTTTCGATTAAACGGAGCATATTTTTCTTTTTAAAGTTCAGCAGGAGAGGGCAGTCCCCAAAAGAGCTTTAATATACCGGCTAGGAAAATAACAAAAATCAGCTCTAATGAAATTCAAGGATCAATTTTGCAGCTTTGGGAGTCCCTTACTGCGATACACACTTTGATTGAAAACCTTTCTGACACATGTGAAATAAAAAGTCACTCTCTTTTCAATCAAATTTCATAGTCAAACCGTTAATTTTCAATAGCTTTCAATAATAACTTATACCCTAGGAGAATTCGCTAAGTCTTAGTCTTTGAAACGGTCAGCCGACGATGAGGCTCGCAAAATGATTTTTAATGTGTCGAATCCTTTTAAGGATGCGATTTTTTTTTTATACAGTAGGCCCCTGGTTTATTTAATCCGTCTCCAGCATATGTACTGGTAAAAAAGCGCTATTGGCATTTTCTTTGTATGGATATTCATAGGAACCTTTTTTCCAGAAAATATTCTTAAGAAAAATTAGTAAAAAGGTCATTTTCCGTCAGATATATTAGCCGCCTTACATAGCTATTTGGCTTTTAGACAAACTTCACCGTCTTCCGGAAAGCTTAGCCTTAGAAGCAGAGTTTTTTTCTAAAAGAGCACAAAACCACTTAGTTAAGGAAGTTGCGGTTTATCACTTGTTGTCGATTTGCGGATGTTTATTCCCGATGAAAGATAGTACGACAAATGGATCAAAAGCCACAAGTTGTTTCGTTTCGCTCTAAACACAAAGAGGTGAAGAGTCTGGGAGGTGAGAAGAATATTTTGCTTTTATCGTGTTTTTCACTTGATAGTATCACTTTTTAGGTTAGTTCAGGCACATTCACAGGATGTTTTATTTTCAGAGGTGTGGAGGCGAAACAATGAAAATGTTTAAAAAAAACTGGTTTTAAAAAAATTGAAAGTCGTTTTGGGAATAGTTAAAAAATCTTGGGACGGCTCAGCACCGACACCATTCCTCTTCACATACGTATCTGGAAGATACAGTTTCTTTTCTAATAGATGGTGTTTCTCAGCTCGGTTGAATTGAATAGTAATACTAATTTGCTATGACAAATATGATACAGTAACTGTTTAAACAAAACACTTTTAATCCTAGCTCAACGTCTCGGCCACTAGAACACGGTGGGATGACAAAAATATTTGGTATCTGACTAAGGAATTTGGTTTCTGTAAAGGTAGACCCTGAAGCCGCGCCGAAAAGTCGGCGGCGCGCCGCCGAAAAAAACGGTGGCGCGCCGCCGAGCTTGCATCACCGCACTGATGCCGCCGCTGATTCTTTCGGCGGCGGCGTCACTAATACGCCGCCGTTTTTTTTCTCTTTTTTGCTTATCGATATCGACCTCCGAGCTTCAACCGTCATCCCGGCTAATCTGTTTCTTAAAGATAAATGCTGTTATCTTGGGCTCGCCATGTATATCGGTTCGTAGGAAGGAGAAGAAGAAATTTTTCTTGAAACAAAAATTCTACCTTCCACTTTAAAATTCTGTTCATTTTACTTTCTGATTTTTCGGATGAAAAGAGGTAGGTAAAAGAGCATTAGGCGGTTCAGGATGTTATCATAGGCAGCGCAATCGCGCTGCCTAAGCAAAGAACAATGTTGGCACAATGTATTATTTTTTTTTCATACCAGGGCAATTCGTGTCGAAGGAGTTGTCGTAGAAACTTAGAAAAGGGCTCATTCGATTGGAAAATGGAATAACTAGTGCCCTTTTTAATAGTCGAAAGTGATTGGAAGGCAGCTAATACCCCTTCCACGCCCACCATTTCCCCAAACACATCCAATCAAAATTCTAATATAGCCATTTTGTTCAGAGTAACTGATTTCCAGAGAGAAAATATGTTTTTGAGGAGGCTACTCCCCCACAACCCTTAGACAAGGGTTTTAAGTTATGCCCTGGGGGTATATAAGAACGATGTTGGCACAATATCTTATTTATTTTTTTCCTTTAGACCAGGGCACTTCGTATCGAAGAAGTTGTCGTAGAAACTTCGAAAAGGGCTCATTCAATTAGAAATTGGAGTGGCTTGTGCCCTTTTTAATAGTCGAAAGTGATTGGAAGGCAAGTAACACCCCTTCCACGCCCACCATTTCCCCAACACATCCAATCAAAATTTTGAGACAGCCATTTGTTTAACGTAGTTGAGAGTTCTGGAAATTAGGTCTTAGAGGATGACAACCCCCCTCACAGCCCTTAGGGTAAGCGTTGTAATTTATGCCCTAGGGGCATATAAGGTGCTAATAGAAAGCGTTGTCGTAGAAACCCAAAAAGGGATCATTCGATTGGAAATCGAAAGGCCCAGTGCTCTTTTTAACAATCAAAAGTGATTGGAAGGCATGAGATTTTTATAGTAAAGATAGATGTGGGTATAATGTATCATTTTTGTTGTTGTTGTTGTTGTTTAGACCAGGGCACTTCGTATCGAAGGAGTTGTCGTACGAACTTCGAAAAGGGCTCATTCGATTGAAAATAGAAAGGGCTGATGTCCTTTTTAATAGTCGAAAGTGATTGGAGGGAAACTAATCCCCCAGCCACGCCCACCCTCCCATTTGCCTTTATGTTTAAAAAGTTAATGTTGCCTTAAGATTAAATCAAAATGCACTATGTTAATGTTAATTCCCAATAAGGCATCTCAACAGTATGCCAAGAACGACTGAGGGTATTATGTTCAAACTTTCGGGGCTACTTCTGCTCTTTAAATTTAACCAAATCAAAATAGCGTAAGTGTATCCAAGCTATCAAAGAAAGTAAACAGATTTTTTTGCGAATAGTATCAAGTTTTCCATTTCAGGTCAACTAGATGAGGTATGAAACTAAATTAAACACTACTATTTGTAACCAGATTTTTAAAAGGGTCTGTGTTGTTAAAAATTGCTGAAAATTTTTTTCCAGCATACAAATAGCAGGCCAAACTATAAATTCTTAATAAAACGAAAAGATTTAAAGTATTATTTTCCTTTTCCCTGAAAAGACTATGTCAATATAAAACGAACAGAAATTAATTAAAAAAACTGTTTCCACAAAATAAGTTTTTCAAAGAAAAGTAAAGAACTCCATTAAATAAAAATGAGCAAAAATAAAACCAAATAATCTACCAAGCGTGAAACTACCACAAATCAGCATCGATAAATAAATGAAACCCAAAACGAACAGAAATTACAATAGATAACCGAGTTAAACTTAAAACGAGCAGAAATTAACATAAGTTGGGCTCAAAACCCCTATGCCTTCCCAAGGCCAGAATATAATTTGCTCTTTACTGAAAAAATACAAATGAATGTGCATTGTCAGTTTGATATACATATACTGATATTTAGTAATCAAAATGTTAATATTATTTGATTTATTAAAGTTATAAAAGTATAAACATTTATATTTTTTTAATAAAGTGCAAATTATGCTCTGGCCTTGGGAAGGCATATGGGTTTTGACCCCAACTTATGTTAATTTTTGCTCGTTTTGAGTTTGACTCGGTTATTTATTGTAATTTCTGTTCGTTTTGGGTTTCATGTATTTATCGATGCTCAATGGCTCCAGGCAGAGCGAACAAACTCACTTTTGTTACATCAGTTGTAACTGAAGTGAGGTAACCGCTGATTTAAAATAGTTGGTGTTGTTAAGCCATGGTATCTGACTTGTATGCAGTGTTTTTTCGATGTTGTTATTTGTTTTTTTCACTTCCTTTTCGTATGTATTTAATGAACAGGAGATGTTTGAACATCAAACTTTGAAAGTTATACACACATTAGCCGAAATCATTAAAAAGAAGAAAATGACTAAACACAGGATTTTATAGGAACAATGCGATGTTAAACATAAACACAACATAGGTTTTCCTGGGTCTAGTGGCTAAAAATGAGGATTCTACTTGCTCTAATTGACGGTGAACATAAACACTTTCCGCACGGCCCAAGAAATTCCTGTTTTGTCATATTGTTCTTGTATGTTTTTAGCCAACCATTTAAAAATCCTTACTAAAATCAAGTTGAGGTTGAACGTGCTTGGTGAAGTGGAATTTTTATTATTATTTTTAATCAGAAAAATCGGCGCGCCGTGGCGCGCCGCCGGTCAGAAATCGGCGGCGCGCCGCCAAAAAAATTTCCCCAAAAAATCGCCAAAAAAAATCGGCACGCCGCCGCCGATGTTAAATCACACATTCGCCGCCGTCATGTCGGCGTGGCGTGGCTTCGGGGACTATGTAAAGGTAATTTTGCCTCATATTCACTCGATGCCAATAATTATATAGTTTTACTCCCATAGAAAACGAAAAAAAGTTGAGTAGGACAGGAAAGAAAGCAAATTGCTAAAAAACACACAAAACTCAAGAGGAGACACAGAGAGACACAAGACAAATATGCAAAAACAGAAGAAGAGAAGGCAGTTCTTCAATTAAATTTGAACTAAATTTTTCCATAATGAGAACAATGTCTTTTGCAAGATATTGACTAGTTAAACTCTAGTGCCTAGATGATCTGGTAAATAAACATCACCTTTAGTCAGCTTTTTTATCAGCCCTTTTTCAGGTTGGAGCCTCTTTAATCTGGGCTCTGAAGCCCTAGCTTAATCGTTTTCCTCCAACTTCATAAACATCGAAATGTTGCCCCTCTTTCAACTTCTGATTGTTAAAGGAGCCTTTACGGACAATTCTAAAGTGATCAAGCAAGCCTCATAAATAAAAGTCAACTAGTGTGAAGCATTTCACAGTTGGCGCAACTAAAATTGGTCTTTAAAACTTTTTGATATCACTAATTAGAAATATAAGAACTAAACTACATTATTTAGTTCCTATTGTAGTTTCTTTCTTCATATTGCAGTAGTCTCTGTGCTACCCCACAGCGAGAAATAGCTCCTGGTCAATATTTGTTGTTCTGAGATTTAGCACGCCTTGAATTGCGCTGAGCATGC
This sequence comes from Artemia sinica, assembly GCA_027921565.1. Taxonomy (NCBI): domain Eukaryota; kingdom Metazoa; phylum Arthropoda; class Branchiopoda; order Anostraca; family Artemiidae; genus Artemia; species Artemia sinica. The sequence continues at coordinate 13,044,857 of CM051265.1, read as the reverse complement.
AACAGTACCGACTTAAAAAGCTCGAGTTGGTTGCAAAGGTCCAAAATGGTCACTAAATCCCTACTTGCAAGCCGCTTGTCAATCTTCAAAAGTTTGGCACCGAATTTGGAATGATTCATAAAGCTTCAGTAATTGAAAAAAATAGTGGATTCCTACGAGAAAATCCTCATGAGATTTGGAGGTATATAGGCAAGCGGAAACCCATTTCGGATTCTTCACACTATGTCCTTTCCAGTGAAGAAGAATGGATCAGACTTTTCACTAGTGAGTTTTTCCTCCGGGACAGTGATGGAAGAGTAGTTTCAGCGTTGATGAGCCTTCACGTGGCACTGAATCAGAGATTGAGTCTGTTACCAGTATCAGAAATTAGGTGAACCATTATTCGAGAAGCATTGATCAGTTATGTGGGTTACACCTAAAACATACAAACGACGAGCTAATAATGCACCTTCGCCTGCTCTACCAAATTATTTTCAATACCGGTGCCATACCTAAATTTTTGCATTGGTTCGCTTACTCCAGTTGTCAAAAAGGAAAACACAACAAACAGTGTAGTTTATATAGGCCCATAACCGTGTCCTTGGTACTTTGTAAGCTAATAGAGCTACTATAGTTAATGATTTAAATGCTGAATATTTTACCCCAGACAATCAGTTTAGTCTTAAGGCATAGCCTTAAGTATCCGCGTATCCACTTTACAATCTCCAATGTTGTCGTTAAAACGGAGAGAAATTATGATATAGTGATTCTGGCAGCATATGTGGCTTCTCGTATCTTTGATTCTAGCGTCCACCCTCAGCTGCTATATTCTGCAAAAAGCCGAGGTATCTGTTGTAAGTGCATTCAAAAACATGTATGCGCGTCTTAAGGTGATTATGAAAATAGATGCTTGGAATAATTTCATATCAAGCAAAACTTCGATTAAAGTGCTGAAAGGTATCCACCAAGGAGGTATAACGTCCCGACTCCTTTATAGTAATAGCGTTTAAAAGCCCAGGAGAAAGTTACGAGGAGTTACATATTTAGAGGTCTGGACCTTTCTCTTTTTAATTTTGCTAATGATATGCTAACCCTAGTCGGACACTGTCGCCAGTTTAAGGAAATTTGTAAGTGCTTAGTCTTGATGTGAAAAAAAAGTTTGTCTTTCAAAGTATCTAAGGGTGAAATTCTTATTTTTGGCCAGTCTCAGACCATAACAAGAGGCGTGCAGCTAGGAAGTCAAAATGTTTCTCCGTCTGCAACTATCAAATATTTTGGCCTTCCAATCGGTACCAGCGTCAAATCAAAACGCCCCCTCCTTCTTGCGCATCTTGGTGAAAATTCAGAAACAGTATTTGGACTTCTTGTTTGCAGCATCAAGAGCGTATGCTAGCCAGAGTCTAAAACTTATTCGTTCTGTTGAATGTCATTGCTTTTTCCCCTTTCTGGAACATCTTTACATGCACTGACAAAAAAGTATAAGTTCTAAGTATTTTAGATATGCAAAATTGTTCTTGGGAATTCTCCTCTGGTCTGGAAACAGGCAAATGATTGCCACTTACGGTTTATCTGTACCCCTGGTTACAGCTTAGAGTCAACGTGAAAGATTGTTTGGAAATCTAGAGCAGCCTCGTATATTTTCCCAGGCAATGATTGACTGTTAGTTTATCTTTATTTTTGTTCTTGTATTGTGTTTTTTTTGTTTCTTGTGTAGTGTTATATTTGTGTTTATCTTTTATTTGTGTTCTCGAATGTATGTCATAAGACCTTACATTCACACATTCAGTAGTAGTTGTAGTAGGTAACAAAACTTACATTCACACATTGCGTATTTGTGTGCTGTAACAAAACACAGTATGTCAATCAAACGGTTCGCAATTAATTGTGGTTTCTGCAGTAATTCGTATCCAATCATCGCTGAGGTTGCTTAGTACAAGGTGAATGTTGAAGAATGTAGGCAAAAAATGAACAATGGTAAACACATATTTCACCAATGACGTCTTTCTCCAAATTACACCGTTTCTCCCCTTTTTCTGAAGCTATGTAAATTTTTTACCTAAGGTAAATTTACATAAAGGTATTAAGGTTTTATAGACATTTTCAAACCTAATAATTTTTACATAATTGGATCCAATACAAAAAGTAGACTCTGTGCATGTGTCCGTTCTTATCAAATTTGTTACTTCGCTCGTTTTTGGTCCGGGTAACTTTTTTTTTCCGATGAAAGAAAAGAAGGCTAGTGACCCTTTTGGTAACCTGAAAATAATAAAATAGCCTATCATGACAGAAAATAATGGTGAAAAATCTTGCAATAGCTGAAAAAAAAACTATTGATATTGTGCGAAGGCAGAATAAATAGTACCACTGACTTCCACGTTTTTTTTCTTTCTTTTGACCTGGCCATTTCATATGGAAGGTTTTGTCGTAAAAACCTATGAAAAGGCTCGCTCGATTGGAAATTAAAAATTCTAGTGCCGTTTCGAATAGTGAAAAGGAGGATAATCATCCCTCTCCTAGAGCCCTTTTAATGTCCCTCCCATTTACTCCCAATGAAATGCACCAATTTCAGATTTATTGAAGCTATAAAAGATAATTTTTAAAAATATATTTTATTTTCAATAAAGGGCAAATGGCGCTTATGGGGTTTCATTCTACTACAGCTTTGGTAATTTCAATTTTTTTTTTTTGACTTGGTTATTTATTGTAATTTCTGTGCGTTTTGGGTCTCATTTATCCTTTGATGGTGATTTCTGTTTGTTTTAACTTTGAATTGTTATTTGAATTTACCTCTGCAGGTTTTTTGGTTTAATATAGCTCCTTATTTTTCTTAGAAAAACTTCTATTTTAGAAAAGTTTCTTTTTCAAGTAATACAATATAAAGATAGAACTATACAAACAGGAGTATATTCTATCAAATTTATTCGTTGGAACAGAAGGAAGGAAATAATTCGAAGTGATTAACACTAAACGGTAATTTGATTATCGTTCGAATATACGACCATATGAGGATAAAATACCCTATATCGAAAATCGTAGCTTCGAGAAAAAATACTTCAAAGATAAGTAAAATGAAATGAAGTGAGATAGCACGTTTCGCTTCGAACAATGTAAAATCTTTGAGCCTCCGAATTAACATCCGCATAAAATTAACATCCGCATAAAAAAGAGAAAAACTATTCGCTGAATAAAGTGACCTAAGTTGAGGATAGCGCGTGTTTCATTGAACACTGTAAAATCCAAAAGTTTGTGTTAACGAGCTGTAAATAAGGAGTGACTCGAATCAGTAGTAACCGAAACTCTTAAAAGCACAATTTGGATAACAATAGATACATCAAAAGAATTAATTTTTTATGCTGACTTCAAATATATAAAGTTCATCAAGTTTAAGGTCCCCCAGCAAGAGGATCAAGAGGTGCAAGCCTAAAAAAATTGCCAGATTTTCAAAAAATGGGGATACACCCCAAAAAGTCACTCGATCCTCCTGAAAATCATGCCATCATATTCAGCATATTGAAAAACCCTATGGTTAATGTTTCAAACCCTTAAATGCAAAAATCGGGAATTTCTTATTTTCATTTTTTTTTGCCAGAAGATAGATCACTGATGCTTGCTTATTTGATTGTTTTTTTTTTTGTATTTTCCTTAGGGGTGATCGTGTCAAACCAGTGATACTAGTGATCGGGAGAGGGCTTATTTGATCGGAATTCAAAAGTTTTAGTGCCCTTTTTAAGTGACCAAAAAAATTGGATGGCAAGTAGCCCCCTCCCACGCCCCTTTTCCCCCAAAACATTTAATGAAAATTTTTAAATAAACATTTGATTCAGCATAGTAAAAAAATCTAATAGCTACGCATTTAGAGATGATATGACCCCCAATAACCCTGGGGAAAGGGCTATAAGTTACTCAATTTGCGCGTTGTTCACTCATAGCCTAGTATTTTCTGCGGGGGGATTTCCACGAAGTGAATTACGATTGAGAGAAGAGTCTTCGTCGAGAGTTTTCCAGGGGAATCTTACACCGGGGGAGGAAAGGGGATTTCCAGGTATAACTTGAAAAACTGTCAGAAATTAAATAAAAAAGATTTTAGCTGAAAGTAAGGAACATTAACGCTTAAAACGAACAGAAATTATTCCGTACCTGAGGGGGGCATCACTTACTCAACCCTTGTGCTCTATACGGAAGTTTGACTTATTGTCACAATTCTCTAAGAAAAATTGCTTAAACACAAGGACCGTTGAATTTAATTGAGATTTATTTTTAAAGAACTTTAAGACGAGGGTTGAGGAAGAGGCAGCCCTTATCATATGCGGAATAATTTCTGCTCATTTAAAGTTTTAATGTTACTCCTTATTTTCAGTTGAAAAAACTAGTTTTTTTTCCATGAAGAGTTAGGTCACTTCTGCCACAGGACATTTTTGTCATTTTAAATTAGAGCCACAAAATTTCAACAATAAGTGGTAAACGATACCATCTATTATTAAATCCAGTTTTTCACGCGAAATAAGGCATCTATCTCAACATGGGGCGTTGCCTAAAAAGGATCGTGCATCTAAATTTAAAAAATAGAGTTATTTCTCAGGACAGATTTTTTACCCACTGCCCCCTCCTGCATTCATCACATCTTTAGGGTATACTTCCGTTCCTGATCCTTCCCCCCAAATCATCTCCTATTAAATTTATATCGACATAATACTAGTCCTTGAGTATGAACTTGATGCCCAGACACTTCAACTACTTGTCAACAAAACCGCTATAAGGTTTCCACCACTTTGCTAAAAATTATTATTTTTTAAAGATCGAAAAATTTTCGGAGGCACTTTAACCAGCATGTCCTCTTGCTGCATTTGGGATGGTATTGTACCATATTTATTATTATTATTATTATTATTTATTTATAACCCGTCATTACAAAATCACAAGAAAGAGTACAATAAAGATAAAGAAAAATACAAACGAGAAAAACAATAAACTGACAAGAAATAAGAAACAATTCTACACTTGACTACTGCTTGAGTAAACTATGCCAGGGGTGGTTACCAATTTTACTGTTAAAACGGGAAATCTGATTTTCAATTATGAGAGTGGGATCTGCCAGTTTATACCTATTAATGAGGTATGTGTTACGTGTCCAGGGGGGGAGTCTTAAAAGGTACTTAGCATATTTAAAAAATATTGCTCGAAGTTTCTGTTTAGTGGTGCATGGAAATGTTCGCCAAAAAGGGCTCAGGTATAAAAAATGGGGCAATGCTAGTGCAGTATACAGCCGAGCAAGGATAAACCGGTTGAAGCTGAACTTCGTTGCAACCAATCTGCTGTATGCAAAACCGGTACGCTTTTCGAGATGTTGAATTAATAGCTGTCGTGTGTGTCTCAGCGTTTTACCAATCGGTAGTCCAAGATAAATGATGTGATCTGCTGGCGTAATACTTGTCTGTCCAAGGTCTATGGTAGGCGGGACTTGGTTTTCGGGCCAATTAAACAGTAATACCTCTGATTTTGCAGCGTTAAATTCTAGGCCTATCGCAGCATATTGCTTTTGAAAAATAGCAAAATTGCATTCAATGCCACCAATATTCCGGCTCATATTTAAAATATCGTCAGCATAACAAAGAAGAGAAAGGTCAATACCATCCAGAACACACGTTATTTGGTAAGTTTCCTGTGCTGGAAGAACACTGTTATTAAAAGCCGGGGCAGAAGTAGGAGCACCTTGCCGGGCGCCTTTTCGTACTGGGACGGTTGGGTAAATTTCCCTTATATTCTTCTCGGGCGAAACAACTTTTATTTGTGCCTGGAGGTTTTCATACATGTCCTTTAATGGCATTATGACATCTCGTTGGACGCCTCTCTTTCCCATTTCTAGAATAATTTGGTCGTGGATAAGGGAATCAAACGCACGCTTGACATCATGAATACCAATCGCGACCGACTCGCCTGAGCTTTCAGCGTCAATAAGGACAGAAGCCACGACGCTTAGCGCATGGCCACAACCAAGACCAGGTTGAAAGCCAAATTGGGAGGGTGGTGCATAACATTTCTCATTTATTTCTTTAATTATAAGTAGCTCAAAAATTTTGCAAAAAGTTGTTGATATAGTAATGGGTCGAAAAGACGTACATTCTTCCAGGGGTTTCCCCTTTTTTGGCACAGGGGTAAGGGACCCTATGCAAAAATTACTGGGAACCAGACCTTGCACAAAAATCATCTGAAAAAGCAGGGCAAGGTGCTGAATGAGCATTGAAGATGGGTTTTTTAAATGAAGAGCAGAAATTCCATCAGCACCACGTGACTTTTTCTTTTTAATGCGACGGAGCACGTTCTGAACCTCGGATACCGACACAGTAACGTCAGAACGGTCGGTGCTTGATAGGAAATTATGCAGCTCTGCCTTGTATTTTGCGCTAAGAGTCGGACAGGGGGATTTAAATTCTTGTTCGTAATAAGTTCTCCAAGATTCAAGGGAAATTGAAGATGCAGCAAAATTCGGCTTTCTTTCGGAAAGAGTCTTCCATATAAGGTCAGGATTTCGTAGAGCATCTTCAGAAGACTTAGCAATTACATTAGACCGGTGGAGAGCCAATTCTTTTCCAAACTTTCTTTTTGTAAGGAGTCTAACGGCATTTACAACCCCAATTCTCGGCCGTCCACACCCCTTCCAAACAGAAAGCCAAAATTTTGCCTGGTTGCATGCATTAACTAGGCCAGCATTTTGCGACCAACCTGAAACTTGCGTACCGGTCTTAATTTTCTTTATGGGAACAGCAGCTTCCTCAGCTGAGCGAAGAGCGTGTGTAATTTGGGCGGCATATATATCAAGTTCAAGTCGGGCCTCTTTCGGTTCAATTCGTCGTGACTGGATCAGAAGGTTAAATGGGATTTTAATTTTAGCTAAAATTTCATCCGAAACTTGCGTGTAAACCGACGTATTAACATTATTCCAATCCCGTATTTGTGTCCATTTTTTTGTAGTTTTTGCTGCGTTATTTTGGTGTGGATGCTCAGATTGTGCAGCGGGAGGTGTGATTTGCAGTTCTATTGAAAAATGGTCAGAAGTAAAAGTAGTGTCAGACACCCGTACTGAAGTAGGGAGAAGGTCTTTAGAGCAAATAACATGGTCTAAATTAGAAGTACTTCCTGTGTTGTGTATGTATGTAAAATTTTGGTTTTTTTCTAAAATGGTAAATGTATCATCTAGGAGACCATGTACCATACTTTCACGATCACCAGTAAAAAGCGCGTTAGTTTCAGTAAATTCAGCACTCATAGGACAGTTAAAATCACCTAATATTACACAAGGCAATCTTTCTAATCGGATTTTGCTAAGACATTCAGCTAATTTACGTAAATTTAGCGCAAATTCGGAATAAGATGCGTCATCACGATAGTCGGTTGGCATGTATACGTTCACAACAACAAAATTACACACTTGAACCGCTAGAATGTTTTGCGTTGAAAAAAACAACTTTGATTCAACATCGTTACTAATATACGTCACGAGACCCCCGGAGGGCCTTCCTTGGTCCTTTTTTTACACAGCAGGAACAACATACATGTTATTAGCTCGGAAAATGTCCAGTTGACCTACAGAAATAGGAAGAGCAAAGTGCTCTTGGATACACAGAATTTGATTGCTTTTTAGCATTTCACAAACTATTGGGTGCCTTTCTGCGAAATTCCCATTCATATTCCAAGATAAAATGTTCATTGAGTAGCACGGGCAAGCCTATTAGCTTTTGAGTCTGCGTTTGCAGGTTTATTTGCCGAGCAACGGACGCTGTAGCAAGAATGTCCACTAGTGTTGCAGCTTATGCAAAAAAGCGGTTGTTTACAGGGATTGAGACGATCAGATGTATGTTCTACGGATCCACATCTGGAACATTTGGGCTGATTGGTGCACTCGGATGCTAAATGACCGACTTTATGACACGAGTAGCATCGTCTTGGAGTGAACACGAATACTTCGGCGGGTAGTTTTTCGTAGTGCACTTTAATGGAGTTGCGGACGAAGATTTCGAGCTCGTGTCGCGACTCAAAATAAACTTTGAACACACGAGAGGATCCACATTGCATAACTTTTGTAGCACGGGGGATAAGTTCGTGCAATGACTGCTCATTCAGGTCTTCAGGGACGCTCTTGAGTACACCAATATGGCTCGGTGAGCGTACGGACGCAGTAACACCCCATTTATCACTTTTCAGTGTTGAGGCAATTGTATCAGCAGTTTTCTTAGATTTCACCACTAGTTTCCAGTCACCCTTCAGTTTACGAAGCTCACTTATTTCCTCGCTGTTCGGACAGACCTTGTCAATAAATTCCTTTCGCGCACTAGGTGTATTTAAGCTGTCAGGTAAGTTTTTGAGGACAACAGCGTAACTGGGCCGGAGGGGGGGGCTCCTCCGCGGGTTCGCTCTGTTTCCAAGTCAGTGGCCGATTTTGTGCCATTTCGTATAGTCCATCGATCTTACGCTTGATTTCGTTGAGCCGACAGATAGCTGTCGCTGAGGTGGATTCCCCGACAGTAGGAACAGAGCATGGCGTTAGGATCACAAAGGTAGGAATCAGCTTCTTATCGCGAGTTGCAGCTTGGTTAAACCATCTGCACATATATATTACGTTCTCATCCTCCTTCTTACTATGCTTAATCAGCCGGGTCTCGATTTTTAGCTCCTTATGCAGTACAGCTTTAGCTTCAATAATTTGCTCAAGAGTGAAAAAACTCAGGGCAGTTGCCGTGATCACCTCTATTTTCAGTCCATCATTCATGACACGTGTTAAAAAGTTCAGTACCGGATTGATAATAAGCTTTTCACCTTTATCGCTTTTCTCCGACATTGCAATCGGATGCCAAAGAATAGTCCAAAAATCAGTCCGTGGGCGTGCTAATAAGCGAGGGAAGCGTAGTTTCTTGCTACCTGATCCCCGCAGTTTAAGGGAGTAACACTCCCGGCAGGTACAACGGCCCTTGCGACAAGAAACTCCCCTCTTCTGCTCGCTTATTGGTAAAATTTAATTATAAATGATACTATAGATGGCGCGCCAATTTACTCAAGAAAAAGATGGCGCTGGTAAGAAGGCCTAAAGAAAAAGCCCTATTCCAATTGTTCAAGTTTTTACAAACACTACTTAGCAGATAATCTATCATTAGAGGGTAAACAACAATAGGAAATAAACTTCAAAATAATTTAGACACTTTTTCCAGATAACAACAAGGAAGCAAACTCATCCATAATAGCATTCAAATACTGATAGATGGCATATGTTTTTAATGATTTATATTCCAGATTCCTATCATCTAGGGGCAAACTAATACCTTAAAAAAAATAATGGAAAATACTGTCTGGGTTCTATTTTCTGCTAAACCCTTTTTGAATCTCCGACATCCCCTGGGAACCTGCTTATTTTTTGTGTATACTATAGGATCATTGAATTCACACTCCATGGGTAACTGGGAAACCCTATTTATTCTGGTCATAGGTTTTAAGTCCTCCCTTTAATTTTCGTGGACAAGCTATTTTTGAATTTAATCTTTAACTATAAGGCAATAAGCTGTGGATATCCCTTCAATTATAAAATATTAAAATAATTGTCACTAAAGCTATTATTGAATTCGAAAATTGTCAAAATAATTCCAAAATTCATTTACATCATCGAAATAATAACCGATTTGGATTTGGTTTTGTCCTTAGATAATCACCCCCGTTTAGTTTTGTTTTTTCTTAATATTTAATCTTGTTCTTGATTTTTTTTTTGTTGTGTCATAAATAGTCAGTATAGCCTCGGAACATATTCGAACAAATTCTTTTGAGCTTCGCTATCCATATCAATTTTCTGTTGTAGATGCCCTTAAACACCTGAGTAATGAATTTACTCGCCCTTGCATTCAGCCAGTTATTCACGTGATAGTAGAGGACTTTGATTCTCCCAAATCCTCCAGCCTGGAACAACAGAAACCACCGTCTGATAATAGTGCAGAAGATACTATTGGATTATGTACACTTAGCTTCCCTGGTAGATTTGCAGCAATTCGAAGAAGTCACCAAAATCTTACAGAAGACCCTCAAGAAACTCCCTCAGCTGGTAACCAAGTTTTTATATCATATCATTGGCAGCCAAGAGTTGCATTTTCTTAACCTTAATTTCATTCTCAAGCAATTTATAAAAAATAAATGTCTAGAAATGACAGACTTAAAAGTCATTTTAATAGAGTGAATTAGTAAATCCCCGTCCAAATAGGTGTGTAACTAGCAAATAGCAAATTCTTAATTAGCAAGTAACTATAAAAAGGAATCTTTTTTCGACAATCATAGGCAGCACAATAGCGCTGCCTAGGTTAAGAGCGAACTGGTTTCTATGTTTGTTTTTTTTATTTTCGCTAAGGTCTTTCGGATGGAAGGAGTTGTCGTAAAAACTTCGGAGGTGCTCTTTCGATTAGAAATGAAAAGTTTTAGTGCCCTTTTTAACAGTTAAAAGTGGTTTAAAGCCCCCCCCCCCTACGCTCCTTATTCCCCCAAGGACATCCGATAAAAAATTTGAGATATATATTTTATTCAGCATGCTTGAAAGGTCCAATAACTACGGCTCTGGGGATGACAAACCCCCCACAGTCCTTGGAGCAAGGGCTGTCAGTTATGCAATTCGCCCATTGTATGCACATGGTAGTTGTCATTTGAAAAGGGAGACATGTTTTGCCTTTGACTTCCAAAAAGGCTACAATTATTAAGGTAAAGTTTTTAGGGAATGTTGAGGGAGTATTGAACTAAATCAAAACATACTATGTGCATACAGGTTGTGAATGGGGTATGCCAGCAATATCTCAGGAACGGCTTAGAGCATTAAGTTGAATATTTCAGGACATTTTGAGGAGGATATCGAACTAATAAAAAGTAACTATGTGAATACTACTACCAATACTACTACTTCTAGTAGTACTACCACTACCACTCCTACTAATACTAATATCACAAAACTAAGGCTAATGGTATTAAGGTGAAACCTTCAGGGATCGTTGGGGGATGTCGGTCTAAATCGAAACATACTATGGGTATGCAGGTCATCCAAAGTGTGTATCAGGTATATCACAGAAAGAGCTTTGAATATTAAGTTGAAACTATTAGAACATGTCGAGTGGATGTTGAACTAACTAAAAAGGTACTGTGTGAATACTACTACTGCTACTACTATTAATACTACCACTGCAAACATTTATACTACTCCTACAGCTCATACTACTGCGACTGCTTCTACGACTACTGCCAATGCTGAGGGCATTAAGGTAAAACTTTCAGGAAATGGAGTGGGTGGTGTTGAATTAAGTCAAACACACTATATGTATGAAGATTGTAAAAAGGGCGCGTTAGTAATAGCTCAGGAACGGCTTAGAGCATTAAGTTGAAGCTTTCAGAGGCATTTTGAAGGGGAGGTTAGACATCCTCTGGACATCCACTGAAATCAAAATATAGAGGTTGTTAACAGAAGACACAGGGGATGTTTGCCCTATCTCTCTTTATGGTAGTTTCTGCTCGTTTCGAGTTTGACTTGATTATTTATTTATTTTTTTTTAATTATTTATTGATAGTGATCTGTGGTACTTTTACGCTTGAAAAATCATTTCACTTAATTCTGTTCATCTTTGGTTTAATATAGCTCTTTACTTTTCTTTGAAAAATTTCTTTTGTTGAAAAAGTTTCTTTTTTAAATATTAGCAAGAATTAGTTGACAGTGGTAATGGACGGAAGGGCAAATGGATTGGAAGAAGAAGAAATTATTGTTACTTATAGTTGTATTACGATTTATAAACATAACATGATTAAAAAAAAAATACTAAAAAAAAAAAAAAATACGAAACACGATCTGTAATGAAAAAAGACAATCTAAAAGAGAACACATGCCAATTATAACAACACAGATTATTACTTAATAACTCTCTGGTTAAGGTTAGATCTCCTTCGATTTAAAAATAAGCGTTAGACTTTTAATATATTTTAAGGTTTTTCAACTCTTTATTAGTTGATACTATATCCCCTTAAATTGCCCAGATTCAGCTGGATCCTATATTTCAGTTTTTCGATTAATAATCCGGATGGCAACGCTTAATCGCTTGAGTACTGCCGAAAATCCTTAGTATAAAACAATCCCCCTCTCCCAGTGATATATTCCTTGCACATAAAATTAAAGGGAATTTTAAAAGGATACAGGATGTATTTCTTGCACACCTCAAGCCACACTGTATTGGGGCAAGTTCACCTCCATTCCCTAGAATATCGCGGAAGGGTATACAGGATTCTTGAATAGTTGATAAACGTAAATGGGAAGATTCATAAACGAGACTAATATATAGTCTTTTCTAAACTTTCTATACTTGAATTAAGACAAGGTTGAAATTGTTGTCTGTAATTTGCGATTAAGATTACTAAGGTTTCAAATTATGGTGAAACTTTAGAGATCCTTTGTTTGCTAATATATTGGGTTGACTGATTTTCTTAAATATAGCCTATAAAACAGCATTAAACTTCGACTGATTTTCATATTAAATATCCTTCAAAGAATAAAGTTATATTATAATTTTTCATTTCAGAGGCGATAACGGTATAATTTCACAGAAGAAACCAATAGCGTCAAATACAAAATTAGGTAACTAGTTTTTATGAATAAAGTATTTTCAGACAGAGAAATCTCTCTATATGAATCATCTGGAACGTAAATGATCCACAAAGCCCAATTTATTGTCTAACGAAAATCAGAGCTTATCCTTATCCACTTTATTTAAACAAAAACAAAAATTTACATTCTTGACCAATGGTCCCCGTAGCACTGGAAACTGACCTCTTGGTTTTCTACCTTCGGCCAGGAGTACTATGCGCAGCTAGGGGCAAATTATTCGACACTTTCCGCATTTTCTCTTGAATTTCACCAAATGCCTATTTGAAGCTGGGTCAACTTTAGATGACTTACAGAGTCACACTGCTAACACCCGTGTCAAACCAAATAATCAGTGACACCAGAACACGATCACCTTCGGCAAAGGAAGAAAATCAACTTCAACCATAAAGATCAGCTTTAGCCATACATGGAATCGAAAAAAAAATTCTTGGAGGCCTTCACCGATCTTGCTAATCAGCGTATAATAGTGTCCACCATTATTTTTATATGAACTTCGGTTTAAGGTAAACCGACATGAGATAATTATATTCTAAAATTCACCGGTAAACTTGAGGGAACCATTTACTAGTTTGATTTTACCTTCGAGCCATAACATATCCAAATTCTATTCTCTTAATCGAAGAACTATCATTCATATTTTAGCAGTAATACTAGATGATTCTTTCTTTGAAATTTCCATATCTTAACGGCACGGAAAACTTCTGTTAACATAGCCTCACCTAACCACTAGGGGTCATAGCCATTAGAATGTTGTCTAACCATGAAGGACTCACAGCATGAGAGGAAGTCTTCTAACATCAGTAAGATCTTTCTAGCCCCTATTCCATAAAAGGCAAGACTTACTCTCATACCATTGACAGAAATGTCATGGAGTTTTCACATGAAGCATCAAATCTTTTCAAAATTACTCATTTCAAATTGAGTCTGACACTTTTTTTTAGATGTCAGCTATATTATACTGCAGTTGAAAATTCACAACACCTCTTTTTTTGAATTGAAGGCTACTAAGCAAAATACAAATTTCTTCAGATAAAATCTAAATAGATTGATTTAGCATTAGATTTTCTGTCAATAAGCTCTATGGCCTCACGAATATAACCGGAGAGGAGCATTTTTGACATATTATGAATATATTGCAGCCATTTGGCATCAGCTAAAATAGTAAAACTTTGAAAGGGAATTTGAATAATCCCATGTGAAGATCTATATAAAGAAAGCACACGAATTGAGGTTTCGGGTATATTTATCCTCTTCCTTTTATGAAGTAGGTTAGTTTTGATGGACAATTTTCTATTTAATTTGGTTCTTTCTTGACCTGTTTTTTATTGGTACCCAGGTTCTTTTCTTGTTCTATTTTAGGAAGTGGCGAAGAGGACGCAGAAGATTGCATTACGAGCATTTCGGAGTGGATGAGACAAAATAAGAAAAATGGAAATAACGAATTTAATAAAGTCAGTGACGGTAATGTGATTTTGATACTTTTTTCAAAACTTCCTTGCAATTACAGGCTTTTAATTAATGTAACACAGCATTTAATCATAGGCAGCGCGCCAGTGCTGCCTAAGTAAAGAACGATGTGGGCACAATAAGTTTTTTTTTTCCATACCCGGGCACTTCGTATCAAAGGCGTTGTAGTAGAAACTTCGAAAAGGGCTCATTCAATTGGAAATTGGAGTGGCTAGTGCCCTTTTTAATAGTCAAAACTGATTGGAGGGCAACTAGCCCCCCCCCCCCACGCCCATCATTCCCCCAAACACACCCAATAAAAATTTTGAGATAGCGATTTTGTTCAGCGTAATTGATTTACATATAGAAAATATGTTTTCGAGGAGGAAACTCCCCCAAAACCCTCAGGGAAAGGGTTTTAAGTTATGCCCTGAGGGCATATAAGACCAATGTTGACACAATATACAGTTTAGTATTTTTTTTTCTTTAAAGCAGGGCTCTTCATATAGAAGGGGTCGTCGTAGAGACTTCAAAAGGGGCTCATTCGATTGGAATTCGAGAGTTCTAGTACCCTTTTTAATATTCGAAAGTGATTGGAGGGCAACTAGCCCCCCCCCTTACGCCAATCATTCCCCCAAACACATCCAATCGAAATTTTGAGATAGCCATTTTGTTCAGCGTAGTTGATTTCCAGATAGAAAATGTGTTTTTGAGGAGGACGCTCCCCCACAACCCTCAGGGCAAGGGTTTTAAGTTGTGCCCTGGGGGCATATAAGGTTTTATTGAAGGTGTTGTCGTAGAAATTTAAAAACAGGCTCATTCGATTGGAAATTCAAAGGGCTAGTGCCCTTTTTAATAGTAGACAGTGATTGGAGGGCAGCTAGCCCCCCCCCCACGCCCATCATTCCCCCAAACACATCCAATCAAAATTGTGAGATAGCCCTTGTTCATCGTAGTTGATTTCAAGATTGAAAAAATGTTTTTGAGGAGGACGCTCCCCCACAACCCTCAGGGCAAGGGTTTTAAGTTGTGCCCTGGGGGCATATAAGGTTTTATTGAAGGTGTTTTCGTAGAAATTTAAAAACAGGCTCATTCGATTGGAAATTCAAAGGGCTAGTGCCCTTTTTAATAGTCGAAAGTGATTAGAGGGCAACTAGCCCCCCCCACGCCCATCATTCCCCAAAACACATCCAATCAAAATTTTGAGATAGCCATTTTGTTCAGCGTAGTTGATTTCAAGATAGAAAATGTGTTTTTGAGGAGGACACTCCTCCAGAGCCCTCAGGACAAGGGTTTTAAGTTACGTCCTTGGGGCATATAAAGTTTTTATAGAAGGTGTTGTCATAGAAACTTCAAAAGGGGTTCATTTGATTGGAAATTCAAAGGGCTAGTGCCTTTTTTAATAGTCGAAAGTGATTGAAGGGCAACTACCCCCCCCCATTTGACCTACACTCCCCTACAACCCTCAGGGCAAGGGTTTTAAGTTGTGCCCTGGGGGCATATAAGGTTTTATTGAAGGTGTTGTCGTAGAAATTTAAAAACAGGCTCATTCGATTGGAAATTCAAAGGGCTAGTGCCCTTTTTAATAGTCGAAAGTGCTTAGAGGGCAACTAGCCCCCCCCACGCCCATCATTCCCCAAAACACATCCAATCAAAATTTTGAGATAGCCATTTTGTTCAGCGTAGTTGATTTCAAGATAGAAAATGTGTTTTTGTGGAGGACACTCCTCCAGAGCCCTCAGGACAAGGGTTTTAAGTTATGCCCTGGGGGCATATAAGGTTTCTATAGAAGGCGTTGTCGTAGAAACTTCAAAACAGGCTCATTCAATTAGAAATTCAAAGGGCCAGTGCCCTTTTTAATAGTCGAAAGTGATTGGAGGGGAACTAGCCCCCCCCCCACGCCCATCATTCCCTCAAACACATCCAATCAAAATTTTGAGAGAGGCATTTTGTCAGCGTAGCTGATTTCCAGATAGAAAGTATATTTTTTTTAGGAGGACACTCCCCCACAACCCTCGGGGCAAGGGTTTTAAGTTATGCCCTGGGGGCATATAAGGTTTCTATAGAAGGCGTTGTCGTAGAAACTTCAAAAAAGGCTCATTCGATTGAAAATTGAAAGGGCTAGTGCCCTTTTTAATAGTCGAAAGTGATTGGAGGGCAGCTAGCCTCCCCCCCACGCCCATCATTCCCCCAAACACATCCAATCAAAATTGTGAGAGAGCCATTTTGTTCAGCGTAGTTGATTTCCCGATAGAAAATATGTTTTTGAGGAGGACACTCCTCCAGAACCCTCGGGGCAAGGGTTTTAAGTTATGCCCTAGGGGCATATAAGGTTTTTATAGAAGGCATTGTCGTAGGTACTTCAAAAAAGGTTCATTCGATTGGAAATTTAAAGGGATAGTCCCTTTTTAATAGTCTAAAGTGATTGGAGGGCAACTAGCACCCCCCTCCCCCCCCCCCCACGCCCATCATGCCCCCAAACACATCCAATCAAAATTTTGAGATAGCCATTTTATTCAGCGTAGTTGATTTCCAGATAGAAGATATGTTTTTGAGGAGGACAATCCCCCACAACCCTCAGGGCAAGGGTTTTAAGTTACGCCCTTGGGGCATATAAAGTTTTTATAGAAGGTGTTGTCATAGAAACTTCAAAAGGGGTTCATTTGATTGGAAATTCAAAGGGCTAGTGCCTTTTTTAATAGTTGAAAGTGATTGAAGGGCAACTAGCCCCCCCCCCAAGTCCATCATTCACCCAAACACATCCAATCAAAATTTTGAGATAACCATTTTGTTTAGAGTAGGCTAGTTGATTGCCAGATAGAAAATATGTTTTTGAGAAGGACTCTCCCCAAAAACCCTCAGGGCAAGGGTTTTAAGTTATGCACTGGGGCATATAATGTTTTTATAGAAGGCGTAGTCGTAGAAACTTCAAAAAAAGGTCATTCGTTTGGAAATTCAAAGGGCTAGTGCCGTTTTTAATAGTCGAAAGCGATTGGAGGGCAACTAGCCCCCCCCCCCATGCCGATCATTCGCCCAAACACATCCAATAAAAAATTTGAAATAGCCATTTTGTTCAGAGTAGTTGATTTACAGATAGAAAATAAGTTTTTGAGGAGGATACTCCGCCACAGCCCTCAGGGCAAGGGTTTTAAGTTGTGTCCTGGGGGCATATAAGGTTTTTATAGAAGACGTTGTCGTAGAAAACTCAGAAAAGGGCTCATTCGATTTGAAATTCAAAGGGCTAGTGCCCTTTTTAATAGTCGATAGTGATTAGTAATATTTTTTGTTGTTGTTGTTGAATAGACCAGGGCACTTCGTATCGAAGGAGTTGTCGTGGGAACTTCGAAAGGGGATCATTCGATTGAAAATAGAAAGGGTCGATGCCCTTTTTAATAGTTGAAAGTGATTGGAGGGCGACTAATCCCCATTCCACTCCAACCCTCCCATTTGTCCATTATGTTTAAAAACTAAATGTTGCCTTAAGATTAAATCAAAATGCACCTTGATAATGCTAATTCCCAATAAGGTATCTCAGTAGTATCCCAAGAACGACTGAGGGTATTATTTTCAAACTTTCGAGGCTACTTCTGCTCTTAAAATTTAACCAAATCAAAATAGTGTAAGTATATCCAAGCTATCAAAGAAAGTAAACAGATTTTTTTGCGAATGGTATAAAGTTTTCCATTTCAGGTCAGCTAGAGGAGGTATGAAACTAAGTTAAACAGTGTTATTTGTGTCCAGATTTTTAAAATGGTGTATGTCTTTAAAAATTGGTGAAAATTTTTCTCCAGCATACAAATAGCAGGCCAAACTATAAAATCTTAAAAAACAAAAAGATTTAAAGTGTTATTTTCTTTTTCCCTGAAAAGACTATGTCAATATAAAACGAACAGAAATTAACTAAAAAAAACCTTTTCCACAAAATAAGTTTTTCAAAGAAAAGTAAAGAACTCCATTAAACAAAAATTGAGCAAAAATAAAATCAAATAATCTAACAAGCTCGAAACTACCATAAATCAGCATTGATAAATAAATGAAACCCAAAACGAACATAAATTACAATAAATAACCGAGTCAAACTCAAAACGAGCAGAAAATTAACTGATATAAAATAATAAGTTAAAAATAAGTTGGGTGCAAAACCCCTATGCCTTCCCAAGGCCAGAACAAAATTTGCACTTTACTGAAAAAAAATACAAATGAATGTGCATTGTCAGTTTAATATACATATACTGATATTTAGTAATCAAAATGTTAAAATTATTTGATTTATTAAAGTTATAAAAGTAAAAACATTTAAATTTTTTTCAGTAAAGTGCAAATTTTGTTCTGGCCTTGGGAAGGCATAGGGGTTTTACGCCCAACTTATGTTAATTTCTGCTCGTTTTGAGTTTGACTCGGTTATTTATTGTAATTTCTGTTCGTTTTGTGTTTTATTTATTTATCAATGCTGATTTGTGGTAGTTTCGAGCTTGGTAGATTATTTGATTTTATTTTTGCTAATTTTTTGTTTAATGGAGTTCTTACTTTTCTTTGAAAAACTTATCTTGTGGAAAACATTTTTGAAATTAATCACCAATATGAGAAGTGCTGGGTTGATTCAATAAAATCAATCATTTTTATCCATCTGTGAAGCAAAAGTCAGCCTACAAATGGCCAGTGTAGATACTAAGAGGCTTCATTTCTTTTGAAATATTGTAAGCCAAAGGACAAGATTATGTGAATACTAATTGTAATAGCGGGGTGGCAATTTGGTTTATCTTTTATCTTTCTTTTAGCAATTTCTTTTGTGCTAGGTTTAATTCCTGTTTTGTAAAATTCAATTATGCTACATATGAGATAAGACAACTAATGAACAGGTTTGAAAGATATAAAACAACGCACCATCATTAATAGATTAATCCTTTTTATTGTTACAGTGAAATATCAATGCGATATTTTTCCATCTATATATTTATTAAGTCAGAATTAATTTGAGACTATTTGTTAAACAAAAGAGTGGAAGTCCAGAAAAAAACCGTTGCCGGTGGAGTTGTAAAATTTGCTTTAATTTCAAACTCTAGGTTTTATTTTTCTTGCAGGACGAATTTATAATAATTTGATATTTTGAAAGCCACAGTTGAAATAATTTCAGTCTTTAAATTAATTGACGTAAATTTCCACGCAGAATTGGGTTTAATAATCAATTCTACTACTATATTTTTCGATTTTTTTTTTTAAGCAAAACAAATATATATGTTTTTCTTTTAGGACGAAAAATAATGATAATTTGATATTCTTGAAAGCCACGGATGACGTAATTTTAATCTTTTGGTTAATTGACATAATTTTCCCCCGTAGAATTGGCTTTAATACTAACTTTTACTAAAATATTTGTCAATGATTTTTTTTTTCTTTCAGAAAATAATTTTATTATTTTATCGTTTTCAAATGCGAAACAAAAATATTTCCCAATTAAAATCGACATACGGTGGTTTGTAGTTACATTAATAAACTGAAATAATAGCAAAACGCACTCTAATAGCTAAATTAAGGTCAAACCAACTGTCTTAATAAAAAACATTTTGATTTTAGTCAATGGTCTTTAGAGAAAGACAACGGCAGAAAACAAAGCAAACAACTTCAGTGAAAATCTAATAAAAGCATTAGATTAAATTCAAATAGGTTATGGGACACAAAAACCCATTATAATTAATAGGGTAAAGTGAGATAAACTAACAAAAATTTAATACAAAGTGGAATTACAATGGTTTGACTTAAGCTAAACAAGCATGTTACATTGGTTAGTTCACTTAAAGTCCAAAAAGTGTAAGTTTAATTCCGATTGGCAAATTATTTTTAGGCGATCAACCATGGACTATTTTACATTACTAAATCGAGTAGATCACGTTCCGCAATGAAAAATATACAAATTTTTGGAAGTGGACGCGGAATAGTAGTATAAAACGGCCATTAAGCCCGGATGAGGTCTAGGCAATATTTATTAAATGGATAAAAGAATACATAACATAATGCATATGCATGGCTGTGTGAAATAATAATCAGAAATGAAATAATGAATTGCGTATAGTTGAAATGGCTGGGAAGGGCAAACGGAAATCTTGGGACAAAATTAAGTCTGGAGAAAGCCATATGCCCCGCTTTCCCCCATACGAACTTATTTCCCTGAATGTCTTTATTCCTAAGACTGATCTTTATTTGAAAGCTTTCTTATATAAAGAATTTATTTTTTTAAACAAATTTCCATATTTGAATCCTTTTCTATCTGTTAAAGATTACTGTTAGTTTCAAATATAAGCTGAAATTTAAAGAAATGTTGGAAGGTAATACGGAATGGTTTTCGGCTAAAAGAATAACAGCCAAATTATATATTCTGGTACCGCTGTACATAGACTATAGAAGAACTTGAATAAAAAAGAGGCTGGGTTTGGAATTTTTTATTCATAATTTCTTTAGCCTAATGGAGAATCTATTATTAACCACTTGAATTGAACAACAAAGGTGGGTAAAATTCTAATTTAGCCGCTTTTGGCTTTCTTGGAAAGGGGTTAGGTATGGAAAATGAAATTTTCAGGGATGGGGCTACAGGCTAAAGTATGTCCCGGAAGGTATTTTGAAGTACCTACCTCCACTCCTTCTCCCTCTACAGGGTCCTGAAAGTTACCTACATGACATGTCTATACCTATTGAAATTTTGACAAAACAACATTTTACCTTAATTTTCGGTAAATAGGCCTATCTACCAAATCATATTATTGAGTTAGGACTAAAGCACAGTTCATATAATTATCCAGTATGATCATTCTCTATCTCACCCATTATAAAAACCTGGACTGGGGTGCAAGTGCTCTGGAGAATGTTTTTGTAGATATAAACATAGGCTAAGCAAAGTCAGATTAGGCTAGCAGGAATGCAAATTAGTCTGTTTCCAATTGTTTCCAACAAAGTGCATGGAAACAATTGGAAACAGACTAACCTGCATTCCCACTAATGCAGAAATAAGTGGGAGGAGCTTTTTGTTCACACTGAGAACAAAGACCAGAAATGATCTGCAATAAACTTACTGGATAATTCTATAAACTGTGTACTAAAGTGAATACACCATTTGATGCCTTTTTTATGCTGATTACAAAGATAATAAGCATTTCTATTGGAAATGAATTTCAGCCCCCCCCTATATATGCCAATTTAGGGTTAGGTTAGGGGTAAATATCTACCAAATCATATTATTGAGTTAGGAATAAAGTGAATACACCATTTGATGCCTTTTTTATGCTGATTACAAATGTAATAAGCATTTCTATCAGAAATGAATTTCAGCCCCCCCCCCCCCCCTATATACCTAACCTAACCCTGAATTGGCATATATAGGGGGGGGGGGGCTGAAATTCATTTGCGATAGAAATGCTTATTATATTTGTAATCAGCATAAAAAAAGGCATCAAATGGTGTATTCACTTTAGTCCTAACTCAATAATATGATTTGATAGATATTTACCTAATTTTCAGTTATCAGTTTCTTTTTCTGTGGTTTTAGTTCTGTAAATTCAATTCCTGCTATTTGACTAGAATTTTAAGCCATATCATTGTTTTTTTCAAAATTTAGGAAATGTATTTGCATATATTTAAAATGTTATAAATTGGGATCAAGCAAAGTTGTGAAGCTAAAAACAATTTTGTTGTACTTCATTTAAGCAGAAGATCTATTTTTAACTTTTATAACAAACACATTTTTAAAGGTCATCAAAGGTCAGGACCCTTTAGAGGGAGAAGTAGTTGTGATAAGTACTTCAAAATACCTTCCTGGGACATACTTTAGTCTGTAAACCCATCCCTGAAAGTTTCATTTTCCTAACCTAACCCCTCTCCATGAGAGCCAAAAGTAGCTAAAGTAGAATTTCACCCTAAAATCAATCATCTACAAATTTAAAGAAACCACTTTGGGTAAAATTCTACTTTAGTGGTAGGTACTTCAAAATGCCTTCCCGGGACATACTTTAGCCTGTAGACCTATCCCTGAAAGTTTCATTTTCCTAACCTAACCCCATTCTAAGATAGCCAAAAGTAGCTAAAGTAGAATTTTACCTTGTTAATAGACATTTTATTTTTAATGTATTCAATGGCATCTCATCTTTACAAAATAATAGTTATATATATACTATCTTTATAAGTGAGTAATAATTGTGTATGTGTGTATATATGTATGCATAATATCTTTATAAGTAAGCAATAATTATGTATATATGTATATATGTTCTCAAAAATGGCTCTATATTTTTTTGGGGGAAAATTGGTATCTTGGGGTATTCTTGCATGAAAAAACCATCTAGGTAGGTCAGAAGTCTGAGAAAATTCCTTAAGAGCCTTAATTTTGGTTTTATGCAAATGACATCATGTACTATGTTAGTACATCATATAAGCATTTCTTATTGTGTCATATTAGTATTTTCTTATATGATATCATGCATAGCATAGATAAGATTATTGAGTTTTGAAAACATCAATTATTTATTATGCAATGTCTATACTATAAATGATGATTCTTTGGAACCAACACCTGAACTATCAAACATGATCCAATGTGAAAATCAATTACAACAACACCAATATGGGTAGCTAAAGCAAAGGCCATTTAGCAATGGCCAAACAAGTGAGCAAGTCAAAAATGAAAACAAAGAGCAAAGATACATGCAGCTAAATGAAAAGCAGCAGCATGTCAAAAATTAAATTGAAGAGCAAAGACACACACAGTTAGAAGACATGCAATACTGAACATGTGAGCAAGTCAAAAATGAAGAACAAATACACACATGGATAGAACAACAATGTCAAAAATGAAAATGAAGAGCAAAGGCACATACTGGTTATAAGACATGCAACACTGAGCATGTGAGCAAGTCAAAAATGAAAAGCAAAGACATGTGCAGTTAGAAGACATGTGACACCAAACATATGAGTGAGTCAATGAAAATCAATCTGGACAGCAAGAATCAAAATGTGTCAAAATTGAAAGTGAAAGCATTGATGATTTTGTTTGGGATTTTGACATGGATAAAGAAATTGTTGAAAGAAAAAAAGTTATTGTCCCACCACCTGAACAATTAAAAGAAACAAAGGTTTTGCAATATGTCTAATAATGGCAAAAGACAAGCCAAGGCAAACAAATTGTCTCACCACCTGAACAATTAAAAGAAACAAAGGTTCAGCAATGACATCACACTTGTGACAATGTGAAAATACAGTACATTGTCACAATGTGAAAAAATGGAAGATTTTCATGTATTGAGAAGTTTATATTAAATTGTTTATAGAGCAAAAAAATGGTAATTACAAAAAATATTTGCATGTATATTGACCAGGGATAACAGCAATTCCAAAACCTTAAAAAGGAAAACCAAAAGTTTGAAGCTTAGTAGAAATCATTGTTAGAAATTGGAATTGCTGTAATAATAATCAAATATCTTTGAATAGACTGAGGTATGAAAAGTCATTTAATTGCATAAACAGCAAAAAAACTGGTAATTGCAAAAATATTTGTATATATTTTAACAAGGGACTACAACAATTCAAAAACCTTAAAAAAGAAAACCAAAAGTGAAGCTTAGTAGAAATCACTGTTAGAAAAACATCATTACCAATTTCTGTTCTTATAGTATAAGCAATGTATTTTTAAGACATGAAAAAAAGTTGAAATTTTTTTTAAGTTCACTTCAGAATCACAAAAGTTATTATGTAAACTGCAAAAATATTTATGGTGCCTGAGCAATAATTTTAATGTTTTAATTCAAACTAGAAAATACAACCTGAAAATTTAATCTTAGTTTGTTTTTTTGTCTGGTAAAATGAAGTTGCTACTTGATTAAGCTTACAGGTTTGAACATAACAGTTATATAATGTCAGTAGGTAGGCCCAAAAACCAAAAATTTATAATTATTACAAATAAGGATTCTCTATTTTGACAAGGAATTACAACAATTCATAAACCTTGAAAATGAAAACCAAAAGTTTCAATGTTAGTACATATTGTTGTTAAAAATTGGACTAGCTTTAATAATAAAATATCTTTAAAAAGATTTAGTATATACAGACATTAAATTGTGGAAAGAGCAAAAAACTGGTAATTGCAAAAATATTTGTATATGTTTTAACAAGGGATTACAACAATTCAAAAACCTTAAAAAAGAAAACCTTTGTGAATGCAACCAGTTACATAATGTCAGAAGAAAGGCCCAAAAATGAAAATTTGCAATTATTACAAATGATGATTCTCTATTTTGACAAGGGATTACAACAATTCAAAAACCTTAAAAAAGAAAACCAAAAGTGTGAAGCATAGTACATATCATTATTAGAAATCAGAGTAGCTTCAATAATCAAATATCTTTGAACAGATGCAGTATGAAAAGATATTAAATTGCAGAAAGAGTAAAAAACTGGTAATTGCAAAAATATTTGTATATATTTTAACAAGGGATTACAACAATTAAAAAAAAATACAACTAAAAGTTTGAAGCTTAGTAAAAATCATTGTGAGAAATTTGACTTGCTTTAATAATATCTTTGAAAAGATACAGTATGAAAAGACATTAAATTGAGTAAAGAGCAAAAAACTGGTAATTGCAAAAATATTTGTATATATTTTAACAAGGGATTCCAACAATTCAAAAATCTTAAAACAGTAAGTAAATATCGCTTTTAGAAATTGGACTTGATTTGATAATCAAATATTTTTGTAAAGACTGCAGTATGAAAAGACAGCAATTTGTCTCAAATTGTTTGTGGCTAGAAGACAAGCAACAATGAAAATCTGTATATAGAAGCCTGCTGAGTGCCAGGGCCCTGTGGCAAAGCTGCCAGGCTCCCAGGGTACTATATATATATATATATATATATATATATATATATATATATATATATATATATATATATATTATATATATATATATATATATATATATATATATATATATATATATATATATATATATATATATATATATATATAATATATATATATATATATATATATATATATATATATATATATATATATATATATATATATATATATATATATATATATATATATATTGGGGCGCGACCAGTAGAGGAACCTTATATATATATATATATATATATATATATATATATATATATATATATATATATATATATATATATATATATATATATAATATATATATATATATATATATATATATATATATATATATATATATATATATATATATATATATATATATATATATATATATATATATAAAAGCTACAATTGGAGGAAATTTGTCTGATTTTCAAAAAGAAGGGAAACACTCCTTAAAAGTCAAGGAATCTCCCTGAAAATAACACCATCAGATTCAACATATCTGAGAACAGCATTGTAGAAGTGTCAAACTCCCATCAGCAAAAATCTTTTTTTTTTTTTTTTTTTTTTTTTTGTATGGATGCATGTTTATTTGTTTTTTTTTCCAGGCATAATTTTTGTCAAATTAATAGTTCTAGAATATCAGGAAAGGATTCATTCAAATTATAGTGCCCTTTTTAAGTGACAAAAAAGATTGGAGGGCAACTAGCTCCCCTCCCACCCCATTTTACTAGGGGGCAGGATATTTGCAGGAAAACTTTTCAATGGAGGAGAGGATTTCCAGCATGATTTTAAAAATAATCAGAAATAAAAGGCTTTTTCAAATGAAAGTGTGCTAAGAAAAATGTTTCCCCTGGAATCAATGTGCAAGAAATTTTCCAGGGCAGCTAGAATGGAATTGTCTGAGTGGGGGAATTTCCTGGGGGGGATTTTACATGGGAAGAACTTTCCATGGGGGGAAGGAATTTTCCGTGGAGAGGGAGCTGCATTCCCTGGCATTATTTAAAAACAATCAGAAATTAAATAAAAAAACAAGTTTTTCAACTAAAAGTAAGGTACAACATCAAAACTTAAAACAAACAGAAATTATTACATATATGAGGGGATTGCCACTCCTCAATACCTTGTGCTTTGTGCTAAAGTTTGACTTTTTTTTTCCCCCAAATCCTTAAGAACAACTCCTGTAACACAAGGGCCATTTAATTAGACTAATAAGCCTTTTTAAGAGTTCTAAAAAACTTTCAAACAGTTCATGGTAATGAACTGTAAGTAAGGAGCAACCCGGCTCAATGGTAACCAAAACTCTAAAAAACAGAATTTTGATACCAATAGATACATAAAAAGAATCAGATTTTAATTCTGATTTCAAATATATAAGTTTCATCAAGTTTAATCTTACCCATCGAAAGTTACGCGCCTGAGAAAATTTGGCTGATTTTCAAAAAAAGGGGAAAAGACCCCCTAAAAGTTATAGAACCTTAAGGAAAATCACTTCATCATATTCAGCATATCAGAGAACCCTACTTCATCAGAGAACCAGGTTTCAAGCTCCTATCTACAAAAATGTGGAATTTTCCATTTTTTGCCAGAAGAAAGATCATGGATGCATGTTTATTTTTTTTTCTTTTCCCTAGGGGTAATTGTATTGACCCAGTGGTCCTAGAATATCGTAGGAGGGCTCATTGGAACGGAAATTCAAAGTTCTAGTGCCCTTTTAAGTGACCAAAAAATGGAGGGCAACTAGACCCCCTCCCACACTAATTTTTTTCTCAAAGTCACCCAATTAAAATTTTGAGATAGCCATTTTGTTCAGCATAGTCAAAAATCTAATAAATATGTCTTTTAGGATGACTTAATCCCCCACAGTTCCCATGGGAATAGCTGCAAGTTATGAACTTTGCCAATTGCTTACATATTGTATTGGTTATTGGGAAGTATACAGACATTTTCAGGAAGGATTTTTTTCTGGTGGGGGGGGGGGATGGAGGAGGAGGTTACTTGGGAGAATCTTTCCATGGAGGATGTTTCTTTGGGGCAAGGGACATTTCTATGAAGGGGGCGCCGGATTTCCAAGCATTAGGCTATTTAAAAAACGATCAGAAATTAAATAAAAAAACAAGTTTTTTCAACTGAAATTAAGAAGCAACATTAGAACTTAAAACAAACAGAAATTATTACATATATGAGGGGGTTCTCCCCCAAGTCAATACCTTGCTCTTTACGGTACATTTTTTTAATTAGTGCTTTCAAAAGAGCTATCTATTCTAATAAACGGCCTTTGTGATTCAGGGGTTTGTGAATTAATTTTTTTTTTTAACTTTTAATGTAAAGAGGAGGTATTGACTAAGGGGAGAACCCCCTCATATACATAATAACATATACGTAATAAAAAAAACAAGTAATACAGCTCAATAGTAATTGAAACTTTTAAAAACGGAATTTTGATGTCAATAAATGTATCAAAAGAATGGGCTTATAATGTTGATTCTAAATATATAAATTTTATTAAGTTTAGTATTACTCATCAAAGGCTACAAGCCTGAGAAAATTTACCTGATTTTTTAAAGAGGGGGAAACATCCCCTACAAGTGAAAGAATTTTAATGAAAATCACACCGTCAGATTCAGCATATCAGAAAACCCTATTACATAGGTTTCAAGCTCATATCTGCAAAAATCTGCAACTTTGTATTTTTTGCCAGAAGAAATATACGAATATAGAAGTTTGTTATGTAAGTTAATTTGTAAATTACGTCAGAAACAAATTTAGAGACAGCCATTTAGCAAAAGAAAAGTAAAATTTTTATGCAAATTTTGTTTACTTATTCAATGATGGTGAGCCAAAATAAAAGCTGCATTAACTAAAAAAACGATCAGAAATAAAATAAAAAAAACAAGTTCTTTTGACTGAAAGTAAGGAGTGACATTAAAACTTAAAAAAAAACAGAAATTATTCCATATATGAAAGGGGCTGTCCCCTCCTCAACACCTCGCTCTTTACGCTAAAGTTTGACTCTGTCTCACAACTTTATTTTTTAAAACAATTTTAGCGTAAAGAGCGAGTCGTTGAGCAGGGGACAGCCCCTTTCATATACGGAATAATTTCTGTTTGTCTTAAGTTTTAATGTCACTTCTTACTTTCAGTTTAAAAAACTTGTTTTTTTTTTATTTAATAGTGTAAACAGTGAGGTATCGAGGAATAAGCAACTAACTCACTCATATATGTAATAATTTCTGATCATTTTAAGTTTTGATGTTGCTCCTTACTTTCAGT
Organism: Artemia sinica; assembly: GCA_027921565.1. Taxonomy (NCBI): domain Eukaryota; kingdom Metazoa; phylum Arthropoda; class Branchiopoda; order Anostraca; family Artemiidae; genus Artemia; species Artemia sinica. The sequence goes on along the minus strand of CM051265.1, from coordinate 13,016,613 downwards.
TGAAAAAACTTGTTTTTTTAAATAATTGTTTTCAAAAAGAGCCTCAAATCCCTTAAAAATTTTATAACAGCAAAACTGATGTAATTTTTGAGGGGCTTCTACCTCTTTTCAAAAATTTCTGCAAATTTGTTTCAAAATAACATCTTACTATTAAGACTAAGGACAATAATAGTTATCATTGCTAAATCAGCTACAATGGAATTTTTTTCTCACCAGGCAGTTTTTTTTAGAAACATCTTGACATTTTTTTTTGTTACTATGGGCTGTTTTGATCCCTTTAAGGGCTCAAAATGGAATTGTCCCCAGAAGCAATTACTGAATTATAAAAGAGCATAAAAAAAAGGCACCAAGTGATATGTTCACTTTCATCCTAGCTAAATTATTTTGACATTAAAATTGTATTTGACAGTTCAACCAAAGTGAATTAGTGGTGTGGTTTCATGTAGACCCCGGCGCTGCGCCGGCGGATCGACCAAACGCCGCCGACGAGAGGCCCAGTTGAACGCCGCCGAAGTGTCTTAACGCCGCCGGCGCGCCGCAGACACGCCGCCGCCAGCAGAGGCGGCGGCGTTTGGTCGACTTTAAATTAATTTTGCAGCAATTCTTTATTGCGTCAACCGCAAAGTCTGAGCTTTTCCTTCTTGTGTGGTTTAGTATTTCGATTTTCCTGATTAGAAATCAAGCAGGGCTTGCACTATCCCCGAATTTTCGGGTATTTCCTCGAAAATCTATGCGTCACCCCGAAAAAAAATTTGGTTCCCCGAATCCCCGAAAATCACGCACTCACGGTGCCACCCCTAGCGATTTATCACCAGTGACTTTCCCTGCCAAATATTACTTTGCATACCATAATTCTTCACTACTCTCTTGTTCATTAATTTTGTCTCTTTTGTTGCTTTGCATAAAAACCAGACAGATGCAATATGCATTTGTAAATATTGCAATATACATAGTTCTTCATATGTTGACAAAAAAAAAATCGTCTTTATGAAATGAGTTTAAATCATTTTGAATGCAGTTTCCCAATCGCTATTTCTTACATCATTGACGTAGTCAAGAATTTTATTTTCAAGTTGAATAGAATTATAGAACGCATTCACTACTATACAGCTTCAGCCTTCAGTTGGGTTTTGAAATTGACAGCCGACAGATTGTTTCTACAGCTGAATTGTAAGTTTGCAGATTTTTTGTTGTTGTTGTTTTTAGATAATATTTTCTTAATGTTTAATACGGTACTCAATTGTTGAACGCCTGATAGAAAATACAATCTTCTTTCTGAAACATTTTTACCCCCCCCCCCCCCCCCCCCCAAAAAAAAACCTTCTATTGAGACAAAACTTATCTATAGACTAAGCTATGTACAAGGTTGGGGAATTAAAGATTGAACCGGAAGTTACCCCAAAAATATGATTCATAAATAAATTGTAAATTATTCCCTATGGGGGGGATAGGGGGCTATCATTTTTAAATGATAATACTTCATTTTTTTTTTATTGAAAGCAGGGATGCCAAAAAGATAATTATTTTTTTCATTTAAAGTGGATACAGAAGGAAATGATATCAAATTCCCTGGGAAACCATTGAAGTATTTTGATAGACCCAGGGCCCCCCATTAGGACTTGTTCATTGTCTTGGGTATTTTGCAATTTCTCATAGGCTACTGGCCTAATTTGGCTTTTGTGTGTGCTCCCTTTTAATTAGATTCTTTGGATCTTATTGAATGCCAAGGCGAATCTATGACTCAGTTTTCCAATAATTTGAGGTATATCTGAATAATTTGGACATTTTTGTTGTTGTCTTTGTACCCCTTTACTCATACCCTCAATTTTTTTTTTTCAGGGAACACTAAGCTGTTTAACGTTATTTTGCGTGTTTGTTTGAACCATACAGTGACAGTTAATTACTAAGTAAATTATTTTTCTAACGTAAAGCTGAGACGGTATCCTATCAAGGTAGTATCCAGAGGGGGGAGGTAGGGAGGTATTACATTTAAATGATAATATTTCGAATTTTTTTTATTGAAAGCACGGATGCCAAAAAGTTAATTTTTTTTTTAATTTAAAGCAGAGACGGCATCCTATCAAGGTGGTATCCAGAGGGAGGGTGGGTGAGCTATCATATTTAAATGAAAATACCTCGATTTTTTTTTTGAAGGCAGGGGTGCCAATAAGTTTTTTTTTTTTTTAAGCAGAGACGGTATCCTATCAAGATGATATCCAGAGGGGGGGGGCATAGGGAGTTATTATATTTAAGTGATAGTACCTTGATTTTTTTTTATTCAAAGTAGGGATGCCAAAAAATTGAAAAGTTGACAAAAATTTACAAGATTTTCGTGAGTTATACTTGATACAGCACTTGCATGGTTTTATCGTCCAAAGGGAAAGGGACATATGCGTCCAACCCTTTTTTTTCTTATTGATGAAACGGGTTTACTCTGAAAACATTCATTCATAAGTACCAGGTAGATTCACACTAAAACGAATTGGTGTGACGAAAGCAATATCGACATCCCCACCTAACGTTGCGCTCGAGTGACTATGGCGCCCTTGGTCCAGTGCTGAAGTTACATTAAAAGGCCAGGTCATAATAAAAGCTTTCAATTTGGGAGGTTCAGGGAGGAGTCTTTGACAGTCTTATGACCTCAGAGTACTAGGTGTTGCAGCGTTCTTACGTATCTGCAGTGGTTTAAAAAATTCGATCACCCCACAAAAGATTACCAAGAATATGCACAAATGTAACATTTGGAATATTATAAGACTTTTTTCAAAGCTTTGAAGAAAAGCAAAAAAGGCTAAATACCCCTAACTACGCTTGAAAGCTATTTTAAAAAGAAACTCGTTGGAGATTTCCATGGAAATGACCATAGCAGAAGCTTTGAGCCTGGGTGGGGATCAAAGAGATGTCTTTGAGTATTTTGACCACAGGTGACTTATTGTTGCGACTTTCTTAAATTTGGTAATTTTTGTGAGCATTTGGAAATCAAAGCTTAAACTCAATAACTGATACTAAGTGTCCTAACATTTTGCTCGGATTAAAAGTGACGAAGTAGAATGAAAATCTCAACATCTTCCTGGAGCTACTTCAGTCTGCATATTATTTCATTTAATTACATTTAAAATGGATGAACTTTTCATTTTTTACCTAAGAAAATAGCTGGCACTTCATTTGTCTTCATACCAAATAAACTGATATTTGACTGATATTAGGTATTCATCAGTTTATAATTTGGAATGAATCCCCAAAAGAAAAAATGAATAATATCCTAAACAGCAGCCAAAAGCAATAAAAAAGCAGCAGTTCAGCCTGAGCCTACATGACATATATTCTATAAAGAAGCCAAGAAAACTTTCAAATGTATTTTAAATTTTTTTTTTATATTAAAAACCAGTTTTTAATACAAGAAGGCTTTTTAGGAATCCGAAAGAGTAAAAAAAGCAATCAATATCAAAGTCGCCCATTTCAAGTGTTTTAAAGGTGACAAAACAGATATGAAAAAATTGAAAAAAATTAAGCTTTTAAGTTCAAAGTTATATTCAAAGTTTTTACTCAGATAACTGACGAATTTTGTGATACGGTAGTTGAAGTTTTGTGTGCAGTAATGCTCGATGAAAAAAACTACTAATTTTGATAATTATTTATGTTAAGAATACATGCTAATAGATACTTCAACTACTCGTATTATGCAAGTGTTCTGAAACTCCACAGCTATTTCGTTTCTACCAGATTTCTACTTCTCTTGATGAATAACGAAGAAGACCAGTTTCCAGCCAGCGACTTGTGAATTTTTGAACTAATGAATAGGCTCGAATCTGCTGTAAATTTCAGCTGTGATTTGCGAAAGACTGATGAAAACATTAATGTTTGTGGTCAACATTGATCGCGCCGGCGGCAAGCCGCCGACATCTTACCGGCGGCGCGGCGTGGCGCGCTGTTTTTGTCCCCGCCGCCGCCGGTCTTCTCTCATCGGCGCGGTGCCGAGGTCTAGTTTCATGCTCTTTTCTGATTAGCATTGCATGATATTTAGATCAAATCCTGAGCTTCCTTTTTACTAAGATTAAAACTTCCCCATTTTCATCAGAAAAGTAATTTTTAATCCACATATGGTTTGAAGGCATATCCCAAGTAGTTGTTAGACACTATTTGTTAGCTTGGAAAGATGTTCTTGGATTGGAACTGATAGAGTTGTAAAAAATATGAAGTTGTAAAATAATGTTGTAAAAAAATTTAAATTTCATTAAGAAAGTTGCTGTTTCCACAGAGTGATTTTTAAATTACTTCAGCAAATTTTTCAATACTTAGAAATATTTAAATTAAAGCCTTGCTAATTTAATTTTATTGAATGTAGGAAATGTGATGCATATTAAATTATTTAATATGAAGATACTTTTTATCTATCTAAATATTTGTTGGCTTGAAAAGGTTTTCTTAAACTGAAATTTTTTCTATATTTCAGTCTTTGCTATCATAGTTTACATGAGTTTCAATAGATTTATATAATGTTTAAAAATTTTTAATTTCTTTTAGAAAGCTATAAAACCATTTTTAATTGCAGCAACATTTTCTGGTACTGCGAAAAATCACAGACTCTGATACTGAATTACAGTACATCATGATCTTTTTTCGTCTTAATGTTTTTTTTTCTTGCAACCCGGCAAAATGTTTTTGTGACCTGATGCCAGGTTTGACAGGGCTAGGGTAAATAATTACTTCTTGGACTACATTTTCTGGTAAATATGTCCTGTAACAGAGAAATGAAACACTAAAATTAAAATGCCCCATTTGATTTGCTATTTAATATTCTTTCCAAATATAGTAATTAATACTTTTACAGTTGTTTCCCCCCTTCATTAACTCCTAGATATTGCTATAGACTGTAACAAAAGTTTGCTGTGCTTTTTCAAGTTTGCCTTCTGACCAAATTGTTGATGAAAAATAGTAAGAAATAAATAAATGTAGACTTATAAAATCAGCATTCCTGTTCATATAGCCTTGGGTATAGCTAGCCATTTTTTTTGGGGGGGGGGGGCTGAGATACAACTGCAGTGGTAGGAACTATTATAGTTAAAAGGGGCATTTACTAGTGAATGAATTGGTATATCTCTTTTCTGTGCCATGTGAAATCGGTTTTACTAGATAAATTTACCTACTTTCTTAAAATAGCCTATTTAATAAACTTATGTAGGAAGCCAAAGAAAAGAATTAGAGTTTTTTGGTTCAGATTCTTTTTTCAACTAAAAATTATCATAACAAGAGAATTATACCATCTGATTCCACATTCATCTAGAATTAGATGCCCTTGGCTATATACAAAAATTTGCTGTTTTTTTCTTTCAAATTGGCATTGTATGGTATTATAAACATGTTTGTGAGAAATAAGTACAAAAGTAATGTAAACCAAGACAGTCAGCAACACAATAGCCCTAATGGCTATATGCATTAGGAGGGGGGGGGGCTGAGATATAATTGAACAATGGTTAATATTCAGAAAAAGTGCCACTATTGTGTTTTTATAATATTACTATTTTAGTGTTACCGTATTCAGAAAGGGTGTTGAATAGGGAATCAAATGCTATTACTCTTTGTATCACTGTGTTTAGTTCAAGAAAGGACTATTGTGCACAAATTACCTTCACCTCTAATTAAACCATAAACCACTGTTTGATTTAAGAATAGTTGACAAATAATCTAGCACCTGCTTAAAGCTAAATCATTATGAATTGTACAACTGTCCGAAACGTAGTCATGTCATTGCCATTTTACCAATCATTTACCAATTTACCAATTCATTTTACCAATTTAGGTGCTATTCCTAGTGGTTGCATTTTAGTCTGGAATTTTGTCATCTCAAACATTCAATTGTATACCAATTTAGATTTCCTTTTTAATATAGTGAAGTAAGAATTTTTTATTTATAGTGTTTAATCCAGAACAAGACATAATATCCATTATTATCTTAACCTTACTTGGATTAATGATCAAAGTAAATTGTAGTTTAGCTGCCTCTTGCTGATTTCAAAAGCTATTTAATCAAGTGAATTCTGTTTCTAGAAACGGATCTCAGCCCTCACGAGGGTCTGTTAAATTTACACCTCCTCCTCCAAGGGTAGTGGATTTATGTGAACTTGAAGCAAATTTGTACAAGGGGATTCAAATTATTAGGAACAGATCTACAATCCGAACAAGAATCTTAGGCAGTGTGATTAGCTTTATACCTCTGCCCCTTCCATGCTTTTAAGGTTTGAAAAATAAGTCAACTTTGAACCAAATCAGAATTTGGCCTTAAATCGCTTAAATCTTGGGATCTGATTTGAAATGGTCTACAGTCCAAGAGAAGCCAAGCTTGACTTTTTCTAAGATTGAAGACATGTCTTTAAAGCTTCTTTGAAGCATCACAAGTAACATTAGGGTGAAGATATTAGCCTCATACACATTTTAAGACTGTATCCAGGTTATAGAACATTTTTCAAGGCTAATCATAAGGCACTAGGTTACACTTTCACTCTGACCTTCTTCCAAAATATTAGGTGGTTGTAGATAATATCAGAGACCACACTGCCTTTCCATGACGGTAAAATAAAAGTTCAAAATAGGGATAAAATCCTTTTTAATAGACAGTGTATAATAAATTTCAAAAAAATACCAGATATTTCTTCAATTGAAGACATTGTCTCTTCAATAGAAACATCTTTGCATAAAAACGCAAATCTAATAAAAGATGTTAGCTTAGTAAGAGCTTCTACCGTAAAAACCCTGTCTAATTTTGTATTGAAACCGGAATTTCCTAGTATGACCATCAAAGACATAAGAATTCTTAAAAAACTTGAAAAAGGATGGTTCAATTACCATTACAAAAGCAGATAAGAGTAACACTTTAGTTGTGATGAATACTGAGGACTACGAATCAAAATTAAGAAGTTTACTAAATGATGAAAAAACATACAATAAGCTATTGTATAATCCAACAGACTCTTTTAAAAATAAGTTTAAGAACGAATTGAAGTGCTTAAAGGATGAAGGAAAAATTAGAAGGATTTTTGGAACATCTTAATCGTTTTGGGGGGGGGGGATTTAAAGTTTACTGTTGAATTGGAAGAGAATGGGAAACATCCTTTTCTTGATGTTCTTCTTTTGAAAAAGAAATAAAAAAAAAACAAGTTTTTTTAACTGAAAGTAAGGAACGAAGTTAAAACTTAAAACAAACAGAAATTATTCCTTATATGAAAGGGGCTGTCCCCTCCTCAACGTCTCGCTCTTTACGCTAAAGTTTTTTATTGTTTAAAAAAATAGAGTTGTGAGAAAGTCAAACTTTAGCGTAAAGAGGGAGGTGTTGAGGAGGGGACAGCCCCTTTCATATAAGGAATAATTTATGTTCGTTTTAAGTTTTAACGTCGTTCCTTACTTTCAGTTAAAAAAACTTGTTTTTTTTATTTAATTTTTGAACGTTTTTGAATAAATGCAGGTTTTGATCTTGGCTCACCGTACATGAATAATTAAAACAAAATTTGCATATTAATTTACTTTTATTTGGTTAAATGGCTTTCTCGAAACTTGTTTAATTTTATTTATGAACATTTTCATTAGTAATGAATATACGTAACTTACGAGTTAACTTACGTAACGAACTTCTATATTCATATATTTTTAATACGTATATTAGGGGGTTCGCCCCCTAGTCAATACCTTGCTCTTTAAGCTAAAGTTCGAATTTTGTTCCAATTCTTTAAAAATGACCGCTTAATCACAAAGGCCGTTAATTAGAATAAATAGCTCTTATGAAAGTACTAAAAAATCTTTGGCTTAAAGAGCGAGGTATTGTCTAGGGGGTGAGCCCAATCATATATGTAATATTTTCTGTTCGTTTAAAGTTTTGATGTTGCTGCTGTGTAGTTGAAAAACTTGTTTTTTATATTTAATTTCTGATCTTTTTTTTAAATAAGGCTGGGAATCCGGCGTCCCCTTCATAGCAATGTTCCTCCCCCATGAAAACTTCATTCATGGAAAGATCCTCCCACGTAACCCCCGAGCCCCCCCCCCACTACCAGGAAAAATATCCCCTGAAAACGTCTGTATACTTCCCAATAACCAATACTATATGTTAACATTGGGTAAAGTTCATAACTTTTAGCCCTCCCCCCAGGAAGTTCGGGGGATTAAGTCATCCTAAAAGACATACTTATAATATTTTCGAACATGCTGAACAAAATGGCTATCCCAAACTTTTGATCGGGTGACTTTGGGAAAAAATGAGCATGGGAGGGGGCCTAGTTGCCCTCCATATTTTTTTGGTCACTTAAAAAGGGCACTAGAACTTTTAATTTCCATTCCAATGAGCCCTCCTACGATATTCTAGGACCACTGGGTCGATACGATCACCCCTGGAAAAAAAAAACAAATAAACACGCACCCGTGATCTTTCTTCTGGCAAAAAATGCAAAATTCCACATTTTTGTAGATGGGAGCTTGAAACCTCTACAGGAGGGTTCTCTGATACGCTGAATATGATGGTGTGATTTTCATTAAGGCTCTATAACTTTTAGGGGGTCTTTTCCCCTTTTTTCGAAAATCAGTCAAATTTTCTCAGGCGCGTAACTTTTGATGGGCCAGGCTAAACTTGATGAAACTTTTATATTTGAAATCAGCATTAAAATCTGATTCTTTTGATGTATCTACTTGTATCAAAATACCGTTTTCTAGAGATTCAGTTACCATTGAGCCGGGTCACTCCTTACTTACAGTTCGTTACCACAAAGTGTTTGATCAAAATAGTCTGGATTTTAAAATTTACAGAAAACCGACAGATAACAATAGATTTTTGTCTTATAGTTCCGGTCACGCTCGCCAAGTAAAAATTGGTTTGATCATTTCTTTAACTGATCGGATCTTTAGTATTTGCTCTCCAAAATTTGTTGAGGAGGAGTTGTCTTTTCTAAGGAAAATACTAATAAGCAACATGTATCCAGAATGGTTAATTAAACAGACTTTTTCAAAAAGAAGAAAAAGGTTTCTAGAGATTTCTAAGGAAGTCTTGGAGACAACTTGGGAGAAGGATGTTTTTTGTTCCTTATCATATGTACCTGGGCTAAGTGAAAAACTTAAAAGAATTTTATAAAGCAATGGTCTAAGGGTAGCTTTAAAGAGTAATAATACTTTGGGTAGTTTTTAAAATCCTGGGAAGGATCTAACTTCATTGGGGCAACAAAGTGGGGTTTATCAGATCTCATGTACTTGTGGAAGCTCATATGTGGGACGTACTAACCAGAGTTTGGAAATGAGATTATTACAACATAAAGATTCTATTTCTCTGGCTTTAACATAAAGAAAGAAAAACGAGCAAAAATGGGGTTTTTATAGGTCAAATGACGATACTGAAAAAACAAAGCGAATATTTCGAGAGGACAAACGCCTCTCTTCTTCAGCGCGAAACGATGTATCAATAAAAGCCAAAAATTAAAAGAATTAAAACCAACTACCTAACAACCATAAAAGCGAGTTATTCGCCAATATCCGCGATTTGCACAAAATCCAAAAAAACATGAACTGCCATCGACGGATACTAGCGAGCAACTGACAAATGAAAGGAATCAATTCATTCACTCGAAAAAACAAAACGAACCAGCAATTAAATAAGTTGGAAAACTATGTCGTTTGATTTCGGATTTTGATTAAGGCATTTCTTGCAGACACCCTTTGAGACCTAAGGGGTTGTTCACGTGTTTGATTAGATGACTGGGAAAGTGGTTCAAGGTTTATTTCAGGGATTACTAACGTATCGGCTTCTCTTTTGAGAAAACCGAAATATGACTCGTTTATTCTTAAATCACCGGAATCTCTGTTTAAAGCTAGACCTAAATGTTGGTATTTATAAATTTCAACAGCTTCTCTGTAGTGCTGGACAATACCTTTATCATGCGAAATAAGACTAGCTTGATTAAACAAAATAGTATGGTCTGGTTTTTCAAAAATGTGCTCTGCAAGGGCAGAGTCAAAATTTTCTAGTTTTTTCCGCTTTTTAAGTGTATTATTAATTGAACTAGAATGCTGGGTTAATCTATCTGTTAGTCGCTGATTTGTTCTTCCGATATACCAAAGACCACACTTTAAAGCAAGATTCTAAGTCTGAAGATTTTTCTTCAGCCCTTTCAGAACATATTTTCAATTTTCCAGACCATTTTATTTTGTTTGAGAATGTCTCTTTGATTTCTAGGGATCGGGGTTTAAAGCAAAATTTTTGTGAAACTCTTGAAATAAAGAAAATCTTATTCAAGAATATTGCTTTGAATCAGGATACAGGTGAATATGGGCTGAACTCTATCTATGATAATTTATTAAAATCTGACAGAGTAAAGTTCAATTCACCCAATGTAGTTGACCTTTGTCCAAATGTTATATCATTGAACGCTAATGAACCGAATCCAAGAAGGTCAAAGAGGCTAGCTTCCGCCTTTGCTTTGAAAAGAATTAGAGATTTAAACAATATGTAGTTTTATTTGATTTAGTATATAAACTTTTGTTTTAAATTGTTTTAGTTTAGTTTTACTACTGATGACGGTCACTGTATATGTGACATATCTGGTATTTTTTGTGAAATTTATTATACACTGTCTATTAAAAAGGATTTTATCCCTATTTTGAACTTTTATTTTAGGTGGTTGTATTTTGGATGGCCAAAGAGACACTTCCCTTGACCACGTATAAATAGTTTATTATATTATTAGAAAAGGTTGACGCCAAACCTGACCTGTAAAATTCAACCCTAAAAAACTCAACCTGGTCAAGCCCAGCCCAAGTAAAATTATGTTTAAGTCTAATTAAACCCTACAAAACGACATTTTAATGTCGACCCTGCAATGACAGCTCTAAAGAGGCTCAAGACCCCTTGCTTGTGTACAATTTTCACTTTTGTTTGTAAAATGGTATTGGCATTATAAATCCTAACCCACAAATCTGCAAAGGAAGGAAAACAAATCTTTGAAATTATTGGTAGACCCCAACCCTCCCAAAATCCGGGATCAACCACTTTAATGACAGGTCTCAACTGTTCTAACAAAAATAGCTGGAAACAATTACATTTTCACAAGCTAAAAGAAAGTTTTTACTAAAACTGTTAGTAAAATTTTTTATCCAAATAATGTGTAAAATACCCACCTTTCTGTTATTAAGCTGGTATGAAGCAGATGGGGGGGGGGGGTATTGGAGTGTCACAAGCCCTTTTTTGTGGTTCCAATCAAATGTACTCTGATTTCTTACATGGTTTTGCTGTCAGATTTGCTGCCATGGATAAATTTCAACAGATACAAATCTAATGAGAAAAACCTAGGTAAATGGTTGACTAATGGATCAATGGTAATGACTAATGGTAAATGGTTGACTAATGGATCACTAATGACTAATGGTAAATGGTTGACTAATGGATCACTAATGACTAATGGTAAATGGTTGACTAATACTTAGAATCAGGAAAATTGTCATAATAAATTTGAAGGCCCTGCGAATATTCAGGAGTAAAAAAAGGCTATCAGAAGGGGACTGCTTGCCTCAAGGGCAGATCCAGGATTTTTTTAAGAGGGGGGGGGGCAAAGTAGGTTGATCCAATAAACTTGCATTAGGGGCAAGTTTAATTAAGGCAAACTTGTGTTAATTAAGTAAATTACACTACTTTAGACTTTGTTAGGGGGGAGGTGCGTGCCCCCCTCGCCCCCTGGATCTGCCACTGGGTTGCCCTCTGTCCAATTTTGGATCTTAGGTAGGGTACTAATCCTTTATGTAAAAAAAGTCTAATATGTGCATGCTGAATATTATAAAGTTTATTGTTTTCCAGTGTAAATACCCAAGGATTATTTATTAGGGAATGATAAATTGCTTATAAAAGGGTGTTTGTGTTTATGTCCAATTTAAATGTCTTTAAAAAAGTGTCTTAAAACAGCAAGGTAGGAGTTTGATATACAAAGCATCAGTTTTGAAACTGATTGGCCGATTCCGGGAAAGTATTAGTCATCTTGTATTTCTTTTGTGTGATGAAAGGTAAATTTCACGCCAATAATTATTATATTACTGTTAAAACTTATATAGGCCTAAGTAAAATCTTTGGTATATGCAATTTTAGTTATAAATTGAAGGTTCTAGTGATTTTTTTTAAAAGTCACCATGGCAACCAGCCCCTCCCCTATGGTGTTTTTAGCTGCACACTCCCTCTTCAGCCCCTAAGGCATCAAGTCAAAGTTTTGAGAGAAATATTTTGTTCACATTAGTTAAAAGTTCCATTAAGTGTATCTTCAGAGATGACATGATCTCTCTCAGCCTCTGGGGCAAGGGCAGTAAATTGTGCATATTGCCTATTGCTTTATATAGATTTAATTATTGGGAAAGGGGGCATGTTTTATCCAGGAGTCTGAATAGGCTGAGGGTATTAAGGTGGAATTTTTAAGGAACGTTGCAGAAAATTTTGAACTAAATCAAAAGACACTGTGTGCATGCAGGTTGTCAAAAGGCTGTATCTGCAATATTTCAGGAATGGCAAAGGGTTTTAAGTGGAAACTTTCAGGGCATGTTGAGGGGGATATTAAACTAAATCAAACGACACTATTTGCATCTAGGATATCAAAATGGTGTTTCTACAATATCTGTGAAACAATTAAGGGCAATATGTTTAAACTTTCAAGGAATGCAGGAGAGGATTTTGAACTAAATCAAAAGACATTATCCTTATCCAGGTTGTGAATAGGGTATATCTCAGGGAACAACTAACAGAATTTAGTTGAGACTTTAATTGAATATTGAGGGAGATGCTGAAATAAATCAAAAGATCCTGTATACAATCAAATGGTCAAAAAGGCGTATCTACAATATATCAGGAACAGCTAATTGTATTAAATAGAAACTTTCAGTTGGTGGGTACTTCCAACTCAATCAAAAGATACTAAGTGCATCCATGTTGTCAAAAAGGCATGTCTGCAATATTTCAGGAGTTAAGGGTTTTATATAGAGATATTCAGTTCATGTTGAAGTAATTCAAAAGACGCTATGTGCACCCAGAATGTCAAAATCTGTAATATATCAGGAACAGCAAATGGAATTAAATTGAAACTTTCAGGAAATGTTGAGGGGGGTCTTGAACTAAACCGAAAGACACTATATGCATCCTATTTGTCCAAAGGTTTATCTGCAATATCTCAGGAATAGCTTAAAGAATTAGGTTGATACTTTCAGGGAATGTTGACAAGGACATTGAACTAAATCAACTGTCTGCATCAAAGTCATGAAAATGGTATATCTGCAATATCTCAGGAACTGCTAAGGGTACTAAGTTGAAACTTTCAGGGAATGTTGAGCGGCTGTTGAACAATATCCAAAGGCATTATGTGCATCCATTCTATAAAAAGACTCTTAAGTGCATCCATGTTGTCAAAAGAGCATATCTACAATATTTCAGGAATGACTAAGGGTATTAAGTTTAGACTTTCAGGTCATGTTGAACTAAATCAAAAAATGCTATCTGCACCAAAGATCTCAAAATGACATATCTGCAGTATCTCAAGAACAGCTAAGGTTACTAAGGTAGCTTTCAGGGAATGTTGAGGGAGCTGTTGAACTAGATTCAAAGACATTGTGGGCATTCATGTTATCAAAGGGTATGTGTATCTGTAGTATTTCAGGAACAGCTCAGAATATGAAGTGGAAAATTTCAGGGAATGTTGAAGGAGATAATTAACTGAATCAAAGCACTAAGTGCACCCTTGTTGTCAAATGGGTATGTATGCAGTATGTCAGGTACAGCTAAGGACATAAGTTAATGGTTTAAGGAACCCAGCCAAATGTTTCAGGGAATATTAAATGGGAGGTAAATTCGATTTTAAATTTGAACTTGTGAGGACAAAGGGAAGCTTAACAAGGATAATAAATGTTTGAGGGAAAATTTAGTTTTGTCGATTCTTATTGTGAATTACCTTCTTTTGTATGTTGGCCTGCTTAAAATTTCTGGCAATGAAGACACTATAATAACTATCAAATGATCAAGTTTGAAACTGTTTTGCGGATTTTTGTAGTCCCCTTTCTAAAAAGTTGCTTATCTCTATTTATACTCTATTAATAAAGGTCTTATTCAGAAGCAGAATTTATCAACGTCATAGGGTAACCAGCTGGTAGAGTTGATAAAGAAGATACATTGTTGATTTTATTGCTAAGGTGCTGGAGTAATGATGAGGAAAGATTCCCAGATATTTTTTTTGTGTATTTATGAATTGAGAAGATTTCAAAGTACATTTAGTGAAGATCAGATAAATTGGCTTCTAAAGCTTCTACATTTATCTGTAGCTTAGGAGCCAATCAAGTTTTTTAAACTTTAAATTGGCTTCTACATTTATCTGTAGCTTAGGAGTCAATCAAGTTTTTTAACCTTTAAATTGGCTTCTACATTTATCTTCAGCTTAGGATTCAATCACGTTTTTTAGCCTTTAAATTGGCTTCAACATTTTTGACTCCTAAGTACCTTAGGAGTCAATCAAGTTTTTTAACCTTTAAATTGGCTTCTACCTTTATCTTTTGCTTAGGAGTCAATCACGTTTTTTAGCCTTGAAATTGGATTCAACATTTATCTGTAGCTTAGGAGTCAATCAACTTTTTAACCTTTAAATTGGCTTCTACATTTATCTTTTGCTTAGGATTCAATCACGTTTTTTAGCCTTTAAATTGGCTTCAACATTTATCTGTAGCTTAGGAGTCAATCAAGTTTTTTAACCTTTAAATTGGCTTCTACATTTATCTTCAGCTTAGGATTCAATCACGTTTTTTAGCCTTTAAATTGGCTTCAACGTTTATCTGTACCTTAGGAGTCAATCAAGTTTTTTAACCTTTAAATTGGCTTCTACATTTATCTTTTGCTTAGGAGTCAATCACGTTTTTTAGCCTTTAAATTGGCTTCAACATTTATCTGTAGCTTAGGAGTCAATCAAGTTTTTTAACCTTTAAATTGGCTTCTACATTTATCTTTTGCTTAGGAGTCAATCACGTTTTTTAGCCTTTAAATTGGCTTCAACATTTATCTGTAGCTTAGGAGTCAATCAAGTTTTTTAACCTTAAAACTAAAGTAGGTTACAACTTGCAAGCCGCCGTGCAAAAAGTGGGGTAGCAAAGTAGCAATGCTACTTGGCAGTTTTCTTATCTGTTGGTAGATTTTGTCTGAAAATATCATTTTTACATATGAAAATGCTTTTTGGTCAAAGAAAAGCTGTCAAAACGCAAGTTGTGTTGCTAAAGTGTCGGCAGGTTTGGAACTTTTTTTTGGTCATATCTGCTTGCAAGTATTAAATACGAAAAAATAGCTTTAATGTAAACATTTCAAAAATAAATCAATGTAGCCTTAGCCTTTTTGTTCATGTGTTCATGTGTTTACAGATTAAAAATATTTTATGGTATATTTTAGTTTGGAATTCGGTGAAAGGGCTCCTAAAAATTATAGTTTGAGAACTAATCAGGTGCGTTTACCCTAAAACTGAAAAATTCAAGACTTGCTAAAATTAAAGCTAAAAAAAGCTTCAATGCTAAAAGTTTAAAAAAAAGCTAAAAAATAGTGTTAATCAATACAGCTTTTGACAGTTCAAAATATATTATTAATTTCAGTTGTAGAATAATTATTCAAGAATGTCACTAGCTCGTCCAAAATCACCAAAACCCCCAACACCAAGGCGTGAAGAGGAATCAATTTGGGACAAATTCAGCACACTAGGAAGAAAGAAGAAAATTAAAGAAGGTACTTGTCACAAATTAAAACTCCAAGCATTAAACTTTAATAAAAATCTAATACTAATTCCTCTTCTTTTATAGTGACTCTAACTTTAACTATAATCAAACTCCAAGAACTGAATTAAAACTTAAAGAAAATCCAGGACTAATTCCTCTTTCTTCATAGTGAGTCTAACTTTAACTTTAAGCCTTAAACTTTAACATTAAAAATCGAATACTAATTCCTCTTTCTTCATAGTGAATGTTTCTTATTGCATACTAAAATAACTTGCATGTGCTCCTACTGATATATATTTCAAGAATTTAGATCCAGGGACAAAACTAATATCTTATGTATGAGGTAAACGGTACTTGTATGCTATAGCCCTGGCCTAATATTCTTCATCTAAGTAGAATCTGTTTCTCTGACGCTCAATCCTAATAATATGTACCTAAGTATGATAAAAATATAATACTTCAGAAATTGATTTGGGCTAAATATATTTACATTAGGGGGGGGGGGGTAAAGTATAGCAGGTCTGCATGCCTAATGTGTTAGGTATAATTATTTGGCATATTATGAAGTAAGAATTGTTTTCTAACTTCACACTGTCCAAATACTTCACCTTCCCCCAATATACAAATATATAACCCAAATTATATATTTTCCATCTATTCTGTCACTTCTCTTTGTCTTGTCTCACGCTAAGCTGAAAGAAACTAACGACAAAAACCGGTTCTGCAATGTGTCAATGGATGAACAACTTGAGTGGTTGGGGCTATATCATACAAGTATCAGGTAGCTATTCAAGCCTGGGTAATGGTAAGGCGAAGAAGCTTCTTGAACAGTTGCATTCAAGTTGCCCTAAGTTAGTTAACTTTCAGGAATGGGTGGTATCATGCTCCCACTTCTCCCACTTCTTTACTTGTAAGGCTTGAAAGACTTCTTTGAGATAGGTCTAAGCTACTGATACCACTACTAACAACTCACTGGAGCACCAAGCCGCCTGAGGCCAACAGCTACGCACGTTTTTCATCCCAATCCATTTAGTGCCTCTCTCTTTACACCCTCCCAGGAAGTTCCAATTTCCCTTAAATCTTTTTTACTTCCTCCCATTGATTTAAATTTGACCCTAGATGATTGGCTAGCAAGGACGATCTCTAGTAATCTGTCATCCTTCATCTGCAGAACGTTTCCTAGCCATAATTATCTTGCTGTAGCCCTGTAAAGCAGTATTCCAAACTTTTTAAGCTGTATTAATTTTCAAAGACAACTTGAAGTTTGACTTTAAATCCTGCTCAAGTCCTGGAAAGAAAGGATTACAGTGTGGGAGAAGGAGAACCTAACCATAACTTGGTATTATTTTTCTTCTAGACCTCTTTCCGTTTAAGCAACCTGTCTTCATATAATCCCTGGAGCCTTGTAAGAAGGGAAAGGATGAAGGTAGCACCCTCCAGTTTCCAATGTGCCCTATATATCTCTTCTTGAAGGTTTCCATCTATCCATCTATGATAATTGGAACACAACTTGTCAAGAAGTAGCTCAAAAGTGAAAGCCAACACTTTTACAGAAACAACAAAATTCCAGTTTATTTCAGGCAAGAAACCATGAGTCAGTTTAATGGAAAAATGAAAATAAAAAACAATTAAATTTATACTACTACTACTAAGAGCTCACCGCAGTACCAAGCCGCCTTAGGCCAACACAGCTACGCACGCTCCTCCTCCATCCCAATCTATTCAAAGCCTCCCTTTTTACACCCGCCAATGAAGTTCCCATTTCCTTTAAATCTTTCTTTATGACGTTCTCCCATCCCAGACGAGGACGACCTGTTTTCCGTTTAGCCCTAGACAGTTGGCTGAAAAGAACAATCTTCGGCAATCTGTCATCCTTCATCCGCACAACGTGTCCTAGCCACCTCAACCTTTCTTTCATTATAGCCCTAGAGAGCGGTATTGAACCACATTTTTCGTATAGCCTATTATTTGAAATACGGTCAGTCAGCCGGGTACCCAGAACACTCCTTAAGCAATTTCTCTGGAAAACATCTAGCAAATCTTCATCCGCTTTTCAGAGCGCCCATGCTTCAGAGCCATATTTGACCACTGTCATCACTGTAGCTTCTAATATTCTAATCTTGATTAGCAGACTTATCTTCCTATTCTTCCAAACTTTTTTTAACTGTGAAAAAACACCCTGAGCCTTGGCTATTCTACTTTTGACATCTTCACTGCTCCCACCATATTTACTAATAATACTACCAGTAGAGATGGGGGTGTTACTCCAGGGGGGGCTCCTTATATGGGCATAGAATACTGACGGGGCACCAAATAAGGGCATAGCCTCCCTAGGGAGAATGATTGCGTAATCGGTCAATGACCTCTTTCTCCAAGTGTGTTTTTGGCACGCTCTCAACGAAGGTCAATGTTGTTATTGTTTCCGAGGCAAAATGCCAATGTTGTTGTTGTTTTGAACAGAGTCATTAGAGAGAACACGTGGTTAATGGGGTCAATGTTGTTGTTGTAAGTGCACGCTCGAGGCGGATGTCAAGGTCAATGTTGTTATTGTTATTCGAGCCAGATGTTATGAGGTTCCGAGAAACAGTATTTGTTGTTGTTTCCGAACCAACTTTCTTTTCAGTCTAGAGTTGGCAGTCAGAGTGAAAGGATTGAAAAATGAATAAATTTGAGAAAGAGAGAATCATGTAGTGTTTATGGAAAAACATTTGATTTTGGATGATGATTTTCTTGAGTTATCTCTTCAACGCAGGATATTCTCCCAAGGAACACTTGACAATATAATGAAAACTGATTCTCCCCCATTGGACTATTGTATGAAACTTTTAAAATGTGATTCAAATGCTTATACTCAATTCATTGATATCTTGATCACGACACGTCAGAATGATATCGTGGATATACTTTCATTGCCAATGTAGATGGCTCCTCCTTCGAAAGAGGCAACGTCACAGAGTTACTCCTCCCCCCCCCTTTCCTACACTTTGAATTTATCGAGCGAAGACGATCAGTTTCGTTTTAGCTGTGAGAGAGTTGACATCGGAAACCAAAATGTTCTATATATGCCCATTGTGCATGTACACTCTTGGCAGTTGGACTCAATGTGAGAATTGTACAATTATTGATGACTATAATGAAAAGTGTAAATTATGTAATCCTTGCAAATTACATAGAGGCTATGCAGTACAAATTAAAGGATGTAATTCATGTCTTGAGGAGGTGTGTGACTCTCATCCTAGAGGGCACCTATGCTCCAATTGTCACAATGATAAATGTGATCAGTGGGAGAATACTTACCCCGCTATGATTGGAAAGAATCCTAAACGTGATTTTAGTTTATTTCTACGAGATTGGTATCGTCGTGGATTTAAATTATTCTGGGAAGAGGAATCTGGTCTACGATTCAACTGTTGGGGTAACAAGACAATCTGGTTTCTACGTCATCGCTGTGACGACACTGCCTACTATGACTATAAACCAAGTGATTTTTATTTGGCAGTTACCGAATGTGATTCACCACTTGAAAACACAGTATGTGATATTGCTTCAAATAGACAGATTGAAACTCGTGAATTTCATAATATGAATGCAAATAGTATCATTGACTATACAAAGAGATATGACAAGAGTGAAGTTACATTGTACTGCAGAAAATGTGACCCTGACTTTGCAGTCAATCAAGATCAATATATAGTGAATCCAAATGATTTACCTGCATTAGTGGTTCACGATAGTTACCTATACACCGATGAAGAAATCTAAAAGTGAAGATTTAAAGACATTGTTGTATATATACATTTTATTAATAAACAAATTCACAAACATTTTTTAAGCACTTTACTCTTAGGGCACTGAAATCAATATTAAATACACTTGTAAGTATATTTTCCACTAGAAAGTCGTTCAGACGTGGATTGTCACCATAAATATGGAGAAACTGCTTGTAAGTATAGCCACGACATCGGAACACAAAATATAGTAGCGCATGGAAGCCACAGCTTTTAGTCGTTAGATCCTGCACCCTTTTTCGATTTTGAATAATAGTTTTATTACTGCTCTCAATATAGTTGCTGATGTGAGGCGTGTAGAATGTATAGGGTAGGCCAAGAGGATCAAAAAATTCGATATTCCTCATTGTTTGATAGATGCACAGCCAATGACCCGTCAGCACAGTCGATGGACTGCTATTAACAATAATCAAGGTATTGTTCGCACTTTGAATTTTTCCAAGATAGTCTGAGGGTAGACAATAGGATTTGTACTGGGACATGTAGGGGTCCATATTAAATACACTGATTATTTGACTGGTGTTCATGGCGCCAAGTCTAGTAGAACACTGCCTTCGGGAGTGATTTCCCAATAGGTTTCATATTGATTTAGTGAGATTAGGGCAACACTCTCAGCCAATGGGTTGGCAAATGTACACTCTAAACGCACAGTCCCCGTACGTACTATACTCATATCCTGTGTGCCAGACAAATCCAATACAATGATACCATGTGTTTTAGCAAACATATCTTCGGTTATACCATTTTCAAATAGTTGCGAATCATGATCTAGGGTTTGCATGGTCAACTCATACAATGTTCTATAGGATTTATCAAAAGATAGATTGTAGAGTGGGATACCGTTTACTTTGCACACAAGAGATGAAAGTCCAAACATCTCGAATTTATGTGGGCATTCAGTCCATGATCCTATTGCACTGGCGCTCTTTACAAATGCCAAAGCCAATTTCGAGGGGATTTCACCATTGATAAAGGATGAATCGGTGAAGGTGCGTGACCCCATGGCAATATGACGTTGATTGGTGATTGTATGAGGAACAAGTAGTTTAATATTATTTCCATTGGCTCTCAATTTTTCCACGGCCAAAGCAACAGAACTCATAACCTGCTGTTTGCGTACATGGAGTATTGCTGAGGTGAGGGAGAGACTTACATCGGGATTGGCTGCAAGTTCCTTTCTCAATATGAAATTTGATGGTGCAAGCGTCAATTTTATATCCACTTTAACATTGGGTGGTAGCCATTGGGGTATATTAAATATTTCATGATATATTTTTCCAACTAGATGTAATTCACTAGTTGTAGCATTTTTAAGTGCATCTGTACTATCAGTATTAGTAATATATTCATATCCATTGGAGGCACCTCTCAATTCCTTGTATGACTTGGGCGTCATCAACATGAATTGGATATAGCTAGCATAGTTTGAGAGATTGTTGCTTGTGCTCACCAGCGTGCCATTGATGTAGACACTAATTTGACGAAATAAATTATGTAGTATACAATTTTCATAGGATATCCCATCAGCTCGAACTGGCATTGTATTATCGGATTTCCGGACTTTCATTTGTAAATCTATAAATGTGGACGATAAATCCATAAAGTAGTCTTCATTGGAATAAATTTGAAAGTGGATATTATCGGAGAGGGGTTGTAGTGGATAAAATTGTTCATAGTATCCATGCTTGACACTCACATCAACATTTTCGGCATTGAATAGATTCAATGAGGCGGTGATTGAAGGTTGAGAATCCTTATGTGGCAGGTAGGACATCTTAAGAGAAGAAATCTAGTTTCGATCTAACAATTTTCTTCCTGGGGTTTCTGGTTACACTACGTGTCGGCTTTCTTTTCTTTGACAAAAGGGATGTCTTTCGTTTCCGTCCTGAGTAGAGACTGATGAGTGATGCATTGTTTCTTAACCTTTTTAAACCTTTACCATTTTGCTTTAATTTCTCGCCAAGGGTTCGCGCACTGGACCTAAGATTTTCCGAAGCACTTTTTTTAAAATCCTTGCCAGAGCCCCAATCGTATAGTGTAGAGGATGCAAAATCTGTCGCAGCCGGTACAAGATATTTTCTAGCCAGTGGTAGTGAAGAGCGAAACAGCTTAGCAAACCAGCTACCAAGACCATAGCCAGACATTGACGAGCGACCCTTGTAATAGTCCATTCCATTGCCCTGTTGTCTTGGGCCAAGAGTATTAACATAGCAGTCAATATCAGGACAAGTGAATACCACTTTTCTATTAGACATCTTGCTGTTGAACGATGGGTCGAAAATGACATGTAATCACAGCCAAACCTTTTGAAATTGCTATTGGATCACCCAATTCAGTTCTTAATGTTAACTGACAGAGTTCCAAATAGGAAGTGTTTACTGGAATATACTGAAGATGCTTTATATTGTAGTGATGAATATGTTCTTGATTGGTTTTTCGTTCAAGAACTCGTAGGAGGGGAACATTTGAATTACCAACCCGAGATGTTTCCACAAATGAAGCATAGAGAAATATACAAGTGTCTGTGGAGAAGGCAGGCGGGTAGTCGGCAAAAATGAAATTAGTGTTTCCGGCACTTTTACCATTGATTATATTGAGCTTAAAGCCAAGAACATCCCTTAGGTTATCATTGAGAATAATCTTTTCACTGGCAATAGGTGAACTAATGTAGATCTTGCCCTCCTCCTTTGAATAGTTGAAATGAAAAGCTCCTTTTTTACGAGCGGAAATTCTTTTATTAATAGTACGACATAAATCATTCATACAGGTGAGTTCCTCGTAGGGTAATTCAATATATGGATAATCCAACCAATTGATTTTTTGAATTTGTTCTTGATCACCTGGTGGTGGTGGCCAATCATAGGGTCTGATTTTTATTTCATATTTACGATCCTTTCTCAGGATGTCATAAGTATTTTTGAGAATACAGTCGACAAGAGCCACTTCATACTTTCCGTCGAATTTGATGGTGGGGGAGAGTTTTGTCCAAAAATCACTTGTTTTATTCAAGTCATTGTAGAGAGGATCAGAAACATTGGACATGAAAGTCACATAGAAATCATTGGGCATTGTTAATATCTTCAGCACTGACCCAAGAATCAAAATCCGAGTTGTATCCTAGCCAGCGAACAAGCAACTGTTTCTTGCCCCTACGAGTACGACTCTTTAATATCTTTTCAATTTGATAAATTTCACTAGTGTTTCTAACTTTTTGCAGTTCATATTCATAAAAACCACCGAGAATTTCATCATCTTTGGTATCTCGTAGCCGATAAGTTATGGGTATGGTGTCTAGGATTTTGGACACTTTAAAAAGTTCGGTGCTCCATAAATAATTCCCCTTTTCAAAAATATTGCTGGTTCTATTAATTCGAACAGTATCACCAACATTGAATTTCTTCTTCTTTTTCTTCTCATTGCCATTGGAGTATTGCTTTAGAAAAGCATCAAATGTATTCTCACTGTAGTGAACATCCCGAGGGCTAGAGTTGGACAGAGATCGATGTGGTCGATGGTTGTATATCTGCATGATTTTATCTAAATCGTGAATAAAAGCAGATGTATTTTTCAGTGTACAATATCTTGAAATTAATAGACGAATCGTTCTTATTAATCGTTCGGCCAATGCAGCCTTTATCGGACTGTGACTATGATAGAGTGTCGTATTATATTTCAAAAGAACCTTTTGCACATGAGGGTTAACAAATTCACTGCCACGATCTGATTGAATTTTTCTATAGGAATCCTGTTCAAGAATACTTTCAATGGCCCGAGCAACTTCAACACCTCTCTTTGATCGCAGCGGAATGGCATAGGCATAGCGACTAAAAATACTGATTGCCACTAGAATATATTTGTAGGGTGTATTGTGACGTCGTTGAACTGCGTCTAAAGTTAAAAGATCCATTTGCATTATATGCAGAGGGAAAAAGGCTTTAGTTTGACGATATTGTTTACTGCGAAGTCTATGATTCCGATGTAATGTGTAACTTGGTTCATTTTCTAGATACTCTTTTACATTTTTCAATGTGGCGTCGGAGACTTTGGAAAGCGTTTTGGGAGAACTTAAACTTCCCGCTTCACCAATATTTTCATAGATACCTTTCAAAACTTCATCCATTTTGAACGTAAACACGTAGTGTAATGTCCACTCCCCTTTTGCACACTGGAGGGCGAATCAATTCGTCTTCGCTTTTGACTAGCAGCCACAGGTGTTGTAAAATCAGTGGTGCTAGTATCTTCTTCTTCTTCTTCTTTTTTAAATGGTGTTGTTGGATGTTCATTTAATTTCTTTAGAATTTGCTTATTGCCAATAAGACTTTTGGGAAAGTTTGATACACTTAGAAAGGTGTATAGATTATCGTCAAAGGATAAGAGTCCTTTACGATTCGTCACCATATCACAAATTAAATCAACTAGATTATAACTTTTTCCCCGAATTATAATTCGTTTCCCTATGCTGTCGACTTGAACTTGATCACCAGATTCCGACATGAGATAAGATAATACTCTTTTACTCTGTTCTCGATAGGACAGTGGCAGTAGGTTTCCAATTTTCAATACAATCGAATTCAATTCCTTCTCCTTTGATTGTGCAGAATCTTGAGATGCTTCTTGTTTAGAGGGATCGGGTCTCTCGCGATAAGGTCTATGTTTGTCCATACGTCGCAATGCATCTTGAAGTAAAAGCAGTTTTTTATCATCGGCAATATTCTCATCATTAATGAATTTGTTTAGATTATCTTCAAAATGTTCGATGGGCGAGAGGACAAGTTCAAATGGTGTCAATTTATAGGGTTTTGCCATCTAGAGAAAACTGTTTACAAGTCCTGCAATTATTGGCAGTAAAAGTGTGAAAAAGCTACCGCCTGCTTGAAGGAGTCGTTTTCTTTTAAATTTGTTTCCCTTATTTTTACAAGCCAGGGCACGTACAGTGGAACGATGTTGCTTTGTCTGTTGTCTAACACCTTCTGGCAATTGAACATTGCCCTCAGTTAAATTTAAACAAAGTTCAGATATTAAATTAATGAAATCATTGTCGACACCATGTTTGAGTATAGCCTTCCTAAGCGGAGGTTTTGAAGTGCTTAAAACGGAAAACAAATGCCTATTTTCATGTAGTTTCTTCAGTGTCATGATAGCGACTAATAGCCTTTTCTACTATTCACCGGAAGATATACTGTAATTTCATTGTCGAAAATGTCGGTGACTACACGAAGATCCTCGGGCGTGCTCTGATTAAGATCCAATAAAATGTAACCGTAGGGTTGCTAGTCGCCTGAGTGTACGCTGACAACAGAAATTTTGGAGTGCCGGGGTATATCTGTTTATTGAGAGTTATTAGTGAGCTAGAATCACGAACGACTCGATATATAATATAGATAGTACAATTCAAAGCAAGGGTTCGCATACATTTGCTCTGATGAAACAGATTGTGTAGAACTAGGGTTATGGAAATGTTTTCGTGATGAGATCGGACAGTGAACAATTGCAGCATTTCCTGTGAGAACTGTTCAATGGATTCAGCCAAATCATCAATAATCAGCCACGAGTTCGGTTCAATACTATTGAAAACATCAAGTCCTCTTATGAATTGTATTGGTATGGTTGTGGCAATAGCCTTTATTTTATCATAGGACTCTTGCCAAATACTATAGCAATAGTAGATTTTTTTCGGTTTTTCCAAAAACATTTTATCGCAATTTTGAATTATTCTAGCTAAAAGCGTTGTTTTCCCTGACATTGAGGGTCCACACAGAAACGATCTGAAGGGTGTTTTAAATTGATACATGCTGTTGACAACAGTCGGACTATGACTAACTGTAAATCATATGTGTCCAATGAATAAGTAGTAATTTTCCCGTCTATTCAAGAACAACAAAAACAATATTTCATGGCAACATTTATTACGATAAACACTTCTTCAACATGAACAATGATAACACTTTTTGTACAACACTTTTTGTACAACACCTTTGTCCATCTACAGCACTTTTGTACCACACCTATGTCCATCTACAGCACTTTTCTATACAACACTTTTCTATACAATAAAATACACTTGGAACTAGCACAGTTGAACAGTAGAGTGATTGGTGGCCCACCACCCCCCGGGAGCCGGCCTTGGGAAGGGTCCCCCACCCCCCGGGAGCCGTGATGGAAAAATAGTTGTCATCACTGCTATGGGGTAGTGGATGGGTTAGTGCTTGGGTTAGATTAGTTGGTTAGGTTAATTTATGAAAGGTTGAGTGGTGGTTAGTCAGATTAGTTTATCCAGACCAAGTTGATTACGATAGTCTACGCATTCAACTCGATCTGAAATACGATAGTGACCATGGGGCAGGACACTCACACCGTTCTCGAGCACATAGACCTTGTCAGATATACACGACATTGCATTTTTTTCCACTCTCACAGTATAATTTCTATACTGTAGAGAGCGAATTGCAAGCACTTGTGCTCTTGGCACTAGGCTACTTTCTACACAGTCTTTGTACACGCTCATGTTAAAATTGCTCTTTACAAAGTGTGTAGGCACCCCTTTACATGTTTTCTTTTCATCCCCACTATGTGTTTCCACGCAATAGACTTTGGGACCCGGGAACACCCCCCTAGATATCAAATCACTCCCCGTTTCAGATTTTAATTTTAATAGTTGGTTGGGGGCTTGACGTTTCACCAGCTCGGGGTAGAGGGATGGATTCCAGTTGGTGAAATCCATCCGCGAGCTGATGTGCACCCCATTTTGCAAATCACCCAATAAATCTTCAGTTTTTACTTTTAGCAGTAGAGAATCGGTATCCCCATAATATACTTGAACCTCCCCCTCCCGTGGCCATTGCACCTTGCACACATTGTAAAAGAACGACAACATGAGCTTTTTTGAAATTTCTAGTACTGAACTACCTCCTGCGATATTCTTGTTCAGTACTACATTTCGCTTTTTCCTGTGTAGAAGAACCATGCCGGCCTCTATGCTCGTGAATGATGTGAAATTAGGGTCGGCAATAATTCGTGCACACTCTAGAGGGTCAGTCACGACGTCACAGCGAGATCTGTTACGTACGCTTTCGCACATTTTGCCAAACGCTGAATTTAGAATGAGCTTGTACAATTCCTTCTCCACCTTTGAATTTGCCCTAGAACGTTTATCGACAAAAGTATCGATAAACGTTTTCAAATAAGGTTTCTGATTGAACTGAAGGACCCTATGTATTTTGGTGATTTTGAAGCCATTGTTCACCATCCAGTGCAAAAGCACATGGTGAACAACGATATTCTCCTTAGGGTCCAAATCAGCAATCAGTTTCTGTTTAGAGGGAGTCCAATGCATCCCCATATCCTCAACCAATGAACGATTGTAGGGGCTCAACGAGTCCCTGGTCACTGGTCGATTGATACAGGGAAAAACAAAATCTTTGACTGAGTCGTGAAGGGCCAGTGGAATGTGACCGTCAATTTCAAAGAACCATCCTTGTGGCCCGTTGTCCTCGACGGTGTTAATGTCGGGGAACTCACAAGGATTCTCAAGCCATTGATAGTTCCCACACGGCAAAGAGTAGTGGGACATTGCCGAGGGGTACAACGAGTTCATGTCCAAGAACACTGCATTTGACTTTACACCGGTGCTTTGTCCGCTCGGATCGGTTGATAAGACCCGGTCCCCGTGAAAAACATACCCTCCCCTCATTGAACGCTCTACAAAAAGGTGTTGGTCTACATCCGTGATTAGGCCTATTTCCTCCCTGCTAATTTTTAAAATTAAATCCATTACTAAATGTGGTGTAGAAAAATAATATCCTATATCTAGTCCAAACTCTGAATAGATCTGGTCTGTATTCTTACAGACTATATCCAACAGAGTTAGAACGTCACTGGCCAAGTACAGTCTACAATAATCCCACCCATTTTTACAATCCCCCTTAGCCCACACCTTCTTGGCAAACTCGTACTCCTCGACTGTGCATTCACTGTTGGTGAGTGAATTGTGAAAAGCTTCAATTGGAGGTAGTTTCTCCTCGCTTAAGCGAGCGCCAGAACAGTAATAATCATATGCATATACACCTTTGCTGGTTAATAAGTCATACATTTCACTGTCTGGAAAGTG
Organism: Artemia sinica; assembly: GCA_027921565.1. NCBI lineage: Eukaryota > Metazoa > Arthropoda > Branchiopoda > Anostraca > Artemiidae > Artemia > Artemia sinica. The sequence goes on along the minus strand of CM051265.1, from coordinate 12,988,983 downwards.
CTGTTTAAGCAAGGGAAAGCTATCAAAATTGTCGCTTTTCTGCACTTGAATTAGTTGACTAAGGGATTTGGGGAAAAAACTAAAAGAATCTAAAAACCTAATTTTATTCCAGCACGTACGCTCATTATCCACTACCTGCCATTTCAGTTCGAGAAGCAACAACTTCTCGGCTGATTTGGGAATGATGTTGTAGGTAAATGAATTATTCACCCATGGACTATCTACTCCCCCTCCCTCCCTATGCATACGTGCCAGTGCTGGTAAAATAAATTTTAAGTCATAGTTAGAGTTATGAATAAAAACAGGGATAAAAAACTGTTGGCTAACGTTTAAATTACACGATTGATGTGCTACTCCCCTAAAATTACTACCCCCCGAGGATATTTCCTGCCACAAGTGGTCGTGGTCTCTGACTTTCCCCCTCCCCCCACGTTTCCCTTTAGTCGCCTTATCCTCCTCTACAAACTCCCCCTTGCATACCCAACATATTTTTTGATTTTTAATCGCGAGACGATCCTCTGCAGACAGCACCATTGGATAATGCGTATTTCTCAAACGAGAAATAGCACCATTAGCCGTGCCAATCAGTTTAGTCAATGCCTTGACCATGCACTCATCGCCCTCATCCAATGTTTCTACTACTTCTAACAACCGCATGGTATTAGAATTATCTCTTTGCGCGTGGGCGTAGGACACTGCAATGGCCTGGTGTTCTTTGATACGGTTTGGATATTGGGGATCATTCACCTCCACCAGCTTAGCTTCGCAGTCCAAAGATATTTTGTTGCATTGGAGAAGGTTATTTTGAAAATTTTTAAAACGTAGAATGGCCCTATCCCCTGAAACCGTTTCCACTGTCTGGTATCCATGCCGTCTACAGTGTCTCATGTGACCCCGTAGTTTCATATCACTACGGAATTGTGACAAGCATGTTGGACAGTAGAAACGTACCCCATTATGCTTACCACCCCCCAGAACTCTACTAATGTCAGTGATTGGGTTAAAATGTCCGATTGTGTTCGGTTGACTAGGTGGCGTGTAAAGCAACCAAACCCAGTGTTTAACCAAATCAACTGACGGGCCCCTTACGGGGAATACCACCCCCTTCTTTTTTGAACGAGCCCCATCTTTAAATTCTGTTTCGTATTGTACCACAGTAACGCCAATATTTAAATGGGCATTAGCCCTTTCAAACATGTCAATGGATCGTAGCGTTACTGGGTATTTCCCCTCTAAACATGAAAAATCTACAGCTGGGAAATCGGACCCTTCCTTCCCATGTACAGCCCAGTGATCTAAATTCTTCTTGGTGGCTTCATCTTTCAATGGTCGGAAAGCTGACATGAGGAAAGCATACTTGAAACACTTTTGATCTGTTTCTAAACAGATCCGCTGGACACCTTGACAACCCTCTAGATCTGGATTATATTTTAAAACTGTACCCTTATCCCTATGCCCCCCTCTTAAAATAAAATCTTTCTTAAATTTACATATATTAACGCTTAAATTTTCAATAAATAAAACTACTGAGCCACTCCCATTTTCATTATAGTTCTCGAGATGCGCAATAATTTGCCCTACCCACTCACTAAAAACACCCTCAAAATTTTCTAAATTTGGATAAATTACACGCATCTCGGAATGTATAAAATGATAATAAACTTCGCTTTTCCCCTCATTCAAATAAAAAACCTTTAAAACGATAGACACCTTAATTGAATCCCTACCCCCCCACAATTGAATTTGGTTCTCCAGTAGTGCACGAATTTTATCTACATATGCATGCACTATTTCTACAGGATCAAAAACAAAATTTCCCTCCATTAGTGTATTAAATGGATCCCCAAACGTTGCAGTGAAAACAACTATATTATTCAATATTGTATTCGACAATTGAAAGTCTGGGAAAGATGTATCCCCTCCCCCTACTTGTTCAACAATATCTGGACTCTGTTCCACTTCAGTTGTTTGAAGTGGGTAATCGGTGGGAGGAGGGTTCCCTGCCAATTCCCGGGTAAAATCGTCTAAAATTTGCAAGGTATTTTGGCTCAAGTCTACCAGTTCAACTGTGCTATTATCTACTTTAAAAAAATCATCTAAAAACTCATCAATATTGTCAGGTACTTCAATGCTATCGTCCCGTGTCACATTGTTCTGAAAGTCCGCTGGTGGTTCCTCCCCTTCTTCACTAGACGGCGAGTAGGGGACCCGGACAACCTATAAATGAAACAAAATAGCTTAACGACGATCTAAGATATGACATAGGATTTTTTTTTTTTTTTTTTTTTTTTTTTTTTTTTTTTTTTTTTTTTTTTTTTGGGGGGGGGGGGGCATCCCTGTGGCACTTCCCTGACCCGTGGCGCTTCTTGGACCCGTGGCGCTTCCCCCGGCGCTTCCCTGACTCGTGGCGCATCCCTGTGGCGCTTCTCGGGGTCCGCATCGCTTCCCGCGATGCTTCTCGAGCGCGTGGCGCTTCCCTGACCCGTGGCACTTCCCCCGGCACTTCCCTGACTCGTGGCACATGCCCGTGGCGCTTCCCTGACTCGTGGCGCATCCCTGTGGCGCTTCTCGGGGTCCGCATCGCTTCCCGCGATGCTTCTCGAGCGCGTGGCGCTTCCCTGACCCGTGGCACTTCCCCCGGCGCTTCCCTGACTCGTGGCACATGCCCGTGGCGCTTCTCGGGGGTCGCATCGCTTCCCGCGATGCTTCTCGAGCCCGTGGCGCTTCCCTGACCCGTGGCGCTCCCCCGGCGCTTCCCCGGTGCTTCCTGGTCCCACTGGCTCCGCCCGTTTACATAATGTCCCAAAAAAGTTGAAATATTTGCTTAGACCGCATAATTCCAAGTTTCTCTCTAATTCCATTCTATAGGTTCGGCGAACTCTTCATTAGCTCTCAATTATTGTAAGCCACCGCGTGAGTGTTCCAGGATTGAACCGTTAAGACGGTTTCCCCTCACTAAAATCTTTGGCACGAAGAAATATTCCGTGTAAATTACGGGATCCATATGTGACAAATAGAATAATCTCTCTCTCTCAGTTCCTTCTCTTAAAACTATGTGATAATCAATTGTGAAAAATAGGGGATTTTGAGTTTCAAATGGTGAGCATTAATTTAAATTACCTAAAAATATTCGTTTATGAGTTATCGACGCGATAGCAAAGATTAGAAAAGAATGGTTTCTCTGCAAAAAATATATTTAGATATCTCTGAGGGAGGGCAGAGAAAATAAGGGTTGTGAGGGGGGTTAATATTTTAATAAATCTCTGAGATATACTTTTACACAGTGTTGAAAAATCGGTTTGTTTAGATATTTCTTGGTCCTGAATGATAGAAAAAAGTGAAAAGACAAAAGTAAAGAGTAAAAGGCTCTCTAGCAGCTAAAAAATAGCTTACTTGATTGAAAAAAAATACTCACGTCTTCAAATTCATCAACCACTTGACAGAAAGCTGGAGGCTTGACCATTACATGATAGGGAGCCATTGGTTGGTCTATGACTTGCTTGAAGGAGCCAACCCTTCTATCTTGCATGGAAGGCTCAGGACTTGACGGAGAGTGGACCGACACTTGATGGGGAGCTGATAGCTCAGATATTGCGTGAGAAGGAGCCAATGTTTGGCCTACGGCTTGTCTTGAAGGCCCAGGTAACGTCTGTTGGAGGGTGGAGGGGCCGACGTTAATTTCTTGTGCAGGAGCTGTGACTTGCGTAGCCGGGACAGGGGCTTGCATGGATGGCTGCACTTGGGCAGGCAACACTTGTTTGGGGGGCTTTGGCCAGCGATCATATTGCATGGCAGGGGGCGCATTATTGACCCTCGTCTTCTTAGCAGGAGGGGGCACGCATTCTTCGCTATTTGCGTCAGACATAGGCCCCATCAATGCAGTGTCCGCAAATTCTTCATAATTTGCCTTAAAAAGAAGAGAAGAAAAATCAAATCAAAATAATTTCCCCCTTTTTAAAGAAGGAAAGTTATTAAACATAATTTTGTTTAGTTTATCACTAAGAAAGCACAAAACCCATATTCTCTCCCCCTAAATTTAGGAAAATTAAGCCATCCCTCTCATAGAGTTAATCATGCGTTTTATTCAAGCGAAAGGCATATCTTACTAGCTTTTATTCAAATGTTATAGCTAAAATCACTAAATGATGAAGAAGCAATAATCTTTTCTATTTCTAATAAAAGCGCTAACCCCCTCCCCAGCAAAAATCCTGGATTCACGCTCCCCTCCCGGCCCCAAATTTAGGAAAATTAAGCCATCCCTCTCATAGAGTTAATCATGCGTTTTATTCAAGCGAAAGGCATATCTTACTAGCTTTTATTCAAATGTTATAGCTAAAATCACTAAATGATGAAGAAGCAATAATCTTTTCTATTTCTAATAAAAGCGCTAACCCCCTCCCCAACAAAAATCCTGGATTCACGCCTGGGAATATAAAAGAAACTTTATCGAAAGAAAGCTTGAAAATAATCTGTTTCTCTTCTCCAAAATAGCGCATTGCGTCTGCGCCTAATTATTACAATTGCCTCAGTGTTTTAATTTGACAGAAGAATAGTCCCTTTGGCTGCCGCGTTTGTAAACCGGAAAGAGGGTGACTGCTAATTTTAACCTTGCATAGAGCCATGTGTCAAAACCAGAGCGGCATTTTCATTAAAGATTGACAAAAGTAAGTGAACGCTTTTAGCTGGAAATATAAAAGGAAAGAATTTAGCAAAATGCTATTTCTTTTTGTGAGAATTTGGGGGATTTAGCTGGAAATATAAAGGGAAGGGAATTTATCAAGAAAGTATTTCTTTTGCGATGGGGTTGTAAGACTAGGGGGGGGGGGTTAGGTTTTGAGGGTAATGGAATATATTTACATTGATTATATTAATGTTTGTATAGTTTGTTGTGGGGGGGGGGGTTGAGGGTAAAGGAATATATTTACGTTTTGCATTCAGTATGGTTTGTTGGGGGATTTAGCTGGAAATATAGAGGGAAGGAATTTATCGAAAAAAGTATTTCTTTTTGCGAGAATTTGGGATTGTATAGTTTGTTGTGGGGGGGGGTAGGTTTTGAGGGTAAAGGAATATATTTACATTGACTATAATGATGTTTGCATGGTTTGGGGGGGGGGTTTGAGGGTAAAGGAATATATTTACGTTTTGTATTGAGTATGGTTTGTGGGGGGGGGGGGTTTGAGGGTATAGGAATATATTTACATTGATTATAATGATGTTTGTATAGTTTGTTGTGGGGGGGGGGGGGTTGAGGGTATAGGAATATATTTACATTGACTATAAAGATTGCATGGTTTTTTTTTTTGGGGGGGGGGAGGGTTGAGGGTAGAGGAATGTATTCACGTTTTAGCTTAATATACTGGAGGGTGTCCAAGGAAAATTCTTTTGAAAATAAAAATGTACTTACATTGAAAATTGCGGTTGCCAAGGCCTCAAGCTCATCAAATTTATCCATTGTCAGGTTGTTTACACAGTGTCAAAATACTTTCTGATAATTTAGTCACATTGCATGTCCGTTATATACGAAATATCTAGGTCGAATTGTTATGTAACAAGCCCTCTGATTGGCTGAGAAGGGGGATGTAGCTGTTTCCCGGGAACTCGTAACATTTGGCTCGGAAACAATAACAAATACTATTTTCGGATCATAACATCTGCCTCGAACAGGAAGGAAATGTCATTAACTTTGCTTCGAACGACAACAACATTGACCCCATTAACCACGTGTTCTCTCTAATGACTCTGTTCAAAACAACAATGACCTTGGCATTTTGCCTCGGAAACAATAACAACATTGACCTTCGTTGAGAGCGTGCCAAAAACACACCTGGAGAAAGAGGTCATTGACCGATTACGCAATCATTCTCCCTAGGGAGGCTATGCCCTTATTTGGTGCCCCGTCAGTATTCTATGCCCATATAAGGAGCCCCCCCTGGAGTAACACCCCCATCTCTACTACTACCAAGGTAAGGGAAGCTGTCCACCTGATCAATCTCTTCATTACCCAACTTCACCTTTTTATCTTCACTTATTCCTTGCCTTAGTGACTTAGTCTTCTTAACATTAATTTTCAAACCTATTCTAGCACCCTGAACTCGCAGAACCTCTAAAACTTCATTTGCTCACACTTTCATCTAGGATGCTTAAATCATCAGCTTAATTTAAGTCCAGGAGACTTTTTCCTCCCCATTTGATTCCCTTGTCTCCCACTGCCTTTCCTGTGCTCCTTAAAACAAAGTCCATCAAAGTAATCCATATAAAGGGGGATAGAACACAACCCTGCTTAACTCCTGATTTAATACAAAACCAGCTGCTAACCTCATTTCCTACCTTAACCGCAGCAGTGTTATTCTCGCACATAGCACTAATCGCTTTAATGTATTTGTGTGGTATACCATACAAGGATAAAAGCTTTACTAAGGCTCTTCTATCAACAGAATCGAACGCTTGCTCATAATCTATAAAACTAAGGACTAAAGGTGTTTGAAAACTCAGGCACTTCTCAATTATCAACCTAAGGGTGAAAACTTGATCGACACATCCTCTAATTTTTCTAAAACCGCACTGTTCTTCTCTTAAAGCTTTGTCTACGGCATCTCTCACTCTAAAAAGTATCATATTACTAAGTAATTTGTTATCTACATAGACCAGACTAATGCCTCGATAATTACCACACTCAATTTTATCACCTTTCTTATAAAGTGGCTTAATTAAGGTTTTCCTAAAATCGTTAGGTACTTCCCCTCTTTCAAAAATCATATTCATAATCTTCAGTAACTTATTTCTAACCACAGAGCCACCATATTTTAGAAACTCATTTACCACCCTATCAGCACCTGGAGCCTTATTATTTTTTAGTCCTTTTAGTACTGTCGCTAATTCCTCCTCAAAAAACAAATCTTCCTTCACATCCAATGTATCACAAACTTTTTCATTTTCCTCTATATCCCTTCCTTCGACTCTATCTCGGTTAAGCAAATTCTCAAAATGTTCGGCCCATCCCTCTTTAGTTTTTTTCTTATCGCTAATTGCGGCCCCATTCCTATTTTTAACCGGGCCAAGTTCGCATTGACTACTCCCTCTCAATTTGTTAACATGCCAGTACAATATTTTACTAATAATTAAATTTATAACTTAATTTTTTTGATAACACATATTTACACTTTAGTATTAAACAACCTCACTAACTTGTTTAATTAGGTCCTGTCCCAACAATTTGTTATACTTATTACTTTGAATCCCTGTGATTTAGGGGGTGTCATATGGGGGTGGGTTTAGTTGGAGCTATACAACTATAACTAGTGTTGCAAAGGATTAAAAAGAAGCCAGCATCAGCATAATCTTCTTTTAAACGAAAGTGCCATTATTTTAACCCCTTGTTAAACAAACTGAAAAAAATATTTTTAATGCAATGTCAAATCTGAAAGGAGTATCATATTTTGTGAAAGGAATGTCATATTTAGAAGTGCAAAAAGTGCGAAAACTGTTGCAATTCAGTCAGTTTATTCTTAAATCTGAGCTGGGTTAGAACCTATCTTAGGTCAATAATGGGTAGAGATAGGCTAAGAGATCTAATGTTTAGTGAAGAAATGCTATAAAATTGTTAATCCTTGATGCATGCGTCTATCTTTGTGGTAGAATGAGAGCTCATCATTTCTCAGTATTCTGTCAAAAACTGGTAACGCTTACTACTACTACTAACAACTCACCGCAACACCATGCCGCCCGAGGCCAGCACAGCTACGCACGTCCCTTCTCCATCCCAATCTATTCAAAGCCTCCCTTTTTACACCCAACCAGGAAGTTCCCATTTCCTTATAATCTTTCTTTATGATATCCTCCCACCCCAGACGAGAACGACCTGATTTCCGTTTAGCCCTTGACAGTTGTCCAAAAAGGACAATCTTCGGCAGTCTGTCATCCTTCATCCGCACAACGTGCCCTAGCCACCTCAACCTTTCTTTCATTATAGCCCTAGAGAGTGGTATTGAACCACATTTTTTGTACAGTCTATTGTTTGAAATACGGTCAGTCAACCGGGTACCCAGAACAATCCGCAATTTCTCTGGAAAACATGTAGCACATCTTCATCCGCTTTTCGGAGCGCCCATGCTTCAGAGCCATATTTGACCATCGTCATCACTGTAGCTTCTAATATTCTTCTTCTTCTTCTATTTAACAGCAGGCGGGCTTTTCAGTAAAACTATTTAGCCCATTCTAATCTTGGTTTGCAGACTTATTTTCCTATTCTTCCAAAAATGTTTTAATTGTGAAAAAACACCCTGAGCCTTGGCTATTCTACTTTTAATGTCTTCACTGATCCCACCATCTTTACTAATAGTACTGCCAAGGTAAGTGAAGCTGCCCACCTGATCAATCTTTTCGTTATCCAACGTCACCTTTTCATCTTCACTTTTCCTAGCTTTAGTGACTTTGTCTTCTTAACATTAATTTTCAAACCTATTCTAGCACCCTGACCTCACAAAACCTCTAAAAGTTCCTTCATTTTGCTCAAACTTTCATCTAGGATGCTTAAATCATCAGCATAATCTAAGTCCAGGAGACTTGTTCCTCCCCATTTGATTTCTTGGCCTCCCATTGCCTTTCCTGTGTAACGCTTAGGCACCTTAGAAGTTCGGTTCAGTAGATGTATTTACTATAGGCCTGCAAGTTTATTAATCAAGGAAAATGAAGGGCTCTGATTAGAGTAAGGAAATCAATTCCTCCTGTCTGGCCAAAAATTGTCTGGGAATTTTTCTTTTTGACATCTGGGATATTACCTGAAATTTGTTCATTATCTTAATCAGAATACAAAATTTATGCGCAAATAGGCCTTCTAATAACCGACACATTATCCGGTTGGAATCTGTTATGCTCTACAATTTTCATTGTAGGATTGCTAGTGTAGGTTCTGGATTTCCGTAAAGATGAATTTTTGAACTGTCCATTAGTTTATTTGTGCAGTTAGCTGAGTCAAAATAAGCCCTACTGAAAATTAGAAATAAGCCCAGTAGAATTGCCAACCCGGCCCTCGCATCCCTGCATTCTCTCGTCTTCCCCCTAGATTTCGAAACTACATTCTTTTGGTATTTTCATTGGAAAATCTTTTTTAAGGTTCTCGTGGGTTTTTCCCAAGAAGGAAATATAGGGTAGGATACGTCTGCGCACCAAGAATAGAATATTGGAAGCTACAGTGATGACATTGATCAAGTATCGTCCAGAAGCGTGGGCGCTCCAAAAAACAAAAGAGGATTTGCTAGAAGTTTTCCAGAGAAATTGACTGGCTATCTCAAACAGTAAGCTGTAGAAAATGTGGGTCAATCCTGCTTTCAAGGCCTATAATGAAATAAAGTTTGAGATGGCTAGGACACGTTCTGCGGATGAAGGATGATAGATTGCCCAAGATTGTCCTTGCTGGGTCCTTGCTTGTCTAGGGCCAAATGAAAAATGTGTCGGCCCCGAATGGGATGGGAGGATGTTGTATGGAAAGAGTTAAGAGAAATTGGAACTTCTTGGGGGAGTGTAAAGAGGGAGACTTCGAATAGATTGGGATGGAGGAGGAACGTGCGTAGCTCTGTTGGCCTCAGGCGGCTCGGTGCTGCAGGGAGTTCTTAGTAGTAGTAGTAGTTTAGTCTAATTTTGTATATGAGAAAACAGCTTAAAAAAGTGAGAGATTCAAAGCAACAAAATGCAGATGGTGCGGAAATACCTTACCAACTGTTGATTGATTTTCAGTTATAGTTTGTTCTTTCCTTTATAGCTAAGCAAACGCAATAAAAAGAGAAAAGTTTCGAAAAGAGCTGGAAAGGCTTTTCGAATCGCCTATTTGGATGGTCAAGATAGTGGCGTTTGTTTGTTCCAGATGATGGTTTTCTTGTAGCTACTGAAAGACACAAAATTTGTCACTTAAGCTTGAAAGTTGGAATTGACTCAAAAATATTGGTGATTTTTCCTTTAAGTCAAAATTAAATATTAGCGTATTCCTTTATTTTTTTTTACTAGGAATACTACTAGAAAATTTGAAGCTTATTTACTTTCTGAATAATCTTGAAAATTGATGGCTTCCTATTACTTCAACAAGTGTACATGTGAAACTTTTTTTTTAAGTTTACTATTTTTTTTCTAGTTCAAGAAGTAGAAGAAGAAGGAAAACATGCCATTGACACCCCTGGTGCCCCTGTTGTTCCAATTTGCCCACCTGAGGAGTACAATCTTGGTAAGTTTAACTACCCAAAATTGTTTATATCCTGCTATGTGTAAAAAAATAACATAAGAAACCTAGACTATGGGCAATGAACATGTTGAGGTCATCTGCTGAGATTGAATTTATAAAACATTAAGATATATTTATTAAAAGATAAAAAAATCGAAATTTCGCCAAAAAAAACAAGTTTAAAATATTGCGTGAAACAATGGTTGACCATTCTGACCGAGTATTCGAATTTGGCTATAAACTTGTAGTAAAAGCAAAAAACCCGCTGAGCCAAAAATCATGTTTCTCTATGTGTTTCTTGAGCTAAAAACTTAATCCCCCTATGTGTTTCTTGAGACTTTAAGTGATGAACATGCCGAAGCCCTTTTTTGTGCCCACTTAAGATAGACGTTCCTAAGAACTTAAAACGCATTTATCATAAGATCCAAAACGCTTAAATTTTGACAAAAAAAGTGAACTTAAAAATTTTCTGTGAAACTACTAGCCTACTTGTAGACAAATTTCTGACTGCATATTTGAATTCAGCTTGAAAAATTGTATTAGGTTCCAAAAACCGAGTTTCTCTGCGTGTTTCTTGAGTCTGGAACTTGGTTTTCTTGACCAAAATGCTGTGTTTTCCCATACTTTTATTTTTGAAGGTTTATTATTGTTATTGTTTTATTGTTATTTATCATTGTGCTTTTTACATACTTTTATTGTTGAAAGTTAGGACCTATCCCTGCTAGTAATATTTGAAACCTTCGTTCGTGGCTTAGAAGAAAGTTTTACTCTGCTGCAAAAGGAGCAATCGCACTTTGATCTCCGATTATATTTGAATCTGTTTTATTCAATAGTAAAATAACATTTTTGTTTGTTAGGGTAAAGCTTCTGTGCAGCTTAAGAACTATATTAGTTATATTAGCCTGCCCATTAACTATTCAGTGCAAGAGGTGTGACAATGATGGTTTTTTTTAATGATGAGGATTGATGAGAAACCATCTTGTTCTTCAAACATTCGAGTTTTTTCGATGCGTATAAACACGAACAAAACTCACAAAAATATGGCCTTTTTTTGCAATAACATACAATCTGCGCCAATTCGCTATCTTGGACACGGAAATTATACAGGGGGATAACCCCAGCTTGGTAAACAATGTCGACGAGATAGACTGGGAATGTAACAAATTAAGGGATCAAAAGGGGGATAAATCAGGAGCCCGAATTCACAAAACAATACAGGGGGATTTTTTTTTGATTTTTCAATGAAAATACCAGAAATGAGTATTTTTCAAAATCTAGTGAGGGGGGCAAAAAAACTCTAGGAGTTTTTTTTTACTCAAGTTTACTCGAGTTTATGCTGTTGATACTCAAGACTCCCATTTTACCAAACCTGACATGAAAAGGTGAACAGGTATAGGTGCCATTTTTTTGTTTCACAACAATTACATCGATAGCTCCAGATAGCGTCGCTGGGTTTATTTCACTATATATTGTCTTGACACTTTCTAACACTTTTCCTATAATACTCATTTTTCCTGCGAAAAAAAGTCAATAATTAGAACATAACGTTTTTTAAAGTTAAGATAAGCAAGAGATGTGACAATGACGGTTTTTTTTAATGGCGAAAACAGATTGCTTTCGTGTATAGTGGAACTGCTATGATAAAAGAAAGTTTGATCGTCAACGCTTTAGTTTGATTATTAAACATGATATTTTTTCCACATTTTCTCATCTCTTAGTCTTTTTTGGAGAATTTTCACTGCTGTTCATAAACGAAAAATGTATTTGTTACAGGAGCGTATTCAGGGGGCGGTAATGGGGATTTGAATGCCCCCGGAATTTTTGTCCGACTCGTAAAAACATAACAAAAATGCATATTAACATATTTTGATACGTTTTTTAGTTTTGTGTACCCCCCCCCCCCTAAAAAAAACACTGGCCCGAAAAAAAAATCTTGGCTACGGCCCTGATTTGGCATATAACAAATGTTGCATATTCCTCCTTCGTCTACCTCCGTGGATAAGTAATATGTATATAACGTGTCAATACTCGGTTATTAACCCGGAAGAAGCGATCTTTGGTAACTATTCCTGGTTAGAACTCATCCCTGGGCTGTTGTCTTATAACAATAATGCAGTTTGTTTTGAGTTAGGTTTCATCAGCGTTTGAAGTAATTTGTTTTAATTTCATATTTATTTGAATATTAGAAGTGTATTGAGTTAATTTCTTGGTTTTTGCGTTTTTTTTTGTACTGGATCTATTGTTGGTCTGATGGGTAATTAAATCTTTCATTGATGATACCGATAATTAATTCTGATCCCTCATTTATTAAAAAAAACTTTTATTTTCAAACTCTGTCTTTTTAAAAAATAAATGAGTGGGAAAAATTGTTCTTTTTCTATTGATTATGAATATTAAGACTGCGTATGGATTTTCTGAAACTTTTTTGTTGGATTTCTGTTTTTTCAGGCAAAGAAACTTTACAAAACTGTTGCAAAAAACTTGGTTTTATCTTCAAATTTAGCTTTAAAAATCCAATGACAATCATATATTTTTGTTCCCGAGCAAAAAAAAAAGAAGAAAATTTGTTCATCAGAATAATAAAAACAAGTTTCATTCAGATGAGAGTGAAGAGTAACATTGAAACTTGCAAAGAACCTATTTATGAGGTGCGACGACTCCCTCAAATCCCACTTTTCACACTGAAGTTTTACTAGTACTTCACTGAAAGCATTTTTTTGCAACATATATAGTATAAGTGCAAGTCTTGCCGATTGCCTTTCAAAGCATTTGAACCGATAATGTTATTGCTTAAAGCAAATGTACGTCAATAAATCCTTAGGCTCCTGAGGCATTGTGAAAAGTAATTTGTATATCGTTCCTATTGCCCTTGTCTTAGAGCATTCGTTCTTGAAGTATTGGGGAGAAAAATTCTAACTTTATCTTGGAGAGCAGGGGGGGACCAGAAAGCCGCGAGTGATTGTTTAACAGTAAATTTCCGCTATTTGAATTGGGTGCTGACTAGTGAAATATAATGTTCTCTGACATGATGGATTCACTGCTATGTAATATTTATATCTTCTACCCTTCTGCCCCTAAAAGAGGCTTACCTCACTTCTTGTGAAAATCAAGCAGGCTACTGGTGATGACTCTATGGATAAACATGAAATATGTTTATGGATAAACATGAAATATGTTAATATGAACATAATTTATGTTCACTAAAGTGTGCAGCCTAATTAAAAGATTTCTGTTTTCACAAAGTTGTTGCTAAATAAAATTTTACTTTCTGGCTTGTGAAAATAAAATTACTTTTGAGCTCCTAATGCCAAATAATCGTAGAATTATTGCTTATCTTTTCAGAAAAAAAGCAAAATACTTCCTAAAAACTATGGTTCGCGAAATTTTTAATGAACACATGTAAATTTACAGTTTTAACGTTTCAACATTAAAACTGTATTATTGCTATTATCATTTTGATAATAGTCATTTTGGAGGTTACTATTATCATTATGATAAATTCAGTTTTTAAGATAGAATCAGAGCAGTCTACTATCCAAGTTGTATCTGTTTGGATGAGAAAATATTACAGCGTAGAATAAATATTTAAGAAATGAAGATCAAGAATGGGGTTCTATAAGGCCAACAAAAATACTGGACACTTCAAGACGAATATTTCGGGAGGATAACTGCTTCTCTTCTTCAAAGCTATTGGTGAAAATTTCAAGCAAACTGAACAAAAATGCGAACAAAAAAAGAAAACCGATAAAAATGAAATGAAAAAAAAACAAACAACGCGGAAAGCAAAAAGAACAAAATCGGACAAATTAAAAAACCTAACAACGTGAAAAAAACCAACAACAGGTAAAATCAGAATTAAAAACTTAAGTCCAAAAGGGAGCCACTCCCCAATATCCACGACTAACCAAAAACAATGCTCCCTTTAAATACTAGACAAGTAACTAAGAAGGTGGAGATTCTTTCGAACGAACGTAATCATCTACCTAGGGACAAAACTACGTCACATTGTTATCAGTGCTACTTTTGGACTAGAAGAGAAGGGTCCATAAAACACGATTCTTGATCTTCATTTCCTTAGGTTTTATTCTTTTTTTATGGCAGGCCAGTTTGGTTTCCGTAATTATTTTTATACCATGGCCATGGGAGTCTCCAGGATTTTTTCTTTTTTTTTTTGGGGGGGGGGGCTTAAAAAACTAATAAAACGCATCAAAAATCTGTTTTATGTATTTTTGTTACGTTTTTATGAATCGGACAGAAATTTCTTGGGGGGGGGGGTCAAACCTGGTAACCACCCCCGCCCCAGGAAACGCCCTTGACTATAGCGACAAATGCAATTTTTTCTGCATTGGAAAAACTATTTTTGAATTATATTACTTAAAAAAAATAGTTTTATTCCATTATTAATGAAATATTAATGTTTCAGAGGAAAATGAAGAGAGGTCCATGGTTGAAACAAAGTCGCTAGATAGCCCCAAGTTTAAACAGCTTGTAACTGTTCTAATTGAGTGGATAAATGATGAACTTGCGTCTCATAGAATAATTGTCAAAGATATTGTGGAAGACCTTTATGACGGACAAGTTTTGCACAAACTTTTTGGTATGAATATTTTTTTAATTTTTGATTTTATAACATGAACAATTGGTTTAAAATTGGAACCTGAACCTTTATTTTCCTTGTAGCCAAGTGCTTTCTTTCCCTTTTTCATTATCTACGACAAAGAAACCCTACAAAGGACATCTTCCTCGCTAAAATAGAATATGTAGTTGTTTTTTTTGGAGTAACACCTCCTACTTCAAATACAAAAGAGGAATGTGAAAAATATGAATTCCTTCTCAAAGTCCTGACCTATTTAGATCGCTTTATGGCCAGTCATCGCTGTTCCTTGTTTTCCAACCATAGATTTCATTGTCCATTTTTGTTCATCTTTACCTCAGAAAGTTTTTTCCACGCTTTTTGCTTAAGCAGTTTAGATTCATTCATCATCTCATTTAATTTCTTAATGCGTTACAGATAACAAATACGTCTTTTCCAGTTTCCAACCACAGATCACTGTTCAAAATTTCGTTTACAATTCAATGTGATCCTCACTGTCGTTTGTTCCATTTTCCATTCCCATTGTGTTTGTTCCATTTCCATTTGTCGTTTATGCCATTTTCTTTAACTGTTGTGATACTCTCTTTCACTAGTTTTTTAATTACATTTATCCGTGCTTCATTTTCATTAATCAACCCCATAAGCATTTTAAATGACCTTAAATTAGAATTAGCGCCTTTGTAAAATTACTTTTTTTTTGTTATTGTACCTTTAACTTTTGCATTGGCTTGTCTTTTGTCATTATGAAAAAAAACGCCGAACCTTTGTTTTTTAATAGAGGCTGATGCGGCATCAGGTTCTTGGCTAATGTCCTTATAAACTCTGATGTCGTTATTTATAGCTATTTCATTGGTTGGAGGTTTTATAAAATGTTGAACGTCAATTTTTGCTCTGGTTTGTCTTTTGTCGCTGTAGTTTTGACTCCGCTGTCGCTTATCTTCTAACCCCATTTTCTTTCTTCTTCATTTGGATTTTCATCACTTCAGACAATTTGCCAATGCCCTTTACTTTAGCTGCCCTTATTGGTCTACTTTTACATGACGGCCTTCGTTGTAGATCTGTTAATTGTTCAGGTGGTGGGACAGAAACTTCTTTCTCTTCCAACGAATTATCATTTATAACACTTGTAAATTTTGGTTTTTTAGGTCTTTTCTAATTTAATCGTCCAGGTTGTTGATTCTCGCCTGTTGCGAATTTAATTTGTTCGGGGTATTATCTTGGTCTTGTCACGTTTGATAGTTCAGGTGGTCCCAAAGAATCATCATTTTAATTCTCAAAGATATTTGATTATTCAAGCAAGTCTGATTTCTACCAACGATTTCTACTAAGCCTCAAACTTTTGGTTTTCTTTTTATGGTTTTTAAATTGCTGTAATCCTTTGTCAAAATACATACAAATATTTTGCAATTGCCAGTTTTTAGCTTTTTCAGCAATTTAATGCAAACTTTTCCATGCATGAAAATCTTCAATTTTTCCAAAGTGTGACGTTATTAAAGTACTGCAATGATATATAGAGAAATGACGTCGCTATCATGAAATTTTTTTTCCAAAATTAAGACTCTTAATGAATTTCCTCAAACTTCTCACCTATCTAGATCGTTTATTAGGCCAAAAAATCCTAGGATACCAATTTTCCCGAAAAAATATGAAGCCGTTATCGAGAAAAAAAAAATCAGAGGCAACGCTGTAGCGTTGCCTATAGTAAAGGCCATACGGCTCCAATGTTTTATTATTATTTTTTTTTTCCCAGAGGCACTTCATATGGAAGGGGTCGTCGTAGAAGCTTCAAAGGGGGCTCATTCGATTGAAAATCGAGAGTTCTAGTGCCCTTTTTAAAAGTCGAAAATGATTGGAGGGCAGCTAGCCCCCCCACGCCCATCATTCCCCCAAACACATCCAATCAAAATTTTGAGATAGCCATTTTGTTCAGCGTAGTTGATTTCCTGATAGTAAATATATTTTTGAGGAGGATACTCCCCCACAACCCTCAGGGAAGGGTTTTAAGTTATGCCCTGGGGGCATATAAGGTTTTTATAGAAGGCGTTGTCGTAGAAACTTCAAAACAGGCTCATTCGATTGGAAATTAAAGAGCTAGTGCCCTTTTTAATAGTCGAAAGTGATTGGAGTGTAACTAGCCCCCCTCCCCCCACGCCCATCATTTCCCCAAACACATCCAATCAAAATTTTCAGACAGCTATTTTGTTCAGCGTAGTTGATTTCCAGATAGAAAATATATTTTTGAGGAGGTCACTCCCCCACAACCCTCAGTGGAAGGGTTTTAAGTAATGCCCTGGGGGCATATAAGGTTTTTATAGAAGGTATTGTCTTAGAAACTTCAAAACAGGCTCATTCGATTGGAAATTAAAGGGCTAGTGCCCTTTTTAATAGTCGAAAGTGATTGGAGGGCAGCTAGCCCCCCCACGCCCATAATTCCCCCAAACACATCCAATCGAATTTTGAGATAGCCATTTTGTTCAGCGTAGTTGATTTCCAGATAAAAAATATATTTTGAGGAGGATACTCCCCCACAACCCTCAGGGCAAGGGTTTTAAATTATGCCCAGGGGGTATATAAGGTTTTTATAGAAGGCGTTGTCGTAGAAACTTCAAAACATGCTCATTCGATTGGAAATTAAAAGGCTAGTGCCCTTTTTAATAGTCGAAAGTGATTGGAGTGTAACTAGCCGCCTTCCCCCCCCCCCCACGCCCATCATTTCCCCAAACACATCCATTCAAAATTTTCAGATTGCCATTTTGTTCAGCGTAGTTGATTTCCAGATAGAAAATATATTTTTGAGGAGGACACTCCCCCACAACCCTCAGGGCAAGGGTTTTAAGTTATGCCCTGGGGGCATATAAGGTTCTTATAGAAGGTGTTGTCGTAGAAACTTCAAAACAGGCTCATTCGATTGGAAATTAATAGGCTAGTGCCCTTTTTAATAGTCGAAAGTGATTGGAGTGGAACTAGCCCCCCCCCCTCACGCCCGTCATTTCCCCAAACACATCCAATCAAAATTTTGAGATAGCCATTTTGTTCAGCGTAGTTGATTTCCAGATAGAAAATTTGTTTTTGAGGAGGACACTCCCCCAGAACCTTCTGGGCAAGGGTTTTAAGATATGCCCTGGGGGCATATAAGGTTTTTATAGAAGTCGTTGTCGTAGAAACTTCAAAAAAGGCTCATTCGATTGGAAATTCAAAGGGCTAGTGCCCTTTTTAACAGTCGAAAGTGATTGAAGGGCAACTAGCCCCCCCCCTTACGCCCATCATTCCCCCAAGCACATCCAATCAAAATTTTGA
This sequence comes from Artemia sinica, assembly GCA_027921565.1. Classification (NCBI taxonomy): domain Eukaryota; kingdom Metazoa; phylum Arthropoda; class Branchiopoda; order Anostraca; family Artemiidae; genus Artemia; species Artemia sinica. The sequence continues at coordinate 12,970,882 of CM051265.1, read as the reverse complement.
GATCGGCATTTTTGTTCAGCGTAGTTGATTTCCAGATTGAAAATATATTTTTGAGGAGGACACTCCCCCACAACCCTCAGGGCAAGGGTTTTAAGTTATGCCCTGGGGGCATATAAGGTTTTTATAGAAGGCGTTGTCATAGAAACTTCAAAACAGGCTCATTCGATTGGAAATTAAAGAGCTAGTGCCCTTTTTAATAGTCGAAAGTGATTGGAGTGTAACTAGCCCCCCCCCCCCCACGCCCATCATTTCCCCAAACACATCCAATCAAAATTTTCAGATAGCCATTTTGTTCAGCGTAGTTGATTTCCAGATAGAAAATATATTTTTGAGGAGGTCACTCCCCCACAACCCTCAGGGCAAGGGTTTTAAGTTATGCCCTGGGGGCATATAAGGTTTTTATAGAAGGCGTTGTCATAGAAACTTCAAAACATGCTCATTCGATTGGAAATTAAAGGGCTAGTGCCCTTTTTAATAGTCGAAAGTGATTGGAGTGTAACTAGCCCCCTTCCCCCCCCCCCCCTCCCACGCCCATCATTTCCCCAAACGCATCCATTCAAAATTTTCAGATAGCCATTTTGTTCAGCGTAGGTAATTTCCAGATAGAAAATATATTTTTGAGGAGGACACTCCCCCACAACCCTCAGGGCAAGGGTTTTAAGTTATGCCCTGGGGGCATATAAGGTTTTTATAGAAGGTGTTGTCGTAGAAACTTCAAAACAGGCTCATTCGATTGGAAATTAATAGGCTAGTGCCCTTTTTAATAGTCGAAAGGGATTGGAGTGAAACTAGACCCCCCCCCCCGCCTCACGCCCATCATTTCTCCAAACACATCCAATCAAAATTTTGAGATAGCCATTTTGTTCAGCGTAGTTGATTTCCAGATAGAAAATTTGTTTTTGAGGAGGACACTCCCCCAGAACCTTCAGGGCAAGGGTTTTAAGATATACCATGGGGGCATATAAGGTTTTTATAGAAGGTGTTGTCGTAGAAACTTCAAAAAAAGGCTCATTCGATTGGAAATTCAAAGGGATAATGCCCTTTCTAATAGTCGAAAGTGATTGGAGGGCAACTAACCCCCCTCCCCCACGCCCATCATTCCCCCAAATACATCCAATCAAAATTTTGAGATAGTTGATTTCAGCGTAGTTGATTTTCAGATAGAAAACATGTTTTTGAGGAGGACAATCCCCCACAAAAGGACAAGGGTTTTAAGTTATGCCCTGGGGGGCATATAAGGTTTTTTATAAAAGGCGTTGTCATAGAACCTTCAAAAAAGGCTCATTCGATTGGAAATTCAAAGAGATAGTGCCCTTTTTAATAGTCAAAAGTGATTGGAGGGTAACTAGCCCCCCCCCCCTTACGCCCATCATTCCCCCAAACACATCCAATCAAAATTTTGAGATCACCATTTTTGTTCAGCGTAGTTGATTTTCAGATTGAAAATATATTTTTGAGGAGGACACTCCCCCACAACCCTCAGGGCAAGGGTTTTAAGTTATGCCCTGGGGGCATATAAGGTTTTTATAGAAGGCGTTGTCATAGAAACTTCAGAACAGGCTCATTCGATTGGAAATTAAAGGGTTAGTGCCCTTTCTAATAGTCGAAAGTGATTGGAGGGCAACTAGCCCCCCCCCCTCCCCCACGCCCATCATTCCCCCAAATACATCCAATCAAAATTTTGAGATAGTTGATTTCAGCGTAGTTGATTTTCAGATAGAAAACATGTTTTTGAGGAGGACAATCCCCCACAAAAGGACAAGGGTTTTAAGTTATGCCCTGGGGGGCATATAAGGTTTTTTATAAAAGGCGTTGTCATAGAAACTTCAAAAAAGGCTCATTCGATTGGAAATTCAAAGAGATAGTGCCCTTTTTAATAGTCAAAAGTGATTGGAGGGTAACTAGCCCCCCCCCCCCCTACGCCCATCATTCCCCCAAACACATCCAATCAAAATTTTGAGATCGCCATTTTGTTCAGCGTAGTTGATTTTCAGATTGAAAATATATTTTTGAGGAGGACACTCCCCCACAACCCTCAGGGCAAGGGTTTTAAGTTATGCCCTGGGGGCATATAAGGTTTTTTATAAAAGGCGTTGTCATAGAAACTTCAAAAAAGGCTCATTCGATTGGAAATTCAAAGGGATAGTGCCCTTTTTAATAGTCAAAAGTGATTGGAGGGCAACTAGCCCCCCCCACGCCCATCATTTCCCCAAACACATCCAATCAAAATTTTGAGATAGCCATTTTGTTCAGCGTAGTTGATTTCCAGATAGAAAATTTGTTTTTGAGGAGGACACTCCCCCAGAACCTTCAGGGCAAGGGTTTTAAGATATACCCTGGGGGCATATAAGGTTTTTATAGAAGGTGTTGTCGTAGAAACTTCAAAAAAGGCTCATTCGATTGGAAATTCAAAGGGATAATGCCCTTTTTAATAGTCGAAAGTGATTGGAGGGCAACTAGCCCCCCCCACGCCCATCATTCCCCCAAATACATCCAATCAAAATTTTGAGATAGCCATTTTGTTCAGCGTAGTTGATTTTCAGATAGAAAACATGTTTTTGAGGAGGACAATCCCCCACAAAAGGACAAGGGTTTTAAGTTATGCCCTGGGGGGCATATAAGGTTTTTTATAAAAGGCGTTGTCATAGAAACTTCAAAAAAGGCTCATTCGATTGGAAATTCAAAGGGATAGTGCCCTTTTTAATAGTCAAAAGTGATTGGAGAGCAACTAGCCCCCCCCCCTTACGCCCATCATTCCCCCAAACACATCCAATCAAAATTTTGAGATCGCCATTTTTGTTCAGCGTAGTTGATTTTCAGATTGAAAATATATTTTTGAGGAGGACACTCCCCCACAACCCTCAGGGCAAGGGTTTTAAGTTATGCCCTGGGGGCATATAAGGTTTTTATAGAAGGCGTTGTCATAGAAACTTCAGAACAGGCTCATTCGATTGGAAATTAAAGGGTTAGTGCCCTTTCTAATAGTCGAAAGTGATTGGAGGGCAACTAGCCCCCCCCCCCCACGCCCATCATTTCCCCAAACACATCCAATCAAACTTTTGAGATAGCCATTTTGTTCAGTGTAGTTGATTTCCAGATAGAAAATATGTTTTTGAGGAGGACACTCCCCACAACCCTCAGGGCAAGAGTTTTAAGTTATGCCCTAGGGGCATATAAGGTTTTTGTAGAAGGCGTTGTCGTAGAAACTTCAAAACAGGCTCATTCGATTGGAAATTAAAGGGATAGTGCCCTTTTTAATAGTCGAAAGTGATTGGAGGGCAACTAGCCCCCCCCTCTTTGCCCATCATTCCCCCAAACACATCCAATCAAAATTTTGAGAAGGCCATTTTGTTCAGCGTAGTTGATTTCCAGATAGAAAATATGTTTTGAGGAGGACAATCCCCCACAACCCTCAGGGCAAGGGTTTTAAGTTATGCCCTGGGGGCATATAAGGTTTTTATAGAAGGTGCTGTCGTAGAAACTTCAAAAAAGAATCATTCGATTGGAAATTCCGAGGGCTAGTGCCCTTTGTAATAGTCGAAAGTGATTTGAGGGCAACTAACCCCCCTCTCACACCCACCTTTTCCCAAACACATCCAATCAAAATTTTAAGACAGCCATTTTATTAAACGTAGTTTTAAGTTCTGGAAATTAGGTCTTTGAGGATTACAACTCTCCCAAAGCCCTCGGGGCAAGGGTTGTAATTTAAGGATTCTCCGAGTCCTTCATATTATTTCTTGTGGAAGGGATGCTCGTATAAACTTTAGAGAGGGCTCATTTGATTGAAAATTGAAAGTTCTTGTTCACTTTTTAAGAGTCAAAAGAGATCGAAGGGCAACTAGCCCCTCTCCCTCCTCCACGCCCTAAATGCATCAGATAAAAATTTTGAGATAGAAATTTGTTAAAATAGTTCAAAGTTCTGATAACAAAAACTCCGGTGTCGACACAGCCCACGAGGGCCCAGGGGTAGGCTTTATAAGTTATGCCCTGGGGCATAACTTATTAATGGGGATTTATAACTTATGGGAAGGGTTTTGTATGGGAAGAACACATAGGAAATCTATTATAATTATCCAATTATAAGGTTAAAATACACACTCTGTGATAGATGCAAAATTGCTTTGGCACACAAATTCCTATTAAGGTCAATTCCAAACAGTCGTGATTCCTTTGTGTCAGCAAGTGAAATGGTCTAAACCCCCTTATTGGAGCTATTTTTCAATCCATTCATTGTTGTCAATCGCTGTCCAAAAGTTATACAAGCTGTCTATTGTTCATATATAAGGTTTTTATCAAAGAGGTAATCGTATAGACTTTGAAAAAAGCCTCATTCGATTTAAATTGAAAGTTCTAGATCCGTTTTTTAAAGTCAAGAATAATCGGACAGTAAGCACCCCCCCCCATGCCATAAAAACTTGAAACTTTTTGCAATCAAAAACGAATAAAAATTAATTAAAAAAAACTCCGAAAAATAAGTTTTTCAAAGAAAAGTAAAGGCCATTTTAAACTTAAGCTCAGGAGATACAAATACCTGTTAAAATTCAAACTCAAGACGACCAGAAATTACTATTAAAGAATAAATGAAACCCAAAACGAACATAAATTAAATAAACAATCATAGCAAAAAACATACAACAAGTAATAATATAAATGAATAAATAGATCTTAAAGCGAGTAATGCTTAGATTGAATATGAAAATCAAGCTTAAAACGAAAACAAATATTTTGCTATTAAAGTATAAATGAAACTTAAAACGAACAAAAATTAAATAAACAATCAATACGAACAAACATACAATATATATTAATGTAAATGAATAAATAAATCTTTAAACGAGTGAAACTTAAATTGAATATGCAAATCAAGTTCGAATCGAATAAAAATGACTACAAACAAGAGTTTGGGTATCGTCTCACTGCAGAAGCCTAAAACCTACTGAGTCATTGGCGCTTTACTGAAAACGAATTATATTACAAATGTTTTCTTTTGTACTTAATATTGAAAATAAATATTAAAATTACAGTAAAATTTTGAACTGATGAGCTTTTAGCAATTAATATCATTATGCATCAAATATTCAGTTTAATTTATTAGTTCTTTTCAAGATTGGTCAAGACAAATATAGTTTCACTACAAGCAAAATTTGGATACTTCCCCCTTCTTTAACTGTAAAAACCTAAAGCCTTCTGCGTCATTGGTGCTTCACTGAAAACGAATTACTCGTATATTACAAATTTATTATTTTCCAGTTCTTACAGCATTGAAAATGAAAATAAAAATTACAGTGAAAAAAAATCTTGAACTGATGGACCTTCAACAATTAATATCATTATATATCTAATATTCAATTTGATTTTGTTTATACTTTCCAAGACAGTTCAAGACTCATATAGTTATGCCATTTTTTTTTAACTCTGCCGTTTTTTTTAACTAATCGTGTTAGTTTGTTATGAAAACATTCTATGGCTTCTAGGCATTTCTATTTGAGCGGAAAACTGTACCTCAAACTTTGTGGAACATGCATTTTCTTGCATGAAACACCAAAATATAATAAAATGTCAAGTTTCGGAGTGTTCCACCACTCGCAAGCAAGTGCCAATGGTATTTTTGAATCCGCATGGTCAATTTAGGGGGTGGAGGGTAGGCTAATTCTCGTAGCAGCCCCATTCCGTCGTGGTATGGTTCACATTTTCAACACCTGGCGTCTGGACTATCATATAATCTACCAAGCATACAACAGTGAGGCGATACCCCAAATCAGTATCAATAAATAAATAAAACCCAAAACGAACAAAAATTAAAATAAATATTAGAGTCAAACTCAAAACGAGCATAAATTAATGTGAGTAGGGTTCAAAACCCCTATGCTTTCTAAAAGCCAGAATATAATTTGTACTTTACTGAAAAAAAATTCAAATGAGTTTACTGAAAAAAAAAAAATGTGCATTGTCAATTTAATATACATATGCTGATATTTATTCCCTAAAATCTTAATTAATTTTTGATTTCTTAAAGTTAAAAAAGTGAAAATATTTCAAAGAATTGTTTTCAGTAAAGCGCCAATGACGCAGTAGGTTTTAGGCTTCTGCAGTGAGACGATACCCAAACTCTTGTTTGTAGTTATTTTTATTCGATTCAAACTTGATTTGCATATTCAATTTAAGTTTGACTCGTTTAAAGATTTATTTATTCATTTACATTAATATATATTGTATGTTTGTTCGCATTGATTGTTTATTTAATTTCTGTTCGTTTTAAGTTTCATTTATACTTTAATAGCAAAATATTTGTTTTCGTTTTAAGCTTGATTTTCATATTCAATCTAAGATCTATTTATTCATTTATATTATTACTTGTTGTATGTTTTTTGCTATGATTGTTTATTTAATTTCTGTTCGTTTTGGGTTTCATTTATTCTTTAATAGTAATTTCTGGTCGTTTTGAGTTTGAATTTTAACAGGTATTTGTATCTCCTGAGCTTAAGTTTAAAATGGCCTTTACTTTTCTTTGAAAAACTTATTTTTCGGAAAGTTTTTTTTTAATTAATATACAATAAACAATTATTGCTCGTTTATAAAGATAGTATATATATATATATATATATATATATATATATATATATATATATATATATATATATATATATAATATATATATATATATATATATATATATATATATATATATATATATATATATATATATATATATATATATATATATATATATATGTATATATACATAGAATCTTGTCATTTCGTGCTATAATATTATAAGGTCTTAACATTTTCTTTTCAGAAAAGTTATCGGGTAAGAAATTAGATGCCCCCGAAGTGACCCAGTCGGCAGAAGGACAACGGAAAAAGCTGCGTGTGGTTTTAGACAAAGTGAATCAGGTATTTAATTTTTATTCTAAAAACATGGAAGTGCTTCCTTATTAAAAAGGTATGATCAAAAATATATTTTAGCGGGGTGAATTATGCAGTTTTGAACTATGCTATGCTTTAGATTTTTAATCTAGAACTGAATTTAAACAAAAAAAACTAGAGCTTATTTCCCTTGGGAACCTACTCTACATTTGTCCGTTCAACATATTTATTTATATATGGATCTAGTCTATCGGATAGCAGATTCATAGCTGTGTTTATACAGTTGATTCTTTTTGTGAAGACTCACAATTTGGGGAAAGTGAAACTTCTTATTTTAGGGGACTTCAATTGCGACCTGCTTTGCACGGAATCTGAACAGATTCCAATCGTGCTGGGTTCTCTTCGTAATCAGTTACGAGTTGTTGATAAAGACAAATTCTACACATTTATCAGTACTTTGTCAAACGTTGATCATTTTTTAACGAATTTTACTGTTAGTGAGGAGTAAGAATAGTAGCTGATTGTTCCTACTCAAATCACTTACCCTTGTCCTCGTCAATACCACTGGATTCTCCAGAGTTGTTGGTCCAAACTAACCCCGACAGAAAGTACGCAGTAACTGGAAACATGTTTCTAATGATCTTTTTAGGAGAACTTGTGACGATTTATTGAGTAAAATAAAAGACCCCTTTCATTTGTTGCAGAGGAATGCGTTTTTATTACAGATATTGTGAAATACGGCTCCAAATAAATATGTATTGTCCGGAAATATCTCATGCCCTGAGCGTGACGGAGAGCGTAGCAGTCCCGATGAGGAGCACGTGAAATAGGTCGCAGATTAAAGGAGAGTCTAGCAATCTGAATCTGGTGGCTGCTTGTGCTTCGGTGAAGTTGTGGCTGAAAGTCTGGCTCAAAATTGGGAAGAAACAAAGTGGAACAGTGACCCAAGTTAGAATCCATGCTAAACAGAGGTTTAATAAAGTATTAGACTCCCACCGTGCAGCACTCAAAGAACATTTTGTCCAAAAACTTAGTAAAAATTCCAAACCTCATTTGGTCACTTCTGCCTAAGCCAGAAGAAACTAAGCCCGCCTTTAATATTTTGGCTAGTGTGTGGAGCGCTTATTTTGACTTATTTGAACGCTTATTTGAGTTCAAAGTGCCTGACGCAGTCTTAGAGTCACGTTATGAAGAAGAGTTGGATTCAATATCGTCTGATAATTTTGATGATTTTTCAGTTTCACCGTCTCTTTAATTTGTCAAACTATTAAAAAGTTAAAAAAGGTATATTCTAAAGGTTGTCACATCTTTCGTTGGGAGTGCGTTATGAAGAAGCGTTAGATTCAATGCCGTTTGATAATTTTGACGATTTTTCACTTTCACCCTTTCTTATTTGTCAAGCTGTTAAAAAGTTAAAAAAGGTGTAAAGGTTGTGATAGCATTTGTGCTTAACGTTTTTCGTTGGGAGATGACGCTCTTTACTATCATATTGCCCTTTTTTCCAGATGGTTTTGACCCAGGGTCCTGGGTTGTTGTAATGCGGGTTTGGTCATTCCGCTTAAAAAAAAGGAAAACTGGCAGAACAGCCTTCCATCCATAGGCCAGTAACCCTTTCTCCTCTATTTTGTAACTTATTTGAAATCGTAGTGTTTGGGAAGATTTATGATGAGTGTAAAATGTCTCCGCACCAGTTTGGTCTCCGTAAGGGCTTGGGGTGTACCCATGCACTTCACCTTCTTGCTAATATATTACTCGAGGCTCATCATTTCGGTCCAGTACGAAGTTAGAAGAGCCTTTGATTCAGTATTTTATGCCCAGATATTAGTTGAAATGTGTAAGCGAGGTGTGAGTTCTTCCATCGTGCGATCAACGCGCGATATGTATAAGGATCTTCAGCTTCAAGTTTGTTTGCAAGAGGGTGATCTAAGTGAGGAGGTTTTTGTACAAAAGGGAATTAAGTAAGGGGCTATAACTTCTCCGACTTTGTATAATAATAGTGTGAATGATGCACAGAAGATTGTGTCATTGAGTTAAATTTTCAAACATACTAAAGTGTTACTTCTAGGTTTTGCTGATGACCTGCTCAATTTGTATCGATTGTTGACGTCTTTAAAAAAATAATTTTTGAATTTAATGTAAATAAGTCTGCTGTTTTGTTTATTAATTGCCCAGAGAGGGTTTCTACAGTTAGGCTAGATGAAATCAATGTAACACCGTCTAAGCATATTTTGTACCTTGGCCTACCGATTGGTCGCACTCTTCGAGAGACTCGGAGTTTACTTATTAAACATGTTTCGAGAAAAGTATCTGTTGCATATGCTGGAGCTCTTACTAGCCGGAGAAACTCATGCCGTAAGTATCTGGCCGGTTTTTATAATGCAGTTGCCTTGACTCACGTATTGTTTTTGTCCCTCTTTTGGAAGATTTTGAGCGCCCGTAATAAGAAGGATATCAGGACAGTGTTTTTTAAGTATGCTTTTTTAAGTTTTTTAAGTGTAGTAGGTGTCTGCTACAAGTACCACCTTTCGTTAGAAATCCCCGTTGGCTGTAATCGCTTTTTTTTCTTATTTGTGCTCTGTTTTTTTCTTGTTGATTGTAAGAAGTGTTATTAATAAAATTCAATTCAATATTGGTGTGGATATGCTAATAAATGCTTACCCCTCACCGCAAGTGGTCACATCCATTACTGCTTTTTAACAGCTTTAGTTTTGGTACTTGTTTGATCACAATCACACCTTCGAAATCGAAAAAAAAAGAGAAGAAAAACGACCAGCATTGCCTTTAGGTTTGACTTGCTAGTTCAAATTTCCTTAATTTTTGGTGTAGCGGAAGTCTTTTAGTGTATAACTGGTGCTTTTTTTCCGGCTTAAGCGAAGTTCTGATATAAGACGGCGCATTTTTTAGCAAAATAACCAAACGATGCTGCTCAGGAAATTCCTAGATTTCAACGAAAACAAAATTCTCAGGAAATATGTCGAAAAAAGACTTCTTTGAATATCTATTTAAAAAACAATAGCAGCAGTAAGTTTTTACCAGTCTATTAACAGTGTAGTTTTTGTCTATTAAAAAAAAATCCGGTCGTAGAAGCGAAATTCTCAAGACTGATCCAAATAAGAAGTGAACCAAATATTCCCCCACATGAAGGCGATTATTTTCATTAGGCGACGTGAAATATGGGTGCCAAAGCGTCGTTTGGAGATAAAACCTAGCCTAAATACCATGTTTAAGCACATGCAATAACAATTTCTGACAATTCTGATGCCCCTGTGAGACCCTTTATGATGTCAGAGCACGTGATGATATCAGAACAGATATCCCTCCAGTTCCAGTCAGTTATGATCCTGCCGCTACTGCGAAATAATTTCCTGTGCAACCAAGGCTACGCAATAAAATTTTTAATCAGCTAAAAACAAAACACACACTCACAAAATTGTGAGTGGAGGGATATTGAGTGTTAAAGATCAACTACACTAAAATCTAGTTAGCTCTACACTAAATCTAGTTAGCTCTACACTAAAATCCAGTTAGCTCTTTTAGTCAATATAGTCCTGGACGGGGCATTATATAAGGTTACAAGTAATATGACAAAAAAAGTTTTCATGTGACATGGTTGTCAGCATTCAAAAGGCATAGGTACATACTTTACACTCCTTCTGAAAAAACTCTTAATTAAAGATATAAAGGAGGGACCAGACTTGAGGTGATGATAGTAAATTGTCGTTATTTGTAGTATAAAGATTTGTAGTATAAATAATGTTCAGATTTGTAGTGATGGATTACATTCGTGGAAGCATTAATAAGAAAGGCTTTATTCGAAAATTCGGAAGACAGAAAAAAAGGAAAAATGTGTAGTTTCTTATCATTTTCTTGCAAGACAATATATGTCGTGTAAGTTACAGGAGTCCTCAATGCGATGATTGCAGGAATCATTGCTTCATTTTTCTATTCTTGAATTACAAAAGCTTAAAGAAAAATGGAGACTGACGGTATTTGAGCCCTGATATGAACATAGGTACCAATTCACGAAGATGTAGGGGGGGGGGGATTTTACTGCTGTTTCTTTTGATCCAGAGATACAAAACAGGTGTTTTTCAAAATTTAAGGCGGGGAGTTATTTGTCATTTGTTAATCAAAATGATCCCAAAAAACATATTTTTAAAGATCCCCCCTCCCAATTGGTGCCCTTGGCCGTGAACTCGGATGTACAAAGAATTGTATGGGAATGTCTGCCCGTGGAAACGAGGAATTATATATTTTGACGTTTCTCGTATGGATTGCTTAATAAAAAATAACACTTCTGGCTGCACATAAAGGAAACTGAAATTTATATGGGACGGACTTTAAATATGAGAAGCGATGTATCTCAAATACCTGAGGGGTGTGGTTCAAATCAGCTGTGAAAGGACTGTGCCAAGCTCTGACAGAAGACGGTGAATTTGGTCGGTCAAAAACGATCAAGCGACGTCTCTACGTGAATTCCGCCTGATTAGCCTCGCTAAAAGCCAAATTTTTTGAAGTTTTCTTAGGATTTTTTTTAAAAAAAAGCTTTTTAAAACCTGTCTCAGAAATGATTGTAAATTTTACACTTTTAAAAGCATAAACAGGAAACTTTTATTTATTTTAAGGGTATTTTTGGCATCTAAAGTGGATTTTTCAATTCTGATCTGGAACAGAAAGTAACCAAATATTCGCCCACAGGAAGACATTTCTTCACTAGTCGATGTGAAATCCGGCTACAGAAGAAAAAATTCGACTCGTTTAAAAGATTGACTTTTGGATAGTTGCTAAGTATTTCACGCATATCAAAATTTAGATTAACCTGGATCTCAGACTTTTTATTTGTTTTGTCAAAAGAAAGAGGAATTTCACACGCATTAGATATAACTATTTAAGATTCGTTTATGGAGAACCAGACTTCGCCCGCATTTTGACGTGGTGGTGGAGAAGAGGTGTGCCGTCAATAAGATTATAAACCGCGGCGTTGAATCTTTTTAGAAGTATAGTGTATCATTTTGATTATATCTTTCTTGCGGGAAATTTCTGTAAATCTCCACCTTCTAAATATATTAGTTAATGCTGAGTAAGTTTATTTTTTACTTTTAACAAATTAAACATAAATCAGTAATGGGAAAAACACTGATTCCTACTATTCTTCATAGCAGATAGGTCGCAACCAGTAAGAACTGATTGAACTGCTAGCAAATATAGTTACTAGCAGGAGTGCTAATGGGAGTGGGTGGTATTGAACCCTAGATTTCGGAAAATATCTTTCTTGAAATTGTCATTTAAAATCGAAAAAAATAAAATATGCCCCCCTCCCTCGATTTTCAGAAATACACATTTTTTTGTATATTCATAAAAATCTTTAAAATCCTGCCCCCCCCCTCCATCCCAAAAAAAGGAAACAAAAGTTTGTGAATTAGTGCCTATGATTACTTGCTATTGTAGTACTTCATTGTTTGTGGATATATTGGTCTTTATATAAAATTATTTATTTATTTTAGGTTCTTGGCATTAGTAGAAACATAACCCCTCGGTGGAGTGTTGAAAGTATTCACAGTAAAAATATCGTCCCAATATTGAAGCTTCTTGTGGCACTTGTTCGCCACTACAGAGCACCTATAAGACTGCCTGAAAATGTCATACTAGAGGTGGTCGTTGTTCAGGTACATATCCACGTAGCCATTACTAAAAAATCAGTAGATATATCTTTAATATGTTAGTTGTGGCACTTGTACCGATAAGACTGCCTGAAAATGTCATACTAGAGGTGGTCGTTGTTCAGGTACGTACTCACGCAGCCATCACTAAAACCCAGTAGATATTCCTTTTAATATGTTAACTGTGGCACTTGTGGCACTTGTTTGCCACTACAGAGCACCTATAAGACTGCCTGAACATGTCATACTAGAGGTGGTCGTTGTTCAGGTACGTACTCACGCAGCCATCACTAAAAACCAGTAGATATTCCTTTTAATATATTAATTGTGGCACTTGTTTGCCACTACAGAGCACCTATAAGACTGCCTGAAAATGTCATACTAGAGGTGGTCGTTGTTCAGGTACGTACTCACGCAGCCATCACTAAAAACCAGTAGATATTCCTTTTAATATGTTAACTGTGGCACTTGTGGCACTTGTTTGTCACTACAGAGCACCTATAAGACTGCCTGAAAATGTCATACTAGAGGTGGTCGTTGTTCAGGTACATATCCACGTAGCCATCACTAAAAAACCCGTAGATATTCGTTTTTATGTGTTAATTTGATAAGAAATGGTAAACGGTAAATGATAAGAAATGGCTAAGGTTGATAAGAAATGGTAAAATGTAAATGATAAGAAATGGCTAAGGTATAAAAGCATTTACCCTTCTGTTTGTTATGAAATAACATTATTCGCAACCATTGTATATATAATAAAATGAGAAAAAAATATATGCTATTCTTGGATTTGTAGCTATATGTAGCTGTATTGCATAAATTTTGAGCATTCTAATATTTCTTTAAACATGTCTTTGATTTATTGAGTCTGTATAATTTGAGAACTTTGAATAAATTCATTTACTATTTCGCAAAAAAAGCTACTTCCTTTATTGGTCAATTTTGAAAAGTCTTATTTAAAAATAGGTTTGGTTTCACACTTCTACAATTGAATTGCTATTATTCTAAAATAATTCACTAATGAATTAAGGAAAATAAGCTTAAAATGAATAAATAATAAAAAAAAGCAACAGTTCATTATTCCAATAGACAAAACTACTACTACTACTATTACTAGTAACAACTAACGGCAGCACCGAAGCGCCTGGGGCCAAAACAGCAGCCACGATCCAGCAGCGCCCCTCCACCATCCTAATTTATTGAAGCCTCCCCCCTTTAGCCCCCTCAAGAAGTTCTTATTTCATTTAAATCCTTCTTCACGACCTGTTCCCATCTCATTCGGTGACGACTTGCTTTTCGTTTGGCCTTATATGGATGAAGGTAAAGGACGATTTTTGACAATCTGTCCACCTTCCAAAAACGTGTCGTAGCCATCTCAACCTTTCTCTCATTGTAGCCGTTGAAAGTGGGGAAGACCTATTGTGGGATAGAATTAACAAAACATCGTACCTATATTGAAACTTCGTGTGTCATGAAGCTTCTTAAGCGCCCTTAAGTCTACCTGGAAAGGGCATACTAGTTAAGTCATATACGTCACACATTTGTCCCGTCATACAAATGTCATACATACTCAGGTAAGCCTACCTGAAAAGTTCATTTTTGTTCAGGTGTGTAAACCAAACTCCTCGCTTAATTCTCAAAAACTGCAAACATCTCCTTGTGTATTATTTTAATACGAACTGGGTTATTCTATGATACAGTGCCCTACCCTTGGTTGTTGTGAAGTAATATCACTCGTAATCAATGAGTAGATAATAGAAAGAGGGAAAAAATGTTATTCTTTAATTTGTAGCTGTATTTGTAGCTGTAGCTGTATTGAATGAATTTTGTTTTGCATATGTAATTTTTGAATGAAATACAGTTACAGTTTATAACAAAAAAAAATTATTGGTCACTTTCGAATAGCTTTTAAAAACAAAAATACCTCTGTTTTCACAATACTAAAAATAAATTTGTTTTATTCTGGAATGCTGTCGTAATCAGTAAAAGGAAAGAATCAAAAAGGAAATGCAAGTAACAAGAAACAGTCCTATGATTTATCAATAAAAGTACGTTACTATGTTCCTCTACGCTGCAAAAAGGGAGTATCAATCCTTCAATCATTAGATTACCAAGAAATATGAATTCTAGCCTGTTCACGTAAAAATTCCTAACCAGTAATAGTTTTCATGTTGCCCATAAAAAAAAAACTCCTGTTGGTAAAGCAGGGGGCTGTCGCTTCTCCCGTCCTTTTTAAAGTTTTATGTTTTGGGTACATTGGTGAAATTCAACACATCCTACATTCCTTATGGCAGACATCTAAAAATTTGTATCGTTTGCTGATAATATCCTCAACCTGATTGTACTCAGTATACTCAGATTTACTGACTCTGTATACTCATTTCATGCGTAATGAGTCTATTTTATACATTTTTTCCATCCTTTTTACTGGGTACCGTAATCTCAACTGGGAACTCAGCTGAAGCTGTTGCTTTTTACCGCCATGACGATCACTCATCACCGCCTATATCCCTCCGTACCTCTGTTATTGTGACAGATGACCGTATCTCAAATTTGGGGCTCCATATTGGCGCCTCTATCCACACTCAAGAATCGAATTTATATATATACATATAAAAAAAGTCGCTGTTTTTAACTGCCGTTACAATTACTCGCCATAGGCTATATCCTTTGTCACCTCTGTTGTTACGACATATGGTCGTGTCTCATACCCTGTGCCTTGCTATTGACACCTCTATCCTCAAAGGCACTTCAAACTCGGCAGTCTTCTGAGTGCTCACATTTTTCGCCGAATATTATGTCTCCTATGCGTCAATTGCTTCCGAGATCCTTTTTTAACCATTTTCACCTCACCATTCTACAACGCTGTTGCACTGTCATATACTTTTTGTGCTAAAGCTTTTGGAAAATATTCACTATAACTGATGAAAATTACTTTCAACTTCTACCGTTTTGCCGAATATTTGACTCCCTGTAAAATTATGGACACCCAGCTCAAGATTGATAAATAGATATAGCATAGGTGATCTGCCAATAGCAGACGTTAAAACTTTGTAGTTTAGCATTTTTGTTTGAATTGTAACTGATGTCTTTTTTATTACTATTATTATCATTCTTGATTTAGGCCACATTTCCATGTTGCAGTCTTAGGTTTGTTAATGAAAATGTATGTTTTTTTGGCCCTTGTCTTTTTTATCATTTATTTATTATTTATGGTCTTTTATTTAGATTTTTCGAACAATAAAAAGAGACGGCAGCTATTTCGGATCAGTATTACCAGTCTGTCCCGAGTGCCAAGAAAAGGAAATATATATATATATATATATATATATATATATATATATATATATATATATATATATATATATATATATCTATATATATATATATATATATATATATATATATATATATATATATATATATATATATATATATATATATATGTATATATATATATATATATATATATATATATATATTATATATATATATATATATATATATATATATATATATATATATATATATTATATATATATATATATATATATATATATATATATATATATATATATATATATATATATATATATATATATATATATATATATATATATATATATATATATATATATTATATATATAATGAAAAGCATGATACCGTAAAAAGAACAAAACTTACGATTCATCAACAAACTTATACATATTTACGTTAAATCCGCGCACAATTGAAATTGCAACGACAGCAATAGGGTAAGTAATTGATGATTCTTTTGTCTCATGACTCGTCAGTTTGACATTAAGAAAAATTCAGTGAATTTTATTTTAATATTAATAGTATACTTTGAGGGTACATTTTGTTCAAGGATTATTATTACTCCGTTCAATATTACTCATACATTCTTGTCAGTTCTCAAAATCTGGTCCTTTCTCTGCTAGTAAAAAAACAACAACAACACACAAATCTGTTATTTTAATTTACTAAGAATGGCATGCTGAACATACAAAGTCACCCAAGATTCAAAATAAAAAAGGAGGCTGGTTAGAAATCCCTCGATTAATTTTTTTTCATTAATAATTTTTTTTGTCAAACCATTTTTCCAAATTCACCATATACCTATCCTTTCAAACTTAATATTATTCCTGTTTGAAGATGTAATGCCAATATTTTTCTAGCTTAAGAACATTTAAGAGCTGTCTTCAATTAAAATTTGGCCAAGGATGTACCTGCATATGGGAAAATACTCCCCTTCCCAGATCCAAAGGTGCAGAAAAATTAAAGAACCATGGCAATTTTTTGTCTTGTTTTTGGCCTAATCTTGTTCAGAAAAAAAATCCTTCGCTCCCCTCTTCCCATGAAGGTCTGAATATGTTTCTGCATATTGAGCTGAACTGGTTGCTCAGTTATGACCTAGCAAAGGGAAATATCCTTTTGGAAAAAGTGGAATATTCAGACTAAGCATTTTTGGTATCAAAGCAAAGTTGACAGTGTTGTGGCCCCACTCGTCATTTGTGGCAAGAATGGAATCCTGATAATTTGAAACTGTAGAAAAAATAAAAGAAGAAGCTCTTCTGTCAACCTGAGATTTGTAACTTACCATTTAAACTGAAAATGCTCTATCCAAACCCATTTTTCCGTATTGCAGGTACAATTCTTTAAAAAAACCTTCTAAGATAGACAAAGATTTCTTTTATTTCTTTTTTTTTACCAAAAGAGCCCATTATTTAAACAAATATTGCAAATTTTATAGGGGTAGCTACCACCCACTCCCCACAGTTAAAGCTCCAAAAATTACTATTTTCATTCGTTCTGGATAGGTTGTTATTGCTATTGTGTTTTTCAGAAACGTGAAGGCATGCTGAATCCGCGAAGAGTCACTGAAGAAATTACTCAGACTTACAGTGACTATGGTCAGAGAGGAGAACGAGACGCCTTTGACACATTATTTGATCATGCGCCGGATAAGTTGAAAATTGTCAAAAAGGTTAGTCCCAACTTTGAAATTCTTTCCAATTAAATTCTTCCAGTCGAACAATTTCCACCAGTTATTTCACGGTGATCCAACTACAATAAAGGTGTCAAAATTAAAGATATTAATTTACAGAGATATTTTAGCTAATTAATCAAAAATAAAGGAAGTAATGAATCATAGAACATTGTTTAGTGTCATGATTTATTTGGATTAATCCCATGCTTTTATCTGTTGTGGCAACACTTCAAACAGTATTTGCCACTTTGGACCTGTTGTCTACAGTTGTCCACTATTGTGAACTGCTGTTCCATCCACTACTCAGTAGTGGATCGAAAATTTGGGGATTTTATGAAAATCGAAAAATGCTTTCTGTAAAAGCGTTAGAGAATCTCGTTATGATTCTAGGGTGAAATATCTAGAAGGCTGTTGAAGAACTTACTTGGAATCTATTTTGAAGACACTTCAAACAGTACTGGAACGAAAATTAGTTGGTTTTACGAAAAAGCTGAAAAGTTCTTGACGTTAAACGTTAAATGAAGAAACGTTAGAGAACCTCATTATGATTTTAGGGTACCATTAAACCCCAAAATGAGCAGAATTTACTCCGTATAGGAGGGGCCTGCTCCTTCTTCGTCCTCATCTCCACCTCATGGTCGCAGAAACTTCGTAGGGTTCTCATTGCGTCAGAAATTGAGAGTTCGAGTCCCTTTTTTACAAGTCGAAAGTGATTGGAGACCAACCAGCCGAAGGGGGGGGGGGGAGATGTTGGCTTCCAAAATATATAATGGCCTGTTGATGAACTTTGTTGGCTCCGGGTTGCATCCTCTGCAGTTTCACCTACGGGTAGCGTGATAGTTTGGCACTTCCCTGTTTAAACCTTTTTGCTTCTTATTAGAAAAAAGTGGCTCTTTTGCTTTATTTCAAAACTGACATTGTAAAAAGAAGAGGGAAAGACTAGCATATACTCTTATTTAAAAGATAAATATCCAATAACTTGTATCTTTAAAGTTGTTCAGCAAACATTCAGGAAGAAGTTTCAAATAAATCCTCGGTCATACAGCTCAGGGTATCCTTACTTGTTAATGCAAAGACTAATAGGTAAGTTAGCTTATCACTAACTTGGTAGGTTAATGCACTACTTGTACGAATATGCTTCACAAATTCCCTGTAAAGCAAGGGACCTGGTCCCTGACTTTAAAAAGTGCAATTTAAAAATAAATATTTGAAGTACGAGCCATGCTCATCTGAAAATGATTAAAAAAGTTTATTTAATCTCTTCTTATTTATGTTAAAGACAACATTTGAATTTCAGATGTCTCAAAATTAATTTAAACACTCCACTCTATAGTCTCCATAATAAATACTATACCACTAACAACTAATTACAGTACCAAGCCATCTGAGGTCAATGCAGTTACGCATGCTCCTTCTCCCAATTCTGTTCAAAATTTCTCTCCATTCTCCTTCTCATGGAGTTTTAGTTTCCTTTGAATCCTTTCCAATAGTCTTCCCTCACTCGGGGACGACCTGCTTTTTGTTTGGCCCAAGATCAATGGTCTTGGGCCAAACAAATGGCCATTTGGCCATAAACTTTTAGTTTGGCCTAAGATCAATATAAACCCTGATATTTATCAATCTATTATTCTTCATCTGGGAAATCTAGCCTAACGATCTAGAAATGTGGAATTTTTTCAAGGGACTTTAATACCCAGGTCGGGACAAATAGGGGTAAATGGTGTTCTAGCTTAGATATCAGACGTAGGGAATGAAAAAAGAAATAGTAATAGAGTGCTGTAATTTCGGAGGTCCAGTAATCTAGTTGTAACGAAAACGGTGTCTGGTCATAAAATAGTCCATAACTTGACTTGGCACTCATATGAGGGCTAACTGTAGCCCTAACTGTAAATATGAGGACAACAAGAGGGCTAACTGTACTGATTATGTTACTGAAAGTCGAAGACTGGCAGAATCGACACTGGAAACTAAGGCTTATATTCATGATGTCGAGGACATCAACACATCTAGTTGTGCCTAGAGTTGTTTTAAGGCTGAAATATCTGCTAGGTGTTCATTCTATTAATAGACTGCAGGATGAACGTTTGCGAGGGAGTTTCTAAAAACAGTTGGATATGAAACTGTAGAGTTTAGATTTTGACAATGTAGAAGAGGGAGGGAATAGTCATAGGAAAATAGTTTGTGAAGTACTTGGAGATTTCTTAAAGAGTAAAATTTGAAACGCAGCTTCGAATATTTGTGAAAAGGCTTGAAGCTTTTCACTGCTTAGTCTTTTAGGACGCAGGAGAGAGAAGGGATTTGTAGAAGAAGTTTTGAGTGGTAGTGGAGAGTACGACAGAAGTAATGGAAGTGGAGGAGACATTGAAGTGTGAATTAAAGAGATGTAATATGGAGATCATGAATAAAATGGCTGAAGATGCAGCCAGACGGCGTAATAGTAAGATGCTGTATAGGCAAGTTAAAAAACTGCGAGACGGTAGTCAGTTTGGACCTGTAGTCAGTCCCAGTTAAAGATAGGAACGGGACCCTGTGATGAAAGTTTTAAAGGGAGATGTGTTCATTTCAAGAATGTTTGAAACTGGGATAAAGCTGTACGAATTGCTATAAATTTGGAAGTAAAGGAAGATTTAATTTTCGGAGTACAAAACAAACTAACATGAAAAAGGCAAAAAGACAAAAAGGCCTCAAATGGTGATTACGTGACACCTAAGTTTTTGGAACATGGTGGCTGCAAAGATAAAGACTACTCAAGGTCATGGATATGATTTTTGAAAAGGGGTAAAGCATTAGTCAGGTTTGGAAAATTTTAATTCAAAAAGGGGTGGTTGTTTTGTTGGCGTTGGGTCCTCGTGATGTAGAGAATTTTAAATTATTTTTTATTGTTGGGTGATAGGAGGGTCGCTGTTTCGTGTGGACTGTCGGTTAGTTGATTCCTTTTCCTTATGGATTTATAAATTAGACATGGTTTATTATGTTTATGCCAAGTTTTAACATTAGTCATTTATTCTATGTCGTTTCCAAATAACGGGCCATTGAGCCCTTTGGGATATTGTTTTTGTTATTGTTATTTTATGGAAATAAATGGAACTTGAACAACCTCTTTATAAAGAACAGGCCTGAAGAATGAGTAAGATAATTACAAGGGCACTGACTTGACTTCTGTTGGAAGCAAATTCCTTAGCATGATGATACTTTTTAGATTAAGAGATGCTTTAGATAGAGTTTTAAGAGAAGAACAGCGTAGTTTTAGGAAGGATAGAGGATATATCGACCAAATTTTTACTCTTAGATTAATAATTGAGAAGTGCCTTGCGATTTTTTATATATAGCCTCTGTAACCACAATAGGCTACTTTTGTAGGCTAAATTACTTGTCTCTTCGAAAACGTAGAATTCTTTTATTATCAACACTGTTAATAATTCCTGTTCTTGCTGCCACCAATGTTCGTAGTGCTAGCTACCGCTGGCACCACTTATTGGGGTGTAAGTACGGGTGTCGCCACTTATTGATGCAAAAATGGCGCAAAAAAGGTTGCTATGCCACTTACTCGAAGGGGAGAACCCCTTGTCGGCCCAAATGTTAGTGAGATTCCCGCTCTTACCCCAACGGTTCTGCAAATATCGGGTTTGGTACTACCCTATTTACAGTATACCCTGTCCCAGGGTATGATAACGCGATCGAGTGGTCAAATGGCCACTTTCTAAAGCCAAATGTACCCGCCTTGGGTTACGGCTAGAAAATCTCTACTCTCTCCTCGGAGGTAACAACCCTCCCTGTCAATATAATAATGACGGTACCTCGTAGCTCTATTCCTACCCTGCCTGGGTTACGGAAAATAGTACACAGTTTGTAGAAAATACCTTACTTGTATTCTTCCAAAAGGGTCACAAATAACAATAGAAATATCCTTCCCCAATCGGGGTCAAAACGCAGACTAAAACATAATAATAATTTTTACAGCACTATTTGTATGGGTGGACCTCCGCTTGGCCCAGCCAATCAGCTACATCCCCATTCAAACCCAATTCTAACTCTTAGATTTATCTTTCAATGACTCCCAAACCAGGAAGTAAAAAATAAACTTGGTTCACAGCTTACCTATTGCAAAACCACTATCGCTTAGTAACGGAATTTAACCTGTCTTTTGAAATTATACTATAAGCAAATGTAATTAAGAAAACGAAAACAGGTCATTTATCTGAAAGGAAAAGAAACAGGGGTTGGAACCCCAACACCATCTTTGTGTAGTATGTCCATAAGTAGATTTAGGTTATATGCACGAGAATAAGATTGCTATAACAGTCAAGTTAGGAAGGGACGTTAGGAGTTTGTTCGTTGGGGAGTCAAGAGCTTATCAGGACTGTGGCAGATTGCCTTTTACACGGATTATCTTGATAGAATTTGCCCTGTGAAACACAACAATATTCAGGGGTGAATATGTTATAAAATGGAGAGGCAATACTTTCTTAGACTTACATTATGCAAAAGATTTAATAAATAATAATAATTGATTTATAACCCACTTTTAAACAAAACAAGCGAAGTGAATTACACTGAAAAGAAAAAAAGCAAATACAGAGACACATAGACAGCATAAGCCTTTATTTCAGACAAATACACACGGATAACATTGTGGTGTGGGCCTAGGGACAGATTTAGGACACAGATTTAATCATTCATTAGTGAAATGAATGATTGTTGGGAAGTTTTGAGCGTTCAAATTGCAAGAAGAGGTTCGAAAATTTATGTTAAGAAGACGAAGCCGCTTAGACTAGGAATAATTGAGGATGAAGATGGGATGTTAGGTGACGAGAAAATCAGTCAACTGGTTGGTTTCAGTTACCTGGGTAGTATTTTTAGTAAAAGTAGTGGATGCAGTGTAAATATAAGAAATAGAATAGCATAGTTACAGTGTTCTTTTTAATAGTACAAAAAGTTCAGAAGAATAGGTAGAGAATTCTGCAAACTAAGATTAAAATACTAGAATCCACAGTAATGACTGGTCAAGCATGGCTCTGAAGCCTAGGTGCTTTGAAAGATTGAAGAAGATTTGTTGGATTTTTTCCAGAGAAATTGTCTAGTCGTATATCGAACAGCAAGCTGTTCAAAAAATCTGGTTCGATCCCACTTTCTACGGCTGTAATTAAAGAAAGGTTAAGGCCGTTAGGCCATGTTGAATTGATAAAGATCGACATAATACCAAAAATTGTGCTTTTTTGGGCTAGACAAAATGTATGTTGTCTCCGAATGGGGTGGAAAGATTCATAAGAAAGAATTTAAAGGAAACTGGAACTTCATAGGAGGGTTTAATGAGTTAAGTTTGGAGTAGATTGGAGCGAAGGGGGAGCTTGCCCAGGTGTGTTGACCTCAGACGGCTTGGTGCTGTAGTGAGTTCTTGTTAGTAGTAGTAGTAGTTGTATTAGACATAACTCATAAAATGTTTCGAAAAGTAATATGAAAAAAATTGTGAAATTTTGTTTATGTCCACAAACCCCATTTTCGACTAATGTTATAGAAAGTGGGTGCAAAAGTAAGCCTGTTTACATTTGTGTATTTTTTTTCATCCGGGAAGTAAGGCAAATGTTTGTATTTCTTTGATTATTGTCTGCAAAATTTTAATACTAAATCATAAGAGAATATGATTATTACTGTATTTTTTTTGGGCTATTTTTGGTTGCCCTGTATAGCATATATTATGGGAGTCCCTTGTAAGTTTACTGTGTGGAATATCTAAGAAATTATTAAGGTTTGTTTTAACGTAAGAGCAAAGTGGGTACTATCACGCCATTAAGGTGAAGGCAATTTCAACATTTTTAAGTCATTTGAAGTTCCTCTATTTTGACTCAGTGTACTGCCCGGACCAATGACCCTTCGAACCATAAAAGAAGCCCTGTTTTCCGGGTTTGTCACTCTTTGAAACGATTGTCATTATGGCACTTTATTGGATAGGCTCTAATTTATACCTAAAAATATTCTAAATTTGTTTCAGTCTCTGGAAACATTCGTGAATAAGCATCTCATGAAAATCAATTTGGAAGTAATAAATTTGGACGAACAATTCTACGACGGTGTAAACTTGGTGTTGTTGATGGGGCTCCTTGAAGGTTATTTTGTACCTCTTCACGAATTTCATTTGACTCCACGGACAAACGACCAAAAGATTCACAACGTTGCTTTTGCTTTCGAGCTCATGAATGAAGCAGGACTCCCTAAACCAAAGGCCAGACCAGAAGGTATGTATTTATTTCGATTTGGTTTTTTGTTTACACTAAACTAATATGGACCCTATAGTTGTCTTAGGACCACACCCCTCCCCCACCAGAAGGATGATAAAACAACATTCTAAATACAGTCGACTGTCGGTAATTTAAAAGTCAAGGAACCAGAGGATAAGTTCAAATTACTGAAATATTTGAAATAACAGGAGTTCAAATAATCAAGAAGGAACAAGGAAGACTTTCATATAAAACAAGTGCTTTATTGAAAATACATACCTCATATATGTTCATACATACATATAAACTCTTATATTTAACTTCTTAATCACTTGTGTACATGGAGTATGTTAAAAACCATGCGAGCGAAAAATGATTCTGCAAAGTAATTTTTTTTTTTTTTTTTTTTTTTTTTTTTTTTTTTTTTTTTTTTTTTTTTTTTTTTTTTTTTTTTTTGAAGCGATTTCCATCTTACATTGGCCAATTCAATTTCAATGATAATGAAAGCTGTAAAGAAATTATCATTGGTTTCTGTTCTGAGAGCGTAGGAATGTAAGGTGTTGATGGATTATCTTTATTATCTTTCCTTGGTTAATGTGAGTGGAGTTAGTGGTTTTCCTTTTTTGTCCTCCTCCTCTTCACCTTTTTCCTCTTCACCATTCACCTCCTCTTCACCATTAGTGGTTTTCCTTTTTTGTCCTCCTCCTCTTCACCTTGAAAAGTCAACAATTCTGCATCGGTTGAAGCACTATGGACAGAAATTTCAACGTCCATGTGAACAAAATCCCCATTGGTAAACTCATTACAGTTTGGTAGAAGTAAACAGGCTGTCTAGAGAGATGGATTCTGTCGCATCTCGTTAATGATAACCTTGCGGGGTTTTCTGTTTCCTGAGCAAACCCACTTTTTTGAACCAGTTATTTAGGGTTGTGAAGCAGTTTAGCAGTCATTTAACTTACATTCTCATTCTCAAATTTTCACTTTTATCAGTGCTATCCAGCAGAATTTATATGTTTTTATAGAGTATTGCAAGAGGTGTTTCTTTTTCAATATATCAAGTGTTTTTCAATGGACTGCGAAAAAATTTCTAATTGTCGAGAGATTCAAATTATCGAGTGTCAAATTATCGAGAGTTGAATGTTTTAAGTTATATGAATTAAATATTATTGCCGTGAGTCTGGGGAGCTTATGACTAAATGAAGTTACAAGAAACAACTGAGTTTCAGTTACCAGGTTAGTCGGAAAACCTTCTGGACCTGTCTTTAAGAACATGTAAGATTCTAATTACTAACTACTTTTTTCGAGTATTTTTTTTACAAAATTGATTGATAAGCTAACCTCAGTGATTTTTTTAAATTAAATTTTGGATTTTGATTATAAACATCAAAGAAAAGGAAGAAAATGCTTTAAAAGTTATAAAAGTACCAAGGACAGTGAACACAAAATTGGTTTATTTTAATGGGTTAAGTGGAAACTTGCAGTACCAGACATGTCTTGAAATGAAAATAGAACCCGTCGTATGCAGTTATGCAGGTTTTGGTATGCAATTTTTTTTTTGGTATGTGGTTTTTGGTCCTAGTAGGCAGTTATTCAGGTTTCGGTAGTATCGGGTGACAAATTAAGAAGAAAAAAAAATGTGTGGAAAAATCAGCAGAAAAAAAGCTAAAATCATATGATAACAAACAATTTAGGAAGTACAGGTCAGCCAATTATTTCGGAATCGGCCAATCGTCAATGTTTGAGTTTCTTCGGACGATAAGTGTTGTCAAAATTAACTAATCAATCTTGCTTGGTTATTTCTACGGTTTTATCTTGCGACACTGACGGTTATGCGGTTCTGCCGTAAAAAAAATGGCCAGAAAGCTGTTGTTTTCAGGTGTGAATAGCGCTAAGATGATTCCAGGGGGCATAAAAAATGATATTTATTTTGTTGTCCTTGGTGCTTTGTTGTCTAGTTGGAAAATATTCTCAACAGTTAATCTTTATATAAGCTACAACTCTAAAATATAAGCTAATACTTTATTTTACCTATCACAAGGGGGGGGGGGGGGTTATGACTAGCCAACAGAAAACATTGTAATTTACTGTATAGAAAATGCACTGCGATGAGGCAATTTTAGGGATGGGCTGGGGGTGATATTGCTATTTTCTTAGAAGTATTTCAAATTTACGTTTTTTCTTATTTATTTATAAGCTAATTCCTAGAAGCGTACTTTTTGGCTTAAATCTACAGCATAATATAACTTCTAGACCAAACTTGAAAATAGTATAGGAATTAAAAATATTTTGAGCGTGTAGAAACAATCATTCCCTAACAAACTGTTTTTAGTAGAAAACAATCTCAACAGAAGAATCATAAAGCTGCTCATATACATTTATGTGGGCAACAAGGCAGATAGTGAAGTAGCAGGCTGAATAAAAGGTATCACAAATTACTAACTACATTACATTATACAAAAATAGAAATACCGAAAAGGAAAGAGAAAAAATCTATTAAAAAAGGAGACAGCTTAAATTAAAGTAATAGCATGGTCGCTAAAACCACAGTGCACTTTGGCGAGACAGCACCTATTTAAACGACGTCGGTTTGCAGCAATTTTTCGTAACCAGCTTTATCCTTGGTATTACAAGTAAATTTACGCCGGAAGCTGCCAACGAATTCACATATAGAAATATCAAGCCGTTTAATAATAGGGGCACTATATATAATACAAGTATTGCAAGCAAGTGGAATAGCACGGTTAACAGCGTTAAAAAGAAAATATTAACATTTCAAAGCATTCAACGTACTAAATCATATACTGAAAATGATTTCAATAAGCTTGAATGTCTGCAATAATTCCTGGATATTTAATTCTTAATTAATATTATCCTATAGAAATACATAATTATTTCTTGGAGCTCTACTTAATTGTTTTATATTTTGTTTTTGTGTTGCACTGTGGAAAAGATCAGTATTGCAGCAACAAAATGAGATATCTTGACGAACAACTAATAAGTTTTTATCATTTTGAACATAGTTTCGAACCTAAATTTTGAAAATTTAGAGATATTAAGAAACATTTCGTAGAAGACCTTTTACGCTTGATCAGAAATTGAATCTGGATGTCTATTCCGCATTTTTAATTTTTAAATACTTGACTTATGATGATTGTGATGATCATTGTGATGTTTTTTAGGGAATTTTATGTTAGACTAGTGTGGAAAATTATTAACTTAACGTAACCTATCCACTTAGCATAGAAAATTATGTACGCAGTGTGAAAGCTTCTTAAGAGTTGTCTCTTTATGCTTATAGCCAGAGTAACTACCTTAACTACGTACCGGAACGTACTAATATCGTACTAATATCTTACCGGAATAACGTATCGGAATATACTCCTACTGATTCATTGCATGTATTCCGTTCTCCGGACTTTGATTCTCCGTAATTTCTTACCTTCTTTTCTTCAGATATTGTCAACCTTGATTTGAAGTCAACATTGCGAGTATTGTACAACCTGTTCACAAAATACAAACATTTAAATTAAGGAAAATGAAGAGGAGTCTGTCTACATTTTAGATCATTGTTGCTGTTTATTATCTTTTTTGAGTTTGAATAACATTTAAATTAAGGAAAATGAAGAGGAGTCTGTCTACATTTTAGATCATTGTTGCTGTTTATTATCTTTTTTGAGTTTAAATAACATTTAAATTAAGGAAAATGAAGAGGAGTCTGTCTACATTTTAGATCATTGTTGCTGTTTATTATCTTTTTTGAGTTTAAATAACATTTAAATTAAGGAAAATGAAGAGGAGTCTGTCTACATTTTAGATCATTGTTGCTGTTTATTATCTTTTTTGAGTTTAAATAACATTTAAATTAAGGAAAATGAAGAGGAGTCTGTCTACATTTTAGATCATTGTTGCTGTTTATTATCTTTTTTGAGTTTAAATAACATTTAAATTAAGGAAAATGAAGAGGAGTCTGTCTACATTTTAGATCATTGTTGCTGTTTATTATCTTTTTTGAGTTTGAAAATTCTAGTGCCTGATTGTGAATAATCAATTTTTGTTCTTTAATAGTTCTAATCCTAGAGTTTTATATTTTACCTGAGTTGTCTCATAAAACAATAATATAAAACGAAGTATACACAGAAAAAGAATCTATATTTGCTGTTGAGTTGTTAGCCAATTTACTTAATTATTATTTATTTAATTAATTATTACTTTCTACTTACCTATTACAACTTTCAGATGTTGTAGAGGAACATAGTTGCAACTGGAGGAATAAGGCTTAGCTTATTCCTCCTAGAATAAGGAGGCATAAACTGGAGGAATAAGGAGGAATAATCCTAAACGGGTCCTAGGACCCTGCCTTGTAAAATTATTTAGGGATTAATATGCTTGAGCATTTGGTCTTTAATGCAAAAACTCGCTTTTTTTAGAACAACCAAAGGCGCCTTATGTCTAAGATTATCCCCAGAAATTCCGTCTTACATTCAAGTGTGAAGTATTTTTTTTCAAAATTTACCCATGTTGACTTATAGGCTTTTTATCTCCAATATTGTTATTTTATTTTTTTTTTCTTGGATTCAATATAAATTCGGTAACCTGACCTTTTCTGTTATTAATTTAAAAAACTTTTTCCACAAAACACGTTTTTCAAAAAAAAAGCCTATCATAAATAACCATCAATAGATTAATGAAACCCAAAAGGAACAGAAATTACAAAAAACAGCCGAGTCTAAAACGAGCAGAAATTAATATAATTAGGGCTGACCTTCCTCATGCCTTCTCGAGACCAGTACGTAATTTGTGCTATAATGAAAAAAAAAAAAAAAAAAAAAAACAGCAACAACAAAGGAACGAGGATTGTCAGTTTAGTATATATATATATATACTGATATTTAATCCTTAAAGTCTTAATTGTTTTTTATTTATTAAATTAAAAAAAGTGAAGACATTTAAAATATATTTTTATATATGTACGCACCTTAAGACCCCTTTGGAAAAAAAAAAAAAAACAAAGGGAAAAAAATGTAGAAGCAACTGACACCATTTTATTTCTTCTTGATCTTATCGCACTCTAGCTTAAAGTCTTGATTTTACGGGGGGGGGGGGGGCATCTAAAAACATATCTACAAAATAATCTTGGAAAAACATGAAAATCTCTCTGGTTTTTATATCTAGTACCCGAAAAATTAATATTTTTATTTGAATTTTTTGTAATTTTTGACATTCTTTAATACCATTTTGCTTTTATGTTTTGTTGCGAGATACCTATTCAACGAACTGTACCTTAGTAAAACAGAAATAATTTTGATGAGGGGACGAAAGATAAACGAAAAATATCTGCTGTTTGGTGGAACATCCAGTCAGTCAACTCTTTAACGACTGAATAACTGATTTTATTTCACAACAACAAAACATTTAACTCATTCTATATGTATCTGAATGCTTACTGAAAATCAGGAAATTCAGAGATGAAAGTATACTTTTTAGGCTATGGGCACAATCCCTCTGCCTGCACAAAAATCCAATCGCTCTCCTCCATAATGGTTGATTTGCAATTATGTAACACTGTCCATAATTTTATGACGCCTAAATTGAATACACTTAAACAAAGCAAGATTTAATAGAAAAGTTTATATTAACCGTTTATTTAGTGTGACTACGTGCATCTTTTGGGTAGAATGCGCCAATAAATACAGTGATAAACTTATTTTTTTTTTCCTGGGAAATTTGATTAACGCTGGAATATGTGATAAACTTATAATAAAAAAAATACTGTTGCATATATATTATTGTATATATATATATCGTATATATATTGTACTTGTAAGCCAGATATTTATTCTTAGAAGCAAGATACTACTAAGGGGGTTGAATGAATGTCTTTCTATAATAGACAATAACATATCCTGAAATGAATTTTTCCATCTAAAAGAATGAAATAAAATGCTAAATAAATGGGTATTAGTACCATGTTCTGGAAATCGATTGCTATGACCACCAGGAGACAAAGAAAAGTTATAGTTCTAAGCTTAACATTTTTTCTTATCAATTTTTTATAAAAACAAAATTTTATGCGCTTTACAGGTTTTTTCAAAAAAGAATATTAATAACTGATAAGAAAGGAAGTTCAAGATTGTCTTAAAAAAAAAAAAAAAACAATGCTAAAATCTTTTAAATAATGTCCTATATTCCTTAAGATTATATAGGCTCTCTTTTTTTACATAAGCAGGCAATTGTCGAGTTCCAGTAAAAGAATTAATTTTAAATTCTTATTTAATTTTAAAAATATAATCAAAACGAAAAAGTGGTACCTTAGTGGTAAAAAAGAAAGTGCTTTAATTTAACTAGCGGGGAGTTTGTCTGGTCTCGCACTCCTACAACCTTAAGAGGGAATCGGTTGCCCCGGACATCCTCTATTAAAAGTAGATTTGTATTATCAAGAATATCTCAATTTAGAAAAAAATGCACAAAAGGTAAAGAGGAATCGCACAAAAAAAATGTAGTTAAAATTGTTGCTAAATAGTTCCTTAGAAATTCTCGCTAAAACTTCTTTTATGGGATCACTTGAGGCTTATTAACGTTTGCTGCAGTATTGGGACCTATGTACTGATGCTCCTTCAATTTACTCTGGGGGTTTTATTTTAGAATTTTGAGTTTTTGATCCGAAATAGGAAGTGGTGTTCACTTCCACCTTTCACTAAATGAATCAAAAAATCCTTCGACTCGTAATAACGTAACAAGAATACGTATATAAAATTTTTTCATACGTTTTAAAAAGTCCTTTTTTAAGTTGATGAGTAATTACTGAATTAATCCCTTGAAAGCGCTGATCTTGCCAAGAGTTAATTTGATTGTAAGTTCTACGAAACAAAAGACTAAAAATAGAGACTATTCACCAGAATCAGCTTCACCTGAATCCTTATTAAGAGGGTCCTCCCTCGGAAAAAAGAAGAATCCTAGAAATAAATGGGCACAAGTTCACCTGAATCTGTTTATAGGATTGCAAGCAAAATCTGTTATCAATTGATTTTTATCAAAATCGATTCTCAATGAAAAAGGAAATTTTATATTGATATCGTCAATAAAAAGGACACAGGTCCTGAATTCATTTAGTGGGAAAACGTGCAACATGAAAAAAGTACGTGAATCGTCGCTGGGTATCCAGCGTCTTGAAGCCGAAGCAACAAAAGTACTGGCCTAATTGAATGTAAGTATCTTTCTCTAAGTAAATTATTAATAAGAGTAAGCAGTTTGTATATAGTTGTTTTGTGTACGTAAGATTTTGATTATTAAAGGGAAATTTACATTTCATATATATTTGATAAAAAAGGTTGCGTTGATACAGTATTGTAGTGTCTCTATATTTATAAATAGATTGACTGTCTCAGAATTTTCTATCTATGACAACTTGCTTTAAAACAACATTTCAGTCCGTGAGCATTCATATACAAACAATCTGTTGATTTTCAAAGGCAACTACACCAGTTCCATTGCAACTGAACCCATGTATAACTAAACCCCCATGTCACTGGACCCATGTGTAACTGAACCCCCGTGCAACTAAAGCCTCGTTTAATTGAACCCCCATGCAACTGAATTCCATTTAACTTAACCTTCGTGCAACTCAACCCCATTTAACTTAACCCCCAAGAACTGAACCCCCATGCAACTGAACCCTCGTGCAGCTGACTCACCGTACTCAATTTCTCAGTATTCTACAAATATGAGGCAATATCATTGGGTAAAACACAATTTAGTATCTTGACATGTTCAACCTTGTTGGAATTATTTGTTTTTCAAAGTCAGGATATAAACGCCTGTCAAGATGATTCATAAAAAGCTCGTTTTGTTGTCGCATAAACAAACAAAATGGGACGTCACAAACCATTCAAGCCATATTTATTTCTCCCTTTTTTATGTTTTTTAATGGGGGTCCCTTCGCCCTGTCACCGTCTACAGGTCTAGACGTTTACCCCCCCCCCAAGAAAAATACTCTCCCAGAAGAATCCCCCCCCCCTGCTTGTCAGTTTCCAATCACTTTTGACTTATAAAAAAGAACTAGAACTCTCAATTTCTGATCGAATTAGCCCCCTCCGAAGTTTTTACGACTACGAAGTAGAGATGGGGAGGAGAAAGGGGTAATCCCCCTCCTATACGGAATAAATTCTGCTCGTTTTGGGGTCTAATGTTAGTCTACTTTCATATAACAGCGAAGACCAGAAATATTCCCAGAAATCAAGAGGAATTAATTCTCAATTTCACATTTTCGATTCGTTTTTAAATTTTTTTAGCCTCCCAAACAAAATTCCTGAATACTGAAATTCCTAAAATAAATCCCAGACAAAAATTCCTAGGGATTCTGCATCAATTACTACCTCCATCCTTCCATTGTCTCTGTGTTAAAATTAATTAAAAGAAAACTTTCTACAAAATAAGTTTTTCAAACAAAAGTAAAGAATTCCATTAAACCAAAAATGAACAAAAATGGAATCAAATAATCTACCAAACTTACAACTACCACAAACCAGAATCAATAAGTAAATTTTTGAGAGAAAATTCATTTTTATTAAGTATCAATATTCAAAAAAAAAAACATATCAAACAGACCTACCACGTGAAAATCTATACATATTTGTTTATGGCAGGACTCACTATTTTACTCACTCATCTATATATTGAAAACAAACTTACTCACATATATATTGAAAAAAAAAATGCAATCATATAAATAAATAAGAAATAAAACTCATGGGAACCGCGAACCAATCCTCACACAAGACAGAATACAGCCCCCCCCTCACCCATCCCTATTCATTAAGAAATTCTTTAACCTATATTTAAAAGAAGACAGACTCTCAGCCGTCCTAGTGCTTTCCGGAAGACTGTTCCATACCGAAACACCCACATGCCTACACACAAAACTAGACCTAGCAGTGTGTCGTCTCTCATGTACTAGGTCCGCAGAATTCCTTGTATCATCAGAATGGTACGCAGAATTCGATGATAAAACATCACATAAATAATTAGGTGCTAATTTATTTAAACACTGATACACAAAAATACCGGTCTGATATTCCCTCAACTGCACAACATTTAAAATACTAAAATGGTGATAACAATCCATTGTACTTTCACAATTTTCAAAATCACCGAGCAGGCGCAGTGCTTTATTCTGCACAATTTGTATCCATTTAAAATTTACAACAGAATTACTAGCCCACACAGAACAACCGTGTACAATGTAAGGATGAATAAGTGAATTATATAAAAATTTCCAAAACTGAAACAGGAAAAACATGTTTAAATCTACGAATCAGCCCTAAGCCCCGCGCAACTTTCACCGATACAATTTCACTATGTTTTCCAATTTAAATTACAATCAATCTGAAAACCAAGATACCTTGTATCAAATATCTGCTTAATCTCCGTACCATTAAAATTAACCAAACCGAAAACATTATCAATAACTCCAGTACGACTAAAAATCATGTAATTAGTTTTACTCGCATTCACTGCTAAGCAACTAAGACTAGTAAAAATATGCAGGCCAAGTAGCACTTTATTTGCTTTTGAAACAAGCTCACTCAAAGCCTTTCCAGCAATCGGTATAGCTGTGTCATCCGAAAAGGATGTTATGGCGGCATCAGGAATGTGGAACTGTAATTAAATATAAAAGCGGACCTAACACAGAACCTTGCGGTACTCCACATAGTACAGGACGAGGTGAACTGACAATATCCCCCTCTACTACACGCATTGATATACCATACAAATACAAACGAAACCAATCACTCCAATTTCCTTTCATGCCTAAATGGGACATCCTAGCTAACAACAGCTCAAAATCAACATTATCAAAAGCTTTCTTAAAATCAATAAAAATAGTTAAAGGAGTAGAGCCGCTCTCGAATACGTTGTTTAAAACATCAAGAAGGTGGTGCACTGCATGACTAGTAGAATGAGATTTTCGGAATCCAAATTATGTGTCACATAAAAATCCAAGAGATTTAAGGTAGTAATACAGTTTCTTATGAACAACCTTTTCAAATATTTTTGAGAACAGTGGCAGAATCGATATAGGTCTCCAGTTTGACATTTCTCTTTTGTCACCACCTTTATGTAAAGGTATAATTTTTCCTTGTTTTAAAGCATCTGGGAACTGACCTTTTTCCATAGATAGGTTCACCAAGTATAGAAGACAAGGCAAAATGTAAGTGGCGACAGCCTTGAATGCATTAAGGCCAAGACCGTCAATTCCTGCTGAATTCGATTTTATTGTTTCCAGTGCGTCCTCGAGATCAGACTGAGTGCACTTTACAAATTTCATGGAACGACCTTCCCCACGGTCATCAATAAACAGCTCATTTTTATACCCATGGTCAGCAACATCATTTTAAACATCAATTCCAACATTTGAAAAATATTTACAAAACTCATCACTAACACCTTTCTTACCTTTAACTTGTTTTTCACCGACTACAAGTTCATCCACTGGGTCTATATTGTTATTAACACGTAGTGCCTCATTTATCACTTGCCAAGTTCCCTTAACATCACCGTTTTTATCACGAAACTTCTGTGAATAATAATGTTACATTGATGACCTTCTGAGGGAATTCACATTGTTCCCAATTTTCCTAAATTCTTCAAGGTTTTGTTGCGTTGGAGAATTAAGGTACAACCGATAAAGTCTGTTCCGTTCACTAATTTTTTAAAAAATTTTATTCGCCACCCAAGGTTTCCTTGGGACATTTTTCTTCTTACGAACAACCTTCACAGGGCAACACTTATCATAAATAGGTGACAATATTTTTAAAAAAAGTGTCAAACGCCGCCGATGCATTTTCTATTTCATTCATAACTTCCTCCCAAGAAACTATACTTATCTCTTCTTCAACTGTTTAAGATTTTCCGGCTTAAGATCCCTAAGTGTCGCTTTCTCCATCTTAAAAACCTTTTTTCCAGTGTCACGAATTACGCACGCCAAAGGAAGATGGTCAGAACCTGGACATATGATCAAGTCGCAATAACTTTTCGGTATAAGATTTGCCGATAAATAAATATTATCAATAAGGGTAGCCGACTGACTAGTAATCCGTGTCGGTATTTCTGCTACCGGAAAAAAATTGTGCGGCACCATAAGATTAAAAAAATCAAGGTTAGAACTACTTAAATTAAGAAGATTAAAATTAAAATCGCCAATAAAAACCCGATCCAATTTCGTCGCCGCTGTATCGGAAATAAACTTATCAAAATCGCAAAGAAAATCCTCCGAATTAGCACTAGGTGGCCGGTGTACTAAACAAACTAATAACTTTTTCTTCTCTGAAACTTCAATCTCAATAGAAAAAGTTTCGATCTTACCTTCAATCCAACAATTTAAATCCTTCTTTACTGTGTATCTTATTCTTATTTGATCCTTAGTTATAAAGGCAAGTCCACCCCGCACCATAGAATTTCTTGATTTTGAAACCAGCTGGTACACTGGAAAAGTATATGATGGGAGAAAGCTATCCTGTGTAAGAAAAGATTCGCATATACCCAACATATCAATTTTACCACAACATGAAGTAAGAAGGTTCGACGCTTCAGAAAAATTCGACGTTATATGACAGTTCCACTGACCAATACATAAATCCATATTTGTCACATTAATTACATTACTATTCATAATATCAACATATCTACTAACTACTATGCCTCATCGGCCTAACATTAACTTCAGCTGGATCATTTGCCACGCGAGATAACAATACGTCATCAATACGAAATGGATTTGTAAACTTTCTTTGTTCACTTCTTTGTGAATTATCTACTTCTCTGTACAGTGAGACTTCTTCTCTTTAGGGCCTTATGGTAGCGTTGGCCTATTATCTGGGTTCTACCGGTGGAGGATGTCTAGAACCTCTAACCATCACATAGATTATGTTTAGAGTATAAAATGTTTATTTATACATATAATACAGTGAATGTACATATGGCGAGGACAGATACAGAATTCGAACTGACTCAAATAACCTAAATTGGTAACTTATATTCAGATACACATCTGGCCATTTGACAGAACTGTAAACATCTGATAAAGAGAATTTCTAAGAAGTGGGGTTGTTGATTGTTGACAATTTGCAATGTTTGCATTTTAGATAAAGTTTATTCTGGGTTCAAGTGACCATGGGAAGAATTACACATACGAATCTCCGACATATATTTAGAATCTTAATTATTGGTTTTAAGCAAGAAAAACCTATTTCCAAAGTTTACAGATTTTCCCCGGGGTTTTCAAAATCTTTTTTTTTCCAAAAAAAAAACGATTTTCTATCCTCAAACAAAGGTACACTTAACAAGAACATAAAATAAAATACTGACACTAAAACTGAATCAACAAGACACAAGAAAATATTTTTCCAATTGGCACTTTCATTTCACTTTATATTGTCATGCTAAGTTCGCATAAAATTCGCATAGCTACACCTAATATAAGATTTGCACATCGTCAGAATATCTTTTAAAAGAATTTAAATTTGAACAGAACACTAGAACAAAAATGATAATCTTCGACAGAAACACAATAAGATTTTCTTTTACTTTCCTTTTACCAAAGCTTTAATTCTTTTTTTTTCCAAATTATTCGGTTATTTTACTATCCATAAGATATCAAAAGGAAGTAAATACATCATTTGAAAAAGGTTGGTCAAACATCTTTCGCTTGTCATTTTATCTTTCTATTTTTCCTATTTCAAAGAAAGCATTTCTCCTGTCTAGTTAATCAGCATAAAAAACCAGCTACATCCTCATTTTGACTTAACATCAATTCCCAACACCGTTTGTACTGCAATAACATACTAATCTCTACAATCATCTTACTCTACTTATCTCTATAATTGTTTTAATACTCTCTATAGTAACCTGGAGGTTTATTTCCTGTTTTCCTATTGCTTCTCCTAAGACTACTTGATTCTCCACTCGAGCCTGCCTTAACCTCTATTTCCCCTTTATCTACTTCTACACTAACTAGACTAGGTGCCATTTGAACCTCATGTTGTTCGCTAGAAACGGAGCTATCCTCCATTATTTCTGAAGTTACTACTGGAGTCTCCACTGGAAGCTGGTATACAGATGATGTTGAATCGATTCTCCTATGCCCACGATTCTCTAACTCCAATTCTACGATTCTTGATTCCTCCGATATTGATTTATTTGTTATTACTGGTTGCTCAAGACAATTTTGAACAACCAAAAGTTTCTCACCCGGACGTTGACGTAAGCTATAACCGTTGCTGCTTTTCTCTTCGTCTTTAGATTTTACTTTACTATTAGCAATATTAGATTTATTAATCATATCAATTTTCTCTTGAAAAATAGGATTTAAATGTAAGAAAGTTTCTGAATCCTTTACAGGCTTTATCAGACGACCGTTTACTGTTCTTCTTAAAGAAGTCCCTGAAAGTTCTTGTACCAAGAATAGGGAATCTTTCAAAACTTTTAAAATTATATATGGTCCACGAAATTTAAGCTTTAAACCCTTGATTTCCCTTGGATTCTGGGCTTTATCTTGGACATAAATTAAGTCCCCTTCTCGAAGAACTGGTAGTACTACGGCATTTTTATCATATTGTAATCTTTGAGATTTTCTCTGTTTTCCTATTTGTTCACCACAAATCCTGTAAATCGTGAATAAATTCCTAACTAAATTAACCATATAATCCTCATAATTGTCAAAATAGTCAATTGAAGGCAATGATAGTTGAATATCCAAAAATGAAAGAGGCTCCCTACCAAAAATTACGTGATGCGGTGAATATTTAGTTGTGGAAGACATAGTAGAGTTTAATACATTCTGAACGAAAGGCAAATAAGTATCCCAAGAATTGGGATGATCCTGACAATAAGTTTTTAATACGGATTTTGTTACCTTCACACGATTCTCACATAACCCATTCGATTGAGGATTATAACTTGACGAAAAATGATGTTTAATTTTTAATTTTTCACACATCTGTGAAATGAGATTTGAACGGAAAGACTGATGGGAATCAGTGATCAAAACTTCAAAAAGACCAAAGTATGCTATCACTGACTCGCAAAGAAAATTACACATAGCTTCTGCTGTTATCTTCGGCACAGCTTTCAGGATACAAAGTTTTGAAAAATGGTCAACGCCAACTAAAATATGAAAATTTCCGTTTTTAGTAGGCCCACATAATACGCCCCACATGGGACCAGCAGAGTCCACCGAAAACACACGGAATGGGTATTTCGGCTCTTAATTTTTTCCTAACGTAGGTTTGACGTTATGATGCATTTTATTCCTACGCAAGCACAAATTACAGTTCTCGCAATACTCTCGAACTTTTGCACTCATTCTATCAAATACAAAGATACAGCTCACTCGATCTAATGTCTTCTCCATAGACATGTGACCACCAATGAGTAAGTGATCATGAGCCAGTTTTATTGCCGAATCTACTAGGACACTTGGCAAGACTATTTTAGCTGTTCTAGGGTACCCTTTGTCCTTGCCAACGCCTCCTAGCGGATAACAATAAAGAACACCTTCCTTCAGAAACAGGCCGTCAAAAATTTTCAACAGCCAAGACACAAAATTGTTATCTGTCACTCCCCCTGGCACGGAACTCTTTTCCGCCCTGTCGACTCCTGGCACGGAACTCTTTTCCGCCCTGTCGACTATTTTCGTCTCTGGCACGGAACTCTTTTCCGCCCTGTCGACTTCTGGCACGCTCTTTTTCGCCCTGTCGACTATTTTCCATGGTACGAAACCTGCAGGGTTTTCGAGGTTCGGTGATCCACCGCCTACCTCTCTCTTCGCCCATGGGAGCTCAGACCTTCCTTTCCCAGGATCCTCTGAACCCGTTAACCGCTCAGACCTTCCTTTCTCAGGATCCTCTGAACCCGTTAACCGCTGGTCCGTCGGTCGACCGTCGTCCGCCCCTTCACCAGCCTCATCTCTCTCGACACAACGCCTCATTACGTTGGTTCCTAATAAATTCTCAGTTATCGACTCAAGGTACTTGATGACCTTCTGTAATTTGGGATCTTTTCTTTGAAGTTTTGCTACCTCTGACAATTCCAACCCTAAATAGTCTATTTCAACACCAGCTGCTACAAATTCTGCTTCTTCTTCTGTAAAATTTAATGGGCGACATTCCTCAATTATCTCCGGACGCGATAGTAAATCCGCAGGGTGATATTTTTCAGGCAAATGTGACCAATGGAATAACTCGTTATCTAAGATTAAAGCTATTCTATATAGCTTAGAGGAATGATCTTTACTCCTTCTTAAGTAAGTTAGAGCTTTACAATCAACTAAGAGATGTGTTTCTCTGCCCCAAATATAGTACTCAAAGTACTTAACTGCCTGGACAACACCATACAACTCTTGACATATTATCCATTTTCCCAAAATTTAAAGAAAGAACTTTACTGAAGGTTGATATAAGTCTAAATCGACCAAGATCATCCTTTTGCATAAGCAATGCTCCGCAAGCGATTGCACTTGTGTCGACTGCAATATAAAAGATTTTTGAGTAATCTGGGAATGACAAAAATATTGTTTCTGGATTACTTAATTCCTGTTTTAACTTTAAAAAACTTTCTTCCTTCTCAGGGCCCCATTCAAACGGAACTCCTTTCCTCAAAAGCTTATTCAAAGGGTAAATCAACTCCCCAAAATTAAAGTAAAATATTCTATACCAGTTGACCAAGCCAATGAAGCTACGTAGCTCACTGACATTACGCGGTCTGCTTATGTTTTGGATACTGTCAAGTTTATTAGCTAGAGGTGAAATACCTCGAGAAGAAACAGAAAAACCAAGCAGCTCGAAATTTTCTACAAAAAACTTGCATTTCTTTACACCTATCTTCACGTCACACTCCAACAATCTGGAAAAGACCTTCTCTAAATCTCGAAGATGCTCACTTTCATCTCCCTTAGATGCCACAACCAAATCATCAATGTACATCGAAATAATAGAATGAAAAATCTCCGACTGAAATAAAATTGAGTCCCATTGACAAAACGCCTTAGGGCTCACATTACTACCTTGGGGTAGTTTACGATACACATATTGTACACCATCTGGTCCGCTAAATGAGTAATACTGTTGGCTTTCCTCTGTCAATGATACATTTAAAAAGGCATGTTTTAAATCAAGAATGCTAAAATTTCTTTTTGAGCTAAGTTGGTTCAGCACATCCTGGATCCTCCTAATGGGCCAGGCACTGTCCTTGACTAATTTATTAATCTCCCGGCAATCATAGATAACCCTCGTATTCTCCATAGTCCACTCCTGCTTAGGGGGTATTTTTTTTCCCTGAGCTTTTTGCAATAACAAATATAGGGCAACAATATTCACTTCTACCGGGTTTTATAATACCTGCCTTTGTCATAGCATAAATATACTGTTGCAAAACTTGCATTTTCAGTGGTAAATTAAAGGACTTGGGTTTAGGTGGTGGTGTACTTTTGTCAATATCTACTTTAAACTCCATCAGGCTATTCTGACCTATATCATATGCATGGACCGAAAATATGGTTTTATACTTTTTAAGCGAATCTTTCAATTTTTCACACAACTCAGGCTTTCAATTTAAATGTTTTAGGTCAAATTTCTCTAAAAAGTTTGCATCCGTCCAAGGGTTTTCCATATTTGTCCTATCTTCAAATTCATCAACCCTTCCCGCATTATTAATAATTTCAGCTCTGTAGGCTGTAATTACATCATCGGACACTTCAATAAAACTGCCAATTACCTCTCGTCGGTTCAACTTTAAAGGGCTTTCACTATTATTAAAAATAAAAATTATCCCCTTATCCTCTACAACTTTTACAGAGGCCGCATAAAAAAATTCAGAACATTTATCAGCAGGTTCTGTAATGACCGTTATCCCATCAGGTAAAGGCAACCCTTCTTTTGACCTAAAAAGAACTTCTACCGCTTTTATTGAGAATGGGTCTACAATTATTTTCTTGGGCATTACTATACTTCCAGAAAATGACAGACTAATCGGCTTATCATTCTCACCATTCAAAAAAGTCAATGTATTAGTCCGGAAATCAAGATTTGAGCCTACTTCTCGGAGTATATCCCAGCCAAGAATAACATCAAAGCCTAAGCCTGGGACCACCAAAAATTCCCAAGAAATTTTTCGTGAATTATTTCCTTCAAAAATTGTAACATCCGAAGCTAATTTTAATGAAGTAGGAATTGCCTTTGAATTTCTACCAATGGGTTTTATTCTAGCCAAAGACGGCTCAGCTTTCACC
Organism: Artemia sinica; assembly: GCA_027921565.1. Lineage (NCBI taxonomy): Eukaryota > Metazoa > Arthropoda > Branchiopoda > Anostraca > Artemiidae > Artemia > Artemia sinica. The sequence goes on along the minus strand of CM051265.1, from coordinate 12,929,865 downwards.
TTTTGTTTGTCAAATATCTCAAAAAGTCTTTCATCTATCAAAGATTTATGACAACCAGGGTCTACGAAAGCTTGACACTCAATACTATTCACAATAACTTTTTTCATAATAGGGTACTCAGTTTCACCTAATCCCATATAACAAAAATATTCGCAATGAGGGGAATTTTCAACTTTGCCAGAAATCGCCCCCTCTTGGTCAATCTGGCCTACTAGTTTTTCTGTAACATACCCGGCTTCACAGAGGAGGCTCCAGACGATTGAGCTTGAAAACGATTCATACATTCATAGGCCCTATGATCCAAACTACCACACACAAAACAGGCACCCCTCTCATGCTTGTAATTCCCCTTGTAACAAAACTTGGCAGTATGTCCCCTTTTTCCACAACTGTTGCATACTTAACTGGGGCACTTAGCCGCTAAATGATTGAAGCTCTGACAGTTGTAACATTGTCTATTGGCGGGAACAACACTTTTATCTCGAGGGGACACATCACCATAGGTTTTACTCACATCTGAGTTCCTATAAATATTTTTTTCCCTAAAATTTCTACCTATGTTCCTATTTTGACCTCTACCTCCTGCACTAAAATATCTCCCCCTCCCCTGGTCATGTTTTACGTCAGGCCAGTTCTGACGGAGTCCTTCCTTCTGTCCTGTCCAACAAAATTCAGTATCTACCGCGGCTGATAAAAATTCCTGCCTTTCTTCACCAATTGCACTTTCAATAGCTTCAAAACGCTGCGCTATCTTATACGCTTCAGAGAGGGAATTATAATCGTCATGGTGTTCTAATAAATATCTCTGTCAAATTCAGGATCTGAAGGATCTAAAATTCGAATTGCGCTCATTTTAAAAGAGAAAAAAAAATATTAGTAAAACAAATTAATTAAGTCAACGCTCTAAAAACAAGGAAAAATCGTTATTCAACACTCCTAACAGATTTCCTACTCGCGTGCGAACTTAAAATGCATGACTTACTTTCGTAAATTGTCCTTCGACGTTCTTCACTTTTTTTCAAAACTGGAATCTGGAGCGGGAACCTTAAATTGAAGCGGGAACCTGGAACCTGGAACTGAAGCTGGAACCTGGAACTGAAGCTGGAACCTGGAACTGAACTGGAACCTGGAACTGAACTGGGACCTGGAACCTGGAACTGAACTGGGACCTGGAACTGAAGCTGAAACTGAACTGGAACCTGGAACTGAAGCTGGAACGACGACACTGTGGGTGACGGGCCTCAAAATAAAATCTTTACTGCAATCTTGTAGGTGACGGGCCTCAAAAGAAAATGTTAACTGCAATCCTCTCCGGCAAAACCGCTGCACCACTTTGTAAAGTTTCTTTGTTCACTTCTTTGTGAATTATCTACTTCTCTGTACAGTGAGACTTCTTCTCTTTAGGGCCTTATGGTAGCGTTGGCCTATTATCTGGGTTCTACCGGCGGAGGATGTCTAGAACCTCTAACCATCACATAGATTATGTTTAGAGTATAAAATGTTTATTTATACATATAATACAGTGAATGCACATATGGCGAGGACAGATACAGAATTCGAACTGACTCAAATAATCTAAATTGGTAACTTATATTCAGATACACATCTGGCCATTTGACAGAACTGTATACATCTGATAAAGAGAATTTCTAAGAAGTGGGGTTGTTGATTGTTGACAATTTGCAATGTTTGCATTTTAGATAAAGTTTATTCTGGGTTCAAGTGACCATGGGAAGAATTACACATACGAAATTTTTTCTAAGCAAGAAAAACCTATTTCCAAAGTTTACAGATTATTTTCAAGCGACTTCAAATGCGAAGGGTTAATTCAAGAAGCGATTAACATTATTTAACTTCACTGACAACAAATGATTATATGTCCCTGGTTGACGGAGGACAAAACCTATGAATGGAAAACTAATGCTAAACTGCAGAAATAAATGAAAAACCAATGATACGTAACTAAAATTACTACAAGCAGGAATAAACTTATGAAGATAGGCTAACTAATAATATATGCAAAAAATGACACACGCATCAGAAGATTTCTTCTAGCGACCAGAGCCTCCGGGGTGAAGAATCGCTAGTTTCACGAACGAAAATTCGACCTTGGTCGGACCATACACACTTGTTCCCAAATTTATCTCTAGCCCCATTTAAAATATCACGCTTCTTGCGCGTAAGGTTTTCGCACAAAAAGATCCCGCTTTTTGCAAGTTTAGGCTTAGCTTTGAAGATAGACTTTGCAGTATCTGTTACGGAGCTTCACTATAACTGGCGCTACTCTGTCAGGTCAACTTTTTGGGTTGTTATTCAGGCTCAGTCTATGTACGCTAATAATATCGGACTCGGCAATATTTACAAGGCCCATTTTTTCGCGGATCACACTCCGCATGGTACTGTTTATGTCGACCGTAGCGGGCTGCTTGACACCATTAAATAGAAGCGAGTTCAGTTTCCCCTCTTGTTCAAAACCGTCCAGTTCATTTTCTAAACTATGAACTTTTTCTTCAAGTAAATCAATCTGATGCTTGATTACTTTAAGGTATTTTTCCAGAAACAAAAATTTGGGGGTGTATTCCACAGTGATTGCATCACAGATTTCAGAGACAATAATTTCCGTCGGAAAGTTATCAACCCCTCGTTCATTTGATTTTTCCTGTACCTTGCGCTGAATATCCTTCCTAATGTTTTCTTTCATTTGAGCGATTTCCTGCTCAGACGCTACCAATTGAGCTCGAAGTCCACTCACATCAGCAGAAGCGCTGCTGGCAGATCCGTCCTTATTTGTGCCACTTTGATTTTTAGCTTTTATCAATACATCAAGATAAATTTCCGGAAAAGAACGAAGTTCTTCGAACGCTTTTTTTACTCCTTTCGTTATTCTCTTGGATGCCTCCTCTTTGTTACTCTCGTAATCTACGAGTTGGCCATCTACGATGAGTTGCTGATCATGCGACCCATAACAGAATATGAAACCCAAAACGAACAGAAATTAAAATAAATAACAGAGTCAAACTCGAAACGAGCAGAAATTAATATGAGTAGGGTTCAAAACCCCTGTGCTTTCTAATACTAAGAATATAATTTGTACTTTACCGAAAAAAAATCAAATGAATGTGCATTGTCAGTTTCATATACATATGCTGATGTTTAATCCTTAAAATCTTGATTAATTTTTGATTCCTTAAAGTTATAAAAGTGAAAAAATTTAAAAGAATTTTTTTCTTTAAAGTTCAAATTATATTCTTGCTTTTAGAAAGCATAGGGGTTTTTAACCCTACTCATATTAATTTCTGCTCGTTTTGAGTTTGACTCTGTTATTTATAATGCAGTTCTTTACTTTTTTTTTAAAAGCTTGTTTTGTAGAAAAACTTTTTTAATCAATTTCTGTTCGTTTTATATTGACATAGTCTTTTTCAGGGAAAAAGAAAACTATGGTTTGAATTTTTCCGGTTTTCGTTCAAGAATTTACAGTTTGTCCTGCTATTTATATGCTGGAGAAACTTTTTCAGCAATTTTTAACAACATAAACCCTAGTGAAAATCATGACACATATAGTAGTGTTTAATTTAGTCATATGTATCCTCTAGTTGACCTGAGAAATAAAAGCTAATGCTATTCCCAAAAAATTATATGTATGCTCTTTCACAGCCTGGATACAATTATACTCTTTTGATTTAGTAAACTTTTAACAGCAGAATTAGTAATAGAAGTAGCCCCGAAAATTTGAACTTAATACCCTCAGTTGTTCTTGGTATATTGCTGATATGTCTTATTGGCAACCAGCATACAAACAGTGTGTTAAAAGCAACATTTAGTTTTTAAGCATAATGGGCAAATTGCATAACTGTTGGGGGTTGACCTACCCAAGAATACTAGAGATATAAATACTAGACCGACCATTCAGCTATGCTGAACGAAATGGCTGTCTTAAAATTTTGATTGGAAGTGTCTGGAAAATTATGAGCTAAATAGGAGGGCTGATTGCCCTCCAATCATTTTTTACTCTTAAGAAAGCCCTAGAACTTTGAATTTTCAATCAAATTAGCTACTACTACTACTAACAACAACTCACCGCAGCACCAAGCCGCCTGAGGCCAACACAGCTACGCACGCTCCTCCTCCACCCCAATCTATTCAAAGCCTCCCCTTTTACACCCGCCCACGAAGTTCCCATTTCCTTTAAATCTTTCTTTATGACGTCCCCCCACCCCAGACGGGGACGACCTGGTTTCCGTTTAGCCCTAGATGGTTGGCCAAAAAGAACAATCTTCGGCAATCTGTCATCCTTCATCCGCACAACGTGCCCTAACCACCTCAACCTTTCTTTCATTATAGCCCTAGAGAGCGGTATTGAACCACATTTTTCGTATAGCCTATTGTTTGAAATACGGTCAGTCAACCGGATACCCAGAACAATCCTTAAGCAATTTCTCTGGAAAACATCTAGCAAATCTTCATCCGCTTTTCGGAGCGTTCATGCTTCAGAGCCATATTTGACCACTGTCATCACTATAGCTTCTAATATTCTAATCTTGGTTTGCAGACTTATCTTCCTATTCTTCCAGACTTTTTTTAACTGTGAAAAAACACCCTGAGCCTTGGCTATTCTATTTTTAACATCTTCACTGCTCCCAGCATCTTTACTAATAATACTACCAAAGTAAGTGAAGCTGCCCACCTGATCAATCTTTTCATTACCCAACGTCACGTTTTCATCTTCACTTATTCCTAGCCTTAGTGACTTAGTCTTCCTAACATTAATTTTCAAACCAATTCTAGAACCCTGAACTCGCAAAACCTCTAAAACTTCATTCATTTTGCTCACACTTTCATATAGGATGCTTAAATCATCAGCATAATCCAAGTCCAGGAGACTTTTTCCTCCCCATTTGATTCCGTGGTCTCCCATTGCCTTTCCTGTGCTCCTTAAAACAAAGTCCATCAAAATAATCCATATAAAGAGGGATAGAACACAACCCTGCTTAACTCCTGATTTAATACAAAACCAGCTGCTAACCTCATTTCCTACCTTAACCGCAGCAGTGTTATTCTCGTACATAACACTAATCACTTTAATGTATTTGTCTGGCATACCATACAAGGATAAAACCTTTACTAAAGCTCTTCTATCAACAGAATCGAACGCTTGCTCATAATCTATAAAACTGAGGACCAAAGGTGTTTGAAAACTCAGGCACTTCTCAATTATTAGCCTAAGAGTGAAAATTTGGTCGACACATCCTCTACCTTTTCTAAAACCGCACTGCTCTTCTCTTAAAATTTTGTCTACGGCATCTCTCAGTCTAAAAAGTATCATATTACTAAGTAATTTGTTACCTACAGAGACCAGACTAATGCCTCGATAATTACCACACTCATTTTTATCACCTTTCTTATAAAGTGGCTTAATTAAGGTTTTCCTAAAATCGTTAGGTACTTCCCCTTTTTCAAAAATCATATTCATAATCTTCAATAGCTTATTTCTAACCTCAGAGCCACCATATTTAAGAAATTCATTTACCACCCTATCAGCACCTGGAGCCTTATTATTCTTTAATCCTTTTAGTACTGTTGCTAATTCCTCCTCACAAAACAAATCTTCCTTCACATCCAAGGTATCACAAACTTTTTCATTTTCCTCTATATTTTTTCCTGCAACTCTATCTCGGTTAAGCAAGTTCTCAAAATGTTCGGCCCATCTCGCTTTAGTTTTTTCCTTATCGCTAATTGCGACCCCATTCCTATCTTTAACTGGGACAAGTCCGGATTGACTACTCCCTCTCAATTTGTTAACGTGCCAGTACAATATTTTACTATTATGCCGTCTAGCTGCATCTTCCAGATCCTTGGCAATTTTATCCATGGCCTCCACTTCACACCTCCTTAGTTCATATTTTAATGCTTTCTCCACTTTCTTTACATTTCTTTTGTTTTCATACGATCTATCACTCAGATAACTCTTGTACAAGTCCTTTCTCCTTTCTATTAAACATAAAGCTTTTTCACTAATATTCTTAGCTGCAGTTCTAGCTTTCTTCCCTAATACACCTTCAGCAACTTCACAAATTATTTTTCTTAAATTATTCCAACCATCTTCCACTTTATCAAATTTTAAACTCTCAATATTAGTATTCATTACTGATTAGTATTCATTACAAGATTAGTATTCATTAGTATTAGTATTACTGTTCCTGGAAAGTTTCTCTCAAATTCTCATCCTGGAGTCTACCAACATCATAACTTCCCGGGAGGTAGTTACCCTTTCGATATTTCAGCTTTAAATTAACCCTTGACACCACTTGATGGTGATCTTTACTTTTAACATCAATAACAGCACTCCTATACACCCAGGTATCTTGTATTGATCCTGCCAGTCTTCGGTTTACTATAACATAATCAATAAGGTTTACTGTCTTACCATCACGTGAATACCATGTTAACTTATGAGCCATTTTATGACCAAACACCGTATTGGTTATAACTAGATTGTTATACCTACAAAATTGCAAAAGTCTGTATCCATTACTGTTTTCTTTTCCTACACCAAATTTACCTAGGCTGGGATACCATCTATCCCTATTTCTACCAACCTGGGCGTTAAAATCTCCCAGTAATAACATCATATTTCTACCTGGGACCTTGTCTATTTGCTCCTGTAACTGTAAGTAAAATTCATCTGAGTCACCAGTGTCTCCGTCAGTCGGTTCTACAGGGGCGTATACTGCTATAACTGATACCTTGAACTTTCTAGTCATAAAATGAGCAATTAGTATTTTATTATTAATGCCTTCCCAGCCTAAACAAGACTTAGCATCTTCCTTATTCATCATGAGCCCTACTCCCTGTCTATGTACCCCATCCTTCCTGCCTGAGTAAACAAATTCTATATCACCTAATTTCATGCTTCCTACCCCTGGGATATGAGTTTCTGAAACTCCTAATAAATCCAGTTTGAATCGTCTGAATTCGTCAATCAAAATGTCGATACGATAGTCATTTTTTAATGTCTTAACATTCCAAGTTCCAATTTTCATGTTCTTTACATCATTGAAATTATTTTCGCCTCAGGAAAAGCAATGATCCCGGATACCAGTGCAGGACGGGGATCACAAATCTTCTCAAGTCTACACCGAAGTGCTGCTGTCTTAGAACCGGACAGCAAGAAGTCCCTGGGACCTCCATGAATGGAGGCTTTGTGCAATCCTGGGCCCATCTTGGTCTCAACATGGTTTTCAGCACTTGGCGATGCTCTTCTATCAACAAGTGTCAAAATCCTGCACTGACAGTCTCAAGCCTATTACCTCCGACTCATTATATATTCATGCCTACAAAAATTATGCTACTACGGAGAGGCAACCCATAATAGATAAATTAGCTAGGAAGAGGTTTTTCAGCCCAAAGACGCCCATCAAAACATACCAAGCCCAGAAGAATTGTCCATTAGTCAGAATCCCGTGCGAATGCTGTGTCGTTTACTAGGCTATAATTTCCTCGAGGGGCACGCCACTCCTCAAGTGGGAATAGAGTTGACCGCAAGGTCCCCAGTCTTGCAGGTGCCCCGAAAAGGTCGAGGCAGCCCTTTGCAGAGGCCGTTCTCCATAGATCTGGATCTTACGCCCTGCCACAGTTGTCCTCCTATAGAGGATCCTCCCGCGATGGTGTTCTGCATCACCATGCAATTTAACCCATTGCTGGGAGAAGGATTGCAACTCATGGGAATTTTGTGGGCCCTTTTGAGTGTACATTTGAGGGGCCTTCTTCCTCCTCCGCCTGTATTTATGACCCCGGGGGAGGGTGCCCCAGATTCTATTATGGACCCCCAGGGACAAGGTCCCCCCTTGGTCCATGCCTCCTATGGAGGTACCCTACATATCTGTAGAGTGTTCCCCTATCGCCACCTGGGGACATGCTGAATGGCCTGGGGGAGGCCAGAAAAATACGCCCAACGTGGGGCTCGAACCCACGACCATACAGTTTGCTTTCGAGTCAAATGCTTTTGTAGTTAGATAGATGTAGTCACGACTTTTGCATATGACCCTCGGGTCTTCCAATATAAATTATATTATTATGTTATATTATTCAAATTTTATAGGTCCAATTGTAGATAAACCAAGTAAGTTATTCCTAATCACGCACAAAAAGAAAATACTTCCAGGGGAAGGGAGGCGTATTGTGAGGAAGAAGAAACTGGTCAAAATAGAAGAAAGAGACATGTATAGATGTTGGAAGAATCTCACAGATTACAGAAAGGTTCCAAATTGAAAAAACTCCTCACCTTAACTAAGTAACAAAACATATGTTCTTGGAATTGTTTTTTTTTTTTTTTTTGGGGGGGGGGGTCAAACTAGTAAATCTGGCCTACCATAATTAAAAAGTACACAAGCCAAAATTTTAGATTGGACTATTTCCCCAAAGAAAAAAAATATACCCAACCGGAGAATAGCTCTGATTTCTCTTGTGAAGGCTCCTTGATTTCATAAACGATCCTTGGTTCCCCTTCAAACATGTTATCCTTGAGATAGTATAAAGAAAGAAATCTAGAAGCCTAAGGCTTGTGATACTGAGTAGCCGCTCAAAATCAGTCTTGATGCTGTTTCCAAATATTTCTTTAAGTAAATCTCGCAATAGGTTTGAGCAAAGCGGTATGCAAAATTTGTAAGAGTGAAAAATGGCAATAGCACCGAGAGGAAAAATGTCCAACGCCATCTAGCCTTTAGCAACTTTGTTCGATCCAAGGCATTAAGCGCTTGATACAGTGCTTAAATAAATCTTCATAAGGGAAAAAAAAGTGTTAACCAGACCCACTTGCATTGAGGGTCACGCGTTATATGATACATTTGTTCAGGGGCGTAATTTCGTCAAAATCCTGGGGGAGGGACAGAGCTGGAGCCGATTTTCCCAAGTCAGGTGAAAAATGACCGAGTGAAAAACGAAAATGAGTCATATAGTACCATAAAGGCAAAGGTATGCTAATGAAAACTGATATGTTTCTGTGGGTGCTTGAATTATGCAGGCCTATCTTAGTTCTGAAATTTGTGTTGACTGTGTTGTAATAAGTATTGTAATTTCAATTTGTATTTATTGGTGAATAACTCAGATAACTCAGCGGCTGGGGTATTTAATCATAATTTAAATTTAAAAGCTTCTTTTCGTGTAGATGTAGATGGTCTCTTTTTAATCTTATATGTTGTTGTAATTAGCTCCTTTAAAATATCATTGATATTACAGCTATGATGGAGCATTATTTGATTAAATGGATTTCTCGAAACTTGTTTCATTTTATTTACGAACGTTTTTATTAATAATAAATATGCGTAACTTACGAATTAACTTACGTAACGAACTTCTATATTCATATATTTTTAATACGTATATTAAGGGGTTCGCCCCCTAGTCAATACCTTGCTCTTTAAGCGAAAGTTCGAATTTTGATCCGATTCTTTAAAAATGACCGCTTAATCACAAAGGCCGTTAATTAGAATAAATAGCTCTTATGAAAGTACTAAAAAATCTCTGGCTTAAAGAGTGAGGTATTGACTAGGGGGTGAACCCAATCATATATGTAATATTTTCTGTTTGTTTAAAGTTTTGATGTTGCTGCTGTTGCAGTTGAAAAACTTGTTTTTTTTATATTTAATTTCTGATCTTTTTTTAAATAATGCTGGGAAGTCCGGCATCCCCTTCATAGCAATGTCCCTTCCCCCATGAAAACTTCCTTCATGGAAAGATCCTCCTACATAACCCCCGACCCCAGGCACGCACGCAGGAATTTGTTTCGGGGGGGGGGGGGCAATTTGTTTCGGGGGGCGGGCAAATCCTTCAAACCCATTATTCTGTGAGAAAAATCAGAAAATTATGGGAAAATGAAAAAACCGTGAGATTTCGGGGGGGGGGGCGGGCCCCTGGGGAAAAAAAATAAAAATAAACATGCACCCGTGATCTTTCTTCTGGCAAAAAATGTAAAATTCCACATTTTTGTAGATAGGAGCTTGAAACCTCTACAGTAGGGTTCTCTGATACGTGGAATATGATGGTGTGATTTTCATTAAGGTTCTATAACTTTTAGGGGGTCTTTCTCCCTTTTTTCGAAAATCAGCCAAATTTCCTCAGGCGCATAACTTTTGATGGGTAGGATTAAACTTGATGAAACTTATATATTTGAAATCAGCATTAACATCCAATTCTTTTGATGTATCTATTTGTATCAAAATAACCGTTTTCTAGAGTTTCGGTTACCATTGAGCCGGGTCCCAATAACCAATACTAGATGTTAACATTGGGTGAAGTTCATAACTTTCAACCCTCCTCCTGGGGGCTTCGAGGGATTAAGTCATCCTAAAAGACATATTTATAATATTTTCGACCATGCTGAACAAAATGGCGATCTCAAAATTTTGATCGGGTGACTTTGGGAAAAAAATGAGCGCGGGAGGGGGCCTAGTTGCCCTCCATTTTTTTTGGTCACTTAAAAAGGGCACTAGAACTTTTAATTTCCGTTCCAATGAGCCCTCGCACGATATTCTAGGACCACTGGGTCGATACGATCACCCCTGGGAAAAAGAAAAAAACAACAAAAAAACAAATAAACACGCATCCGTGATCTTTCTTCTGGCAAAAAATAGAAAATTCCACATTTTTGTAGATAGGAGCTTGAAAACTCCACAGTAGGGTTCTTTGATACGCTGAATATGATGGTGTGATTTTCATTAAGGTTCTATAACTTTTAGGGGGTCTTTCCCCCTTTTTTCGAAAATCAGCCAAATTTTCTCAGGCGCGTAACTTTTGATAGGTAAGATTAAACTTGATGAAACTTATATATTTGAAATCAGAATTAAAATCTGATTCTTTTGATGTATCTATTGGTATCAAAATTCCGTTTTTTAGAGTTTCGGTTACCATTGAGCCGGGCCGCTCCTTACTTACCAGTTCGTTACCACGAACTGTTTGATAGAGAATTTTCATAGGCAGCGCAATAGCGTTACCTAAGTAAAGAACGATGTTGTCAAAATGTATTATTATTATTTTTTTTTAGACCAGGGCACATCGTATCGAAGGAGTGGTCGTAGAAACTTCGGAAAGGGCTGCTTCGATTGGAAATTGAAACGGCTTGTGCTCTTTTTAATAGTAAAAAATGATTGGTGGAAAACTAAGAGCCCTCTCACACCCATCATTTCCCCAAACAAATCCAATCAAAATTTTGAGATAGCCATTTGGTTCGACGTAGTTGAAACACACACACACAAACACGTTGCGTTTTCCTGAGATGTATCCAATAGATATTTTGAGACAGTTCTTTTATTCAAAATAGTCTAAATATTATATAACAAGGCTTTTGAGGTTGATACAAACCACCAGAGCCTGAGGACGAGGGTTGTAAGTTATGCCCCTGGGACATTTAAGGTTCTTATGGAAGGGATGGTTGTATAAGCTTTAGAGGTGGCTCATTTGGTTTAAATTTGAAGTTATAGTTCCCTTTTAAGAGCCAATAGTGATAGAGGTCAAGTAGCACCCACCCACCCAACTACCCCTCTTTTCACCAAATGCATCTGATTGAAATTGTGCGATGGCAATTTTTTTAAAATAGTCCAAAAGAACATATGACAATGCTTACAGGGTTGGTACAGCCCCCTATTGGCCATGGGGCAAGGGCTTTACGTTATGCCCTGGGGGCATATAAGGTTTTTATGGAATGGGTGGTTGAATTTAATTCAGATGGGTCTCATTTGATTTTAAATTCGAAGTTATAGTGCCCTATTTAAGAGCCAAAGTGATTTGAGAACCTCCCCTCCGCCCATCATTTCCCATAACAAATATCTAAGCAAATTTTGAGACATCAATTTTCCAGCGTTGTTGAAAGGTTCAGCAATTATGCGTAGCCATAGTTATAGTAGCAGTAGTAGCATTAGTAGCATTATGCAAATAGCAAATATTTTTTCAACATCCCCTTCAACAAACGATGAAATTTTTAACCTAATACCATGAACCGGTCCTGAAGCATTGCTTATACGTCCTGTTGAAAACCTATATGGGCATAGTGTGTTTAAATTTATTTCAATACAGTTACGATATTGCCCAAAATTTTCGCCTTAATACCCTTAGGTATATTAGTTGTAGTAGTAGCACCAGTAAATATAGTAGTCGCAGTAGGAGTACAGTTAATAGTAGTAGTTTTAGCTTTTAGGGAACGTTTAAGAGGGGTTTCAATTAAACGAAAAACCTATATGCATGCAGATATTAAAAGGGCATATAAACACTATAGGGCATATAAGGACATAAACAGTGAGGTAAATTAATATGAAAATTTTGTTTTAATTATTCATGTACTGTGAGCCAAGATCAAAACCTGCATTTATTCAAAAACGTTCAAATATTAAATGAAAAAAACAAGTTTTTTTAACTGAAAGTAAGGAGCGACATTAAAACTTAAAACGAACAGAAATTATTCCGTATACGAAAGGGGCTTTCCCCTCCTCAACGCCTCGCTCTTTACGCTAAAGTTTGACTCTGTCTCACAACTTTAATTTTTAAAACATAAAAACTTTAGCGTAAAGAGCGAGGCGTTGAGGAGGGGAAAGCCCCTTTCGTATACGGAATAATTTCTGTTCGTTTCAAGTTTTAATGTCGCTCCTTACTTTCAGTTAAAAAAACTTGTTTTTTTTTATTTAATTTATCTAAAGGCTTAATAAGAGTTGGGATGTTTTGGTATTAAAATGCACCCTATGAGGCACCTGCCTTCTTCCCTAACTATTCAAAATACTTCTAAGGTCTATACGAATTTTACTGTCTCTGGTAAATTCCCTGTTGTTTTACAATTCTAAAAATGTGCATGTAAGGGCTTTAAACCTCTACATTTAGGTTCTATGATTGTTTTATGGTTAGAGAGGGAGGAAGATGTCTCAAAGAGTGCATTTTAATACCACAACATCCCGACTCTCATTGAGCCTTCAGATAAATACAGAATTAGTTCTAAGAGAGAGATGAGGGGAGGGTGGAGGTAAAAATTGATATATAATCCACAGAGCCGATTCCAAGACTTTTGTTTGGGGGGGGGGTGTCGTTGTTTTGGAGAGGAGGGACAAAAAAAAACTAAAAAAAAGTTAAATCGCTTTTTAATCTCTCTTGATTTCTGGGAATATTTTTGGTCTATGCTGTTATTATGAAAGTAAAGAGTAACATTAAACCCTAAAATTAGCATAATTTATTCCGTATAGGAGGAAGACTGCCCCTTCCTTATCCCAACTTCCGCCTCATGATCGTAAATACTTCGAAGGATGCTCATTCAATCCAAAATTGAAATGTCTAGTCCTTTTTTTATGAGTCAAAAGTGATTGAGAACCAACCAGCTTCAGGGGGGGGGGGTATTTTCCACGGGTGTATTTTCTAGGGGGGATTTTTCGTATCGAAGATATTTTCCAAGAGAGGGTACGAATGACTAGACCTGTAGACTTTGACAGGGTGAAGGGAGCCCCCATTAACAGACATAAAAAAGAAGGAATAAATTTGGCTTTAAAGGTTTGTGCCGTTCGATTTTCTTTGTTTTTGTGACAACAAAAACAGAGTTTTTCTTATCATTAGAGTCATATCATAGAGATTTTCTTATAAATCATCTTGACTGGCATTTATATCAAAATTTAAAAAGCAAACAATTCCAACAAGGCTGAACATGTAAAGATTCTAACTCGTCTTTTACCCAGTAACACTGCCTCTTATTTGTAGAATACTGAAAAACTGAGTACGGGGCTTAATTGCACGGGGGTTCAGTTGCACTGGGGTTCAGTTATTCATACTTTTTGAAAAACAGACTTCACTTATATGCACTTGCTGTTTTTCGATAAGCAGACGAAAAGGATTTTGGGCTTAAGTTGAAATAAAAGTTCAAATAGGGATAAAATCCCTTTAATAGACAGTGATAAATTTCACAAACAAATACTAGATATTTTGTGTCTCATATAAAGTGACCGTCGTCAGTAGTAATATTCATAAGTAGTATGTGTTACTACTATGTATTACCAAGGGCTTGGATAAGGATTTATCATTGGGAAGGGGGGGGGGGTGGCGGTGGCGTAATTTCGTACAAATTCTGGGAAGGGGGGGGGGGCAAATTTGGAGCCAATTGTCCCAAACCAAGTGAAAATGACAGTGAAAAAATGAGCCGCATAGCACCAAAAAGGTAAAGATATATGCTAAAAAAAACTGACCCGTTTCTCTGCATGTTTGAATTATGCAGGTTTAGCTTAGTTTTTTTTTTTATATTTTTGAAGAAACTAAATTTTTGCTTGAGGGATGGAACGGGGGCTGGGGGGGGGCAAAGCCTGCAGCCTTTATCCAAGGGTTGTGGGGGATCTTGTCATCCCAAGTAGAATACTTGTTTGAGTTTTCAGCTATGTTGAAGAAATTGGCTATCTTGAAATTTTGATCGGATGCCTTTAGGAGGAGGGGCAGTGAAAAGGGAAGTGGAAGGTGCCTGGCGCCCTATAAACACGTTGTCTATATCAATAGATAAATGAAACCATCAATTAATGAATGAAACGCAAAAGAACAGAAATCATAGGCAGCGCGATAGCGCTGCCTAAGTAAAGAACGATGTGGGCACAATGTATTATTTTTTTTCTCTCCATACCCGGGCACTTCGTATCGAAGGAGTTGTAGAAACTTCGAAAAGGACTCATTCGATTGACAAATGGAGTGGCTAATGCCCTTTTTAATAGTCGAAAGTGATTGGGGGGCAACTAGCCCCCCCCCCCACGCCCATCATTCCCCCAAACACATCCAATCAAAATTTTGAGATAGCCATTTTGTTCAGCATAGTTGATTCCCAGATAGAAAAATATATTTGAGGAGGACACTCCCCCACAACCCTCGGGGCAAGGGTTTTAAGTTATGCCCTGAGGGCATATAAGCACGATGTTGGCTCTATGTATTATTTATTATTTTTTCCTTTAGATCAGGGCACCTCGTATCGAAGAAGTTGTCGTTGAAACTTCAAAAAGGGCTGATTCAATTGGAATTTGGAGTGGCTTGTGCCCTTTTTAATAGTCAAAAGTGATTGGAAGGCAACTAACACGCCCACCATTTCCCGAAACACATCCAATAAAAATTTTGAGATAGCCATTTTGTTCAGCGTAGTGGATTTCCAGATAGAAAATATGTTTTTGAGGAGGACACTCCCCCACAACCCTCGGGGCAAGGGTTTTAAGTTATGCCCTGAGGGCATATAAGCACGATGTTGGCTCTATGTATTATTTATTATTTTTTCCTTTAGATCAGGGCACCTCGTATCGAAGAAGTTGTCGTTGAAACTTCAAAAAGGGCTGATTCAATTGGAAATTGGAGTGGCTTGTGCCCTTTTAATAGTCAAAAGTGATTGGAAGGCAACTAACACGCCCACCATTTCCCGAAACACATCCAATAAAAATTCTGAGATAGCCATTTTGTTCAGCGTAGTGGATTTCCAGATAGAAAATATGTTTTTGAGGAGGACACTCCCCCACAGCCTTCAGGACAAGGGTTGTAAGTTATGCCCTGGAGGTATATAAGGTTTTTATAGAAGGCGTTGTCTTAAAAACTTCAAAAAAAGCTCATTCGATTGGAAATTCAAAGGGCTAGTGCCCTTTATAATAGTCGAAAGTGATTGGAGGGCAAATAGCCCCCCCCCCCACGCCCATCAAACCCCAAACACATCCAATTAAAATTTTGAGATAGTTGATTTCCAGATAGAAAATATGTTTTTGAGGAGGACACTCCTCCACAACCCTCGGGGCAAGGGTTGTAAGTTAAGCCATAGGGGCATATAAGGTTTTTATAGAACGCGTTGTCGTAGAAACTTTAAAAAGGGCGCATTCGATTAAAAAATTGAAATGGCCAGTGCCCTTTTTGATAGTCGAAAGTGATTGGAAGGCAACTAACACCCCTTCCATGCCTACCATTTCCCCAAACACATCCTATACAATTTTAAGATAGTCAATTTGTCCCACGACGTTCAAAGTTCAGGAAATTATATCTTTGAGCAGGACACTCCTCCCACAGTTTTCGGGGCAAGGGTTATAAGTTATGCCCTGGGGGCATGTAAGGTTTTTATTGAAATGTTTGTCGTAGAAACTGGAAAAAAGGCTCTTTCGATTTGAAATTCAAAGGGCTAGTGCCCTTTTTAATAGTCGAAAGTGATTTGAGGGCAACTAACCCTCCTCTCACGCCCAGCTTTTCCCCGAACACATCCGATCAAAATTTTTAGATAGCCATTTTATTCAACGTAGTTGCAAGTTTTGGAAATTAGGTCTTTAAAGATGACAACCCCTCCCCTCACAGCCCTCAGGGCAAGGGTTGTAAGTTATGTCCTGGGGGCATATAAAGTTTTTATTGAAACGTTGTCGTAGAAACTTCAAAAGGGCTCATTCAATTGGAAATTGAAATGGCTAGTGCCTTTTTTAATAGTTGAAAGTGATTGGATAGCCACTAACGCCCCTCTCACGCCCACCATTTTCCCAAACACATCCAATCAAAATTTTTAGATATCCATTTTGTTCAACGTAGTTGAAAGTTCTGGAAATTAGGTCTTTTAGGATGATAACCCCCTCAGAGCCCTCAGTGACAGGGTTGTAAGTTATGCCATGTGGGTATATAAGGTTTATATAGAAAGTTGTTGTAAAAATATAGGCAGCGCGATCGCGCTGCCTAAGTAAAGAACAATGTTGGCACAATCTATTATTTATTTTTCTGTTTTTTGTTTTCTATACCAGGGCACTTCGTATCGAAGGAGTTGTCGTAGAAACTTTGAAAAGGGCTCATTCGATTGGAAATTGGAGTGGCTAGTGCCCTTTTTAATAGTCAAAAGCTATTGCAGGAAAACTAGCACCCCACGCCCATCATTCCCCCAGACACATCAAATCAAAATTTTGAGATAGCAATCAGCGTATTTGATTTTCAGATAGAAAATATTTTTTGAGGAGGACACTTCCACACAACCCTCAGGGCAAGGGTTTTAAGTTATGCCCTGGGGGCATATAAGAACGACATTGGCACAATATATTATTTATTAATTTTTTCTTTAGAGCGGGGCATTTCGTATCGAAGAAGTTGTCGTAGAAACTTCGAAAAGGGCTCATTCAATTGGAAATTGGAGCGGCTTTTGCCCTTTTTAATAGTCGAAAGTGATTGGAAGGCGACTAACACCCCTTCCACGCCCACCATTTCCCGAAACACATCCAATCAAAATTTTGAGATAACCATTTTGTTCAGCGTAGTCGATTTCCACATAGAAATTATGTTTTGAGGAGGAAAATCCCCCACAGCCCTCAGGACGAGCTATGCCATGGGGACATATAAGGTTTTTTTTTTTATAGAAGGCGTTGTCGTAGAAACTTCAAAAAAGGCTCATTCGATTAGAAATTCAAAGGGATAGTGCCCTTTTTAGCAGTCGAAAGTGATTGGAGGGCAACTAGCCCCCTTCTCACGCCCACCTTTTCCCCAAACACATCTAATCAAAACTTTGGGATAGCCATTTTATTCAACGTAGTTATAAGTTATGGAAATTGAGTCTTTGAGGGTGACAATCTTCCCACAGCCCTCACAGCAAGGGTTGCAAATTATTCCCAGGGGGTATATAAGGTTTTTATAGAGTGCGTTGTCATAGAAACTTCAAAAAGGGCTCATTCGATTGGAATGTGCACTTTTTAGTAGTCGAAAGTAATTGGAAGGCGACTAACACCCCTTCCACGCCCACCATTTCCCGAAACACATCCAATCAAAATTTTGAGATAACCATTTTGTTCAACGCAGTTAAATTTCAGGAAATCATACCTTTGAGCAGGACACTCCCCTCACAGTCTTCAGAGCAAGGGTTATAAGTTATGCCCTGGGGGCATATCAGTTTTTACTGAAATCTTTATCGTAGAAACTTTAAAAAGGGCTCATTCGATTGGAAATTTGAAGGTCTAGTGCCCTTTTTAATAGTCGAAAGTGATTTGAGGGCAAATAGCCCCCCCCCACCCCCATCATTCCGCCAAACACATCCAATAAAGATTTTGAAATAGCCATTTTGTTCAGCTCAGTTGATTTCCAGATAAAAATTATGTTTTTGATGAGGACACTCCCCCACAACCCTCGGGGCAAGGGTTGTAAGCTATGTCCTGGGGCCATATAAGATTTTTATAGAAGGCGTTGTCATAGAAACTTCAAAAATGGCTCATTCGATTGGAAATTCAAAGGGCTAGTGCCCTTTTTAATTGTTGAAAGTGATTGGATGGTAACTAACCCCCCTCTCACGCCCTTCTTTTCCCCAAACACATCCAATCAAAATTTTGAGATAGCCATTTTGTTCAACGTAGTTTAAAGTTCTGGAAATTAGGTCTTTGAGGATGACAGCTCCCTCACAGCCCTCAAGACAAGGATTGTAAGTTATGCCCTGGGGGCATATACAGTTTTTATAGAAAGCGTTGTCGTAGAAACTTCAAAAAGGGCTCATTCGATTAGAAATTGAAATGGCTTGTGCCCTTTTTAGTAGTCAAAAGTAATTGGAAGGCAAATAACACCCCTTCCACGCCCACCATTTCCCAAACACATCCAATCAAAATTTTGAAATAGCCATATTGTTCCACGCAGTTAAATTTCAGGAAATTATACCTTTGAGCAGGACACTCCCCTCACAGTCTTCAGAGCAAGGGTTATAAGCTATGCCCTGGGGGCATATCAGTTTTTATTGAAATCTTTATCATAGAAACTTGAAAAGGGCTCATTCGATTGGAAATTCGAAGGTCTAGTGCCCTTTTTAATAGTCGAAAGTGATTTGAGGGCAAATAGCCCCCCTCTCTCGCCCACCTTTTCCTCAAACACATCCAATCAAAATTTTTAGATAGTCATTTTGTTCAGTGTTGTGGATTTCCAGATAGAAATTATGTTTTTGAGGAGGACACTCCCCCACATCCCTCAGGGCAAAGGTTGTAAGTTATGTCCTGGGGGCAAATAGGATTTTTTTCTGAAGGCGTCGTCGTAGAAACTTCAAAAAGGGCTCATTCGATTGGAAATTGAAATGGCTAGTGTCCTTTATAATAGTCGAAAGTGATTGGAAGGCACCTAACACCCCTTCTTCGTTCACCATTTCCCCAAACATATCCAATCAAAATTTTGAAAAAGCCATTTTGTTCCACGCAGTTAAAGTTCAGGGAATTATACCTTAGAGCAGGACACTCCCCCTACAGTTTTCAGGGCAAGGGTTATAAGTTATGCCCTGGGGGCATATAAGGTTTTTATTGAAATGTTTGTCGTAGAAGCTCATTCGATTGGAAATTCAAAGGGCTAGTGCCCTTTTTAATTGTCGAAAGTGATTTGAGGGCAACTAACCCCCCTCTCACGCCCACCTTTTCCCCAAACACATCCAATCAAAGTTTTTAGATAGCCATTTTATTTAACGCAGTTGAAAGTTTTGGAAATTAGGTCTGTAAGGATGACAACCCATCCCCCCCCCCACAACCCTCAGGACAAGAGTTTTAATTTATGCCCTGGGAGCATGTAAGGTTTTTATTGAAAGCGATGTTGTAAAAACATCCAAAAGGGCTCATGTAATTGAAAATTAAAAGGGCTATTGCCCTTTTAATAGTCGACAGTGATTGAAGGGCAACTAACCCTCCTCTCACGCCCAAACCGTTTCCCCAAACACATCCAATCAAAATTTTGATATATCCATTTTGTTCAACGTATTCGAAAGTTCTGGAAATTAGGTCTTTTAGGTTGATAACCCCATCAGAGCTTTCAGTGCAAGGGTTGTAAGTTATGCCCTGGGGGCATATAACGTTTATATAGAAAGTTGTTGTAGAAATTTCAAAAGGGGCTCATTTGATTGGAAATTCAAATTGCCCTTTTTAATAGTCGAAAGTGAGTGGAGAGTAATTAACACCCCTCTTACGCCCCCCATTTCCCCAAACACATTCAATCAAAGTTTAGAGATAGCCATTTTGTTCAACGTAGTTGAAAGTTCTAGAAATTCTGTTTTTAAGGATGACAAACCCCCCAGAGTCCCCAGGGCGAAGGTTGTAAGTTATGCCTTGGGGGTATATAAGGTTTTTAATGATAGAGTTGTCGTAAAAACTTCAAAAGGGGCTCATTCAATTGGGAATTTAGAGGGCTAGTGCCCTTTTTAATAGTAGAAAGTGATTGGACGGTAACTAACCCCTCTATGACGCCCATCATTCCCCCAAACACACCCAATCAAAATTTTCAGATAGCCATTTTGTTCAACGTAGTAGAAAGTTCTCGAAATTAGGTCTGTGAGGATGACAACCCCCTCCCTCCAGCCCTCACGGCGAGGGCTGTAAGTTATCCCCTGGGAGCATATAAGAATTATATTTTATTGAAAGCGTTGTCGTAGAAACTTCAAAAGGGTTCATTTGATTGGAAATTGAAAGGGCTAGTGCCTTTTTTAATAGTTGAAAGTGATTGGAGAAAGACTAACGCCCCTCTCACGCCCACCATTTTCCCAGACACATCCAATCAAAATTTTGAGATAGCCATTTTGTTTAACGTAGTTGAAATTTCTGGAAATTAGGTCTTAGAGGATGACAACCACCCTCACAGCCCTTCGGGTAAGAAATGTAAGTTATGCCCTGGGGGTATATAAGGTTTTTATAGGAAGTGTTGTCGTAGAAACTCAAAAAGGGCTAATTCGATTGGAAATCGAAAGGCTCAGTGCCCTTTTTAATAGCCGAAAGTGATTGGAAGACTTGAAATTTTTATAGTAAAGATCGATGTGGGTATAATGTATTATTTTTTTTGTTGTTGTTGTTGTTTAGACCAGGGCACTTTGTATCGAAGGAGTTGTCGTAGGAACTTCGAAAAGGGCTCATTCGATTTAAAATAGAAAGGGCTGATGCCCTTTTTAATAGTCAAAAGTGATTGGAGGAAAACTAATCCCCCTCCCATGCCCACCCTCCCATTTGACTTTATGTTTAAAAACTAAATGTTGCCATAAGATTCAATCAAAATGCATTGTTTCAATGCTAATTCCCAATAAGGCATCTCAGCAGTATCCCAAGAACGATTGAGGGTTTTATGTTCAAACTTTTGCGGCTGCTTCTGCTCATAAGATTTAACCAAATCAAAATAGCGTAAGTGTATCCAAGCTATCAAAGAAAGTAAACAGATTTTTTTGCGAATGGTATCAAGTTTTCCATTTCAGGTCAACTAGACGAGGTATGAAACTAAATTAAACACTTCTATTTGTGTCCAGATTTTTAAGAGGGTGTATGCTGTGAAAAATTGCTGAAATTTTTTCTCCAGCACACAAATAGCAGGCCAACTATAAATGTTTAAAAAAACGAAGATTTAAAATTTTATTTTCTTTTTCTCTGAAAAGACTATGTCAATATAAAACGAACAGAAAATAATTAAAAAAAACTTTTTCCACAAAATGAGTTTTTCAAAGAAAAGTAAAGAACTCCATTAAACAAAAATGAGCAAAAATAAAATCAAATAATCTATCCAGCGTGAAACTACCACAAATCAACATCGATAAATAAATGAAATCCAAAACGAACAGAAATTACAATAAATAACCGAGTCAAACTCAAAACAAACAGAAATTAACATAAGTTGGGCTCAAAACCCCTATGCCTTCCCAAGGCCAGATCATAATTTGCACTTTACTGAAAAAAATACAAATGAATGTGCATTTTCAGTTTAATATACATATACTGATATTTAGTAATCAAAATGCTAATACTATTTGATTTATTAAAGGTATAAATGTAAAAACATTTATATTTTTTCAGTAAAGTGCAAATTATGTTCTGGCCTTGGGAAGGCACAGGGGTTTTGAGCCCAACTCATGTTAATTTCTTCTCGTTTTGAGTTTGACTCGGTTATTTATTGTAATTTCTGTTCGTTTTGGGCTTCATTTTTGCTCATTTTTGGTTTAATGGAGTTCTTTGCTTTTCTTTGAAAAACTTATTTTGTGAAAAAAGTTTTTTTTTAATTAATCTAAAAAGTATGGAGTATTTAGATCAAACATTAGAGAAACGTCAAGAAGAATGCCAAACACAATAAAGAAACGCCTTTTCCTTTATTGCTTATGAAAAGGAAATACTAGCAAAATATGTGAGGGCTGATGATATCAGCCGTCACATGTTTTGGGAAATATTTTGGGCATCTTCAACTAAATCAAAAGATATTATGACTCTTTGTACATCCCGTTTTACAAGAAAACGTATTTGCAATATGTCGAGAACATCTGAGGGTGTTAAGTTTAAACTTTCAGGGTATGTCAAGGGAATGTTGAAAAAGGCCGGAGTACATTTTTGCTCATTTTTTGCTCATTTTTGGTTTAATGGAGTTCTTTGCTTTTCTTTGAAAAACTTATTTTGTGAAAAAAGTTTTTTTTTAATTAATCTAAAAAGTATGGAGTATTTAGATCAAACATTAGAGAAACGTCAAGAAGAATGCCAAACGCAATAAAGAAACGCCTTTTCCTTTATTGCTTATGAAAAGGAAATACCAGCAAAATATGTGAGGGCTGATGATATCAGCCGTCACATGTTTTGGGAAATATTTTGGGCATCTTCAACTAAATCAAAAGATATTATGACTCTTTGTACATCCTGTTTTACAAGAAAACGCATTTGCAATATGTCGAGAACATCTGAGGGTGTTAAGCTTAAACTTTCAGGGTATGTCAAGGGAATGTTGAAAAAGGCCGGAGTACAACTAGTCACCCCCCCATGTCCGTTTTAGCTGCTATCTCCTCAAAGACATCTGATCAAAATTAGTTATCTAAATTAACCAAATTAAAAGAATTTCAACGCAGATGTTTATCACTCAACTTTCAGGAAAGGTCTGATTCATCTGAAAATAAAGAAGCAATAAATCTGTTTTAATGGTTTGTAATTTTTGTTTTTGCAACAATAAAACAGAACGTTTTTATGAATGATCTTGATAGGCATTTTTACTATGACTTAACAAGTATTTTTTTTTTGGGGGGGGGGTGGTTTGGTCATGGAGGGATCATTGCCCATGATTTTTGGAATAAAGTATCGGTAAGTTTTTTTTTAGGGAGGTGGGGGGTTTTGGCCATGGTGAGAGGGCCAAGGGTCTCTCTGCCCGGGTCATAACCCTGGACCTTTAAAAAAACAAAAAAAGTAACACATTGAAGCGTTATGGCTTTTGCTACAGGCAACGCTATAGTGTTGCCTCTGATTTGACACTTGCCACTACTGACAAATGCACGGCTACATGTGGAAGGCCTCGTGATCAATAATTGAATTCCCGATCTTTCTACATTTTAAAGATATATAATCTTAAAGGAATCTAGTATATTATTCAAAATGTTTCAGCATTTTGTTTTTCAGAGAAAATCTTGAACTTCCTGGCTTATCAGTTATTATTTGAAAAAAACTACGTTTTCTAAAGAGTTAAAGAGGCTGAGTTACAAGGTCGAACCTTAAAACGTACAGGGATTAGGAGGCACAGTTGGGGGGCTGCCGCCCCCCAAACCCCCCGCTTTCGCAGCCTTTAAATATAAAAAAAAATTTCTTTAAACTGAAAGTAAGGAGCGACATTAAAACTTAAAAAGAACAGAAATTATTCCGTATATGAAAGAGGCTGTGCCCTCCTCAACGCCTCGCTCTTTACGCTAAAGTTTTTATTGTTTAAAAAAAGAGTTGTGAGAAAGTCAAACTTTAGCGTAAAGAGCGAGGCGTTGAGGAGGGCACAGCCTCTTTCATATACGGAATAATTTCTGTTCTTTTTAAGTTTTAATGTCGCTCCTTACTTTCAGTTTAAAGAAATTTTTTTTTTATATTTAAAGGCTGCGAAAGCGGGGGGTTTGGGGGGCGGCAGCCCCCCAACTGTGCCTCCTAATCCCTGTACGTTTTAAGGTTCGACCTTGTAACTCAGCCTCTTTAACTCTTTAGAAAACGTAGTTTTTTTCAAATAATTTCTGCACGTTTTTGTACAGTTTATTACTTATTATTGCTTGACTAACTGTTAGCTGATCGTGTCAGGAGTTAAAGTTGGGGGGCTTCCGCCCCCCAAACCCCCCGCTCTTGAACATTCTTGTGTTAAGGCTTTTAATTCCTGAATACTCAAATCACGTCGTACAGGGTGCCTCCTAATCCCTGTACGTTTTAAGGTTCGAACTTGTGAATCAGCCTCTTTAACAGCCCCCCAACTGTGCCTCCTAATCCCTGTACGTTTTAAGGGTCGACCTTGTAACTCAGCCTCTTTAACTCTTTAGAAAACGTAATTTTTTTCAAATAATTTAAAAAAGAAACTGAGTTTCTTTTCAAAGTATATAAAAAAGTTGCTCTGATGGTGAATCGAACCCGAGTTTTCCGCGTGAAAGTCTGAAGTCTCAGCCGCTGGACTATACAAACACAATAGTAATTGTTGTTTAGCAAATAGAAGGTATTTTCGACGCAAGCAAATTCCCAAAAATCTTGATATGTGGTTTTTGGAAAACAGGGAAGGAGTGATCAGATTGAGCTGAAATTTCGACGATAAGCTTCCAGGCCCTAGGAAAGATTATCCTCTAAATTTCAGCCCGATCAGACAACGTTAAAGGGGGGGTTGTGGTGGGAAAAATTAACATGGGCTAATATAGGAAAACGAGGTTTTTCGTAAATGTAAATTCGGGGGATAATTTTTTCGGTCTGAAAATATCAAAAGGCCCTAACAGGTCGAATTCTGCTTCGAATGAGTCCTCATTCAACCGGATCCGTTGCCAACTGTGGCCTGTAGGCGTGGCTAACAAAAAAAAAAAGAGATGAATTTTAAGTGGCTATATTTGGTTTTTTGAAAACAGGGAAGGAGTGATCGGATTGAGCTGAAATTTCGAGGATAAGCTCCCGGGCCCTAGGAAAGCTTAACCTCTAAATTTCAGCCCAATCGGACAACGTTAAAGGGGGGCTGTGGTGGGAGGGTCCAAACTTCCGGCCCAGTTTACCCCATGAAGATAAAGTCGGAGGAGGATGAAATTTTGCAAGTTTCTTAGTTTGAGCTTGGGCTACAAAATGCAATTACCGCCGTCTCTCTGCGACCTCTAGGACCTGAAATCGCTTAACATTGTGGTGGGTCGCCTCTTTATAGAGGCACAAGTGTGCCTCCTTGATTAAGTATTTGTTGAAGAAACATGTAAAGCACATAAAATTTTGTTTTATACTAAATTGACAAAAATATGTCAAACTTAAAACTATAACTTTTCCTTGTCTCCTGGTGATCATAGCAAGTGACTTCCTGAGCATTGTACTAATTACTCATTTTATTTACTTGAATGGAGAACTCTGTTTCATGGTATATTATTTCCTTACGTAAAAAAAGACATTTATTTATCCCCTCTTCTTCAAAAATTACTTTCAAGTACTATCGGGCATAAGCACAATATATATGCAACAATGTTTTTTTAATTATGACATATTCCACCGATAATCAACTTCCATTATGCACAGTTGTCTATTGAACGTGCCACAAACACTAATTCCTGTTTTTACCTCTTCCATTAGTAAAACGAAAGATGAATGTTTGTTAGGGTTAGCAAACTATTAGGCCTCTTCCACTCATTAATAGATAGTTTAACCCTTCAAAAATTATTATTATACAGAATTCAGATATTACTTCTTTAGTCATCTCCATGATGCATTATATATATTAATTTGTTGCAAAACAAAGTAGACAAATTTTATTATTTTTTTACATCTAGCATATTTTTAAAAATACAATGTTGATACATTTAAAAATTTTTTTGTATGTTGTAAATTTTTTAACAACAAGTATTTTATCAAATACATAAAATTGTATTCAATGCAAGACTTAAAAAGAAAGAAAAATTGATTTTAAGCGTCAATTAGAGGCCAATTAGTCTAAGTTGATATTCATTATTCTTACATGTGGACTTACGCTCAAGCTCAAACATGGATGTAGGTAGCGGGCCAATGTCCATCTACAAAACTTGATTGGGCTATTTCCCACTTTCAGAGAAAATAGTGCCACACGATGTCCCATTCGTTCTCAAAAAGTCACGTAGTCTATACAGGATAAATGGTTAAACAGACATTTGTTAATGATATTGCAATGAAAGACAATTTTAATGATATTTAAAGATGCGTTAGCTATTAGGAAATCGGGTTGGAGGGTCATTGCATAGGTGATGGGGGAGAAAGACCCCTCAAAGAGTGCACTTTATTGTCCAAAGTTATGAATCTCAATGGGCCTTAAGATAAATATAGAAAGGGGTCGGGTACTTGTTAATAGTACAAGAGGCAAGCTAAAGGAGCCGGTACTCTGGGATAAAAGATTGCTATACTTTTGCTATGCATTTGGGATACAATGCGACGCAGCAAAGTAGTAAAAATAAGCGATACTTCTTGAACTTCCTTATTATAATCCGAGCTGACAAACGCTGAACAGGATTAGCTATTTAAACAGTTCATTTATTTTTGTTTTCTAATGGTCCTGTCTCATTACGCCACACTTTCACTCTAGCATAGTTTAAGACTTTCTGTTACTTTATGTAATGTTACGGAGCAAATTTTGTCTGTAACGTAGGCGGTGTTTAGTAGACTCAAACTCAACTTTGAATTTTATGTTACTTAAGTTTGTATTGCGTTGTGCCAAAGTTTAACTCAACAGCAACACACCTTCTTAAGCTGTTTGGTGCCATTTGTTTTTCTCTCATTTTTTTGCTTATTTTTCACTCACGTTTCTTTTTTGTTTAATTTAGCACCTACCTCTACCATAAAGTGAATAACTGCGCATGGAAGAGAACAACTTCACAAGAGAACAGTTGTTCCCTAAGGTGATAGATGTGGTGAATAATCAAAAACAATATTTTCAGATGGTTTCTGGATCAGCATATTCAATCAGCAGTACAAATAAAATATTAAGCTGTTTTTAAATTTAAGTTGTATGCATTGTTTTAACAATTCCCTCTCTCCCCAAATAAGTCTTAACTAACTTTAAGATTATTAAGAATAGTTGGTTCTTCTCAATTCTTCTCAATCAACAGGATAGCTTAAGACAAAACAAGTTTCAGAAATAGAATAGGCTGCTGATTAGTGCTGATGAACGTTATTTTGAGTCACCATAAAACCGTATGCGAGAAATAAACCTTCTCAAAGCTTATTTATTTCACTGAATTAGTTGACAAAAAAGGAACAAAAGAATTTTGCTCCAAACAAAAATTCAACAAAAAGCAATTTCCATTTCTTTTAGCAATTGGTGCTAGTGCTTCGAAGCCAATAGACAGAGACATAAAAATTTTCTCCGAAAAAACGGGGTGTTTTCTTGCCATATTTTGCGGAAATAATTTGGGGAAAGCCCTTCTGTTGTTTTAATCCCAAATAAGGAATTACAGTTATTTCTCCTGAAGTTAGAGTATCCACCCTGTCGTGGAGTATCAAGAGAATTTGTCAAGTTCCCTCCGATTTTGACATTCGTTAAAATTGCAATAAAATTGCCACAAAATTCACGGTTTAAGCATCGATATACCTATGTAGCTGTATTCAGTTGAATTAGCGTGGAATTTGAAACATCAAGAAAGGGAAATTGACTAGCATACCAGTGGCGACCTAACAAGAGAGAGCCTATGTGCCTTTCAGTCTTTATTTTTTTTTATAGTTTTTACTAAATAGAAGGTAAAGTTTTTTTTTTTAACTGAAAGTAAGGACCAACATTAAAATCAAAATGAACAGAAGTTGTTCTGTACATGAAAAGAATAATTTCTTCAATACCTTGCTCTTCATGCTAAAGTTTTTAATACAGGAGCCGTTATTAAGAAATTGGGACAACAGCCAAACTTCAGCGTAAAGAGCAAGGTATTGAAAAGGGGGACAGTCCCTTCATATACGGAATAATTTCTGTTCGCTTTGAGTCTTAATGTTGCTCCTTACTTTCTGTAAACATTTTTTTTATTTATTTATTTAATTTCTGACCGTTTTTCAAATAATACCGGTAAATCTGGCGCACCCTGCATGGAAAATCTCCCCCGAGTCACGAGAACTCCTCTGTGGGAATTTCCTTCCAAATAAAATGCCCCCCCCCCCGTAAAATACCCTCCTCGCTGAAAATCACCCTCCCCTTAAAATTTCTTGCGGACGATTCAGCCTGAAAAATTCTCTTCAGCACCCTTTCATTAGAAAAAGACTTTAATTTCTGATGATTTTCTCGATCATTCCGGAAATCCCCCTTTCGGTAGAATTTTTTGCCCAGAAATCTGAATGCGCTGAAAAAAGCCCCCAGAATTCCTCCACGTGCAAAATTGAGTTGGCAAAGAGAAAGTAAGACAAATAAAAATATTTTTGCATAGGAATTCTGTCAAATCCCCCAAAGTAAAATTTCCCCTGGAAAGTTCATCCCCCGGAAACTTCCCTGCACACAGAGAATTCTCCCTATTGAAAAATATCCCAAGAGAAAGACCCCCCCCCCAAGAAAATGTCCATATACTTTCCAATAACAAATACTATTCGTCAACAATGGAATTTCATAGCTTGCAGGTCACTCACCAAGGTCTGGGGGGTCTTGTTACCCTTAAAAAGACATAGTTATTGCATTTTTTAACTATGCTGACCAATATGACTATCTCACAATTTTATTGGACTACTATGGGGAAAAGGGGGCGTGGGAAGGGGGTTAGTTGCCCTCCAATCTTTTGGTCACTTAAAAAGGGCACTAAAACTTTTAATTTTTTTCAAATGCATCTTCTCCCGACCTTCTAGGACTATTATTACGATACTATCACCCCTGAAAAAAATAACACGCATCCGAGATCTTTCTTGTGGCAAAAATTGCAAAGTTCCATATTTTTGCATACAGGAGCAAGAAACTTCTACATTAGTGGTGTCTGATACGCTGAATTTAATGGTGTGATTTTCATTAAGATTTTTTTACTTTTGATGGGTGTTTCCATGATTTTTCAAAATTTGAAATTATAAATTTAGAATTAACATAATAAGCTGATTCTTTTGATGTGTTTATTGATATCGAAACTCCGTTTTTTATAATTTCGGCTACTATTGAGCCAAATTGCTCCTTACTTACAGTTCGTTACCACGAACTGTTTGAAATTCACAAAGCAATGTAAAGGTGCTATCGTGTGTTAACGCAATATGAAATTAAACTAACAAATATGTCGGAATCATAGGTTTTGGGGTGCTGAATGCGCAATAAGGTTCATCTGAAACCTAGAAGAAGCCACATTTTTTTTTCATAGGAAGACAATCGTCATTCTCAAACAACTCGTGGTAACGAACTATAAGTAAAGAGTGACCCGGCTCAACAGTAACCGAAAACCGAAAAAACGTAATTTTGATACCAGTAGATACATCAAAAGAATCGAATTTGTATCCTGATTTCAAATATATGAGTTTCATCAACCCATCAAAAGTTACGTCTAACCCATCAAAAGTTACGAGCCTGAAGTCCCAGCAAGGTTGGGACTTCAGTTACGCTAGACGTCCCAACAAGCTATGCTTCTTGGGATCTCTAGCCCCTAAGTATATTTATGTAATTGTTGTAGCATTTCATAAATTGAATTGAATTGAAAAAAATTGCCTTATTTTCAAAAAAAGGGGAAAGCACCCCCTAATTGTGATAGAATCTTAATGAAAATCAAACTATCAGATTCAGCGTAATAAACCCTACAGTGGATGTTTCAAGCTCCTATCTGCAAAAATCTGTAATTTAGTATTTTTTGCCAGAAGAAAGCCAGAGTAGAAATAACCCTATTCATCCCACCGGGAGTCCGTATATGGGCATAGAGTCCCTAGGGAGAACACATGTGCTGTCAGTCGTGACGGGGCACCAAATATGGGCATGGAATCCCCAGGGAGAATGATTGCGTAATCGAAGTGGGTCAATGACTTCTTTTTTCAAGGTCGATTTATTTGTTCTTGTTGTTCTTCCAAGTGCACGCTAGGGGGGAATGTTATGATCCAGGAATAGGAAACAGAATCACGTGTTTCTGACAGATGATGTCATGATTGATTGATTGGTCACGAAAGGGGAATTAATTTGTTGTTTCTAAGGGGAATTATTGATTCACGAAAGGGGAATTAATTTATTGTATCCAAGGAGAATTTTCTCCGGGACGTAGTTTATTAATATCTTTGGAGTTCGACCAGGAGAATTGTTTCCGGGGCGAATTTTATTAATGTCTTTGGTTTTCATCCAGGAGAATTGTTTCTGGGCGAAGTTTTTTAATATCTGACAGGTGATGTCAAGGTTGATCAAATTGTTTCCGGGTGAAGTTTATTAATGTCTGACAGGTGATGTCAAGATTGATTGATTTGTCACGAAAGGGGAATTGTTTTCGGGCGAATGTTTTGATCGTAGAGATGAAGAGATTAACGCGGGAAAGAGTTTCCTAGTAATTTCAAATGTGACAGCGCAGGGATGCCAAAAACAAAGGGAACACGCATAAATTACGTTTAGGGGTTATTTAGGCGAAACCGTTTTAGACATTTTAAGGAATTATTTGGGCGAAACAGTTAGAGACATTTTAAAAGATGATTTTAGAAGAGGATTTAGAAGAGGACTTGAGGGTGAAACTCTGTGGTCGTTATAATACACAAATTGTATTTGAACAGTGTTGTGAGGTCCTCTACCCCAGCCCCCAAGGGCTCTGATCCCCCTACCCCAAGCCCAAAGGGTTCCGATCCCCCTACCCCTACCCCAAAGGAAGCCCCCGGTCCCCAAAGTTCCCCCGGGCTCCCAAAGGACCCCCGGCGCCCCAAAGGCCCCTGAGCCCCCATTTTTAATACTTTTTTATGGCTTTATTATATCTTTTCAGAACAAGTTATTTTCTTAATGTCCATCCTAAACCCATTTTACAAGTTGAAGTACCCATCCTTTTCACCCACAACTTTACTATACTGCTTTTTTGAATGCTCCAACACCAAGCAATACTTTTCAAAAGCATTTCAGAACAAGTTCCTTTCTTAGTATCCCTTCTAAACCCATTTTACAAGTTGAAGTACCCATCCTTTACACCCGCAACTTTAATTTACAGCTTTTTGAATGCTCCAACACCATGCAATACTTTTCAAAGGGCATTTCAGAACAAGTTCTTTTCATAATGTCCATCCTAAACCCATTTTACAAGTTGAAGTTCCATCCTTTTCATCCACAACTTTACTTTACAGCTTTTTGAATGCCCAACACCAAGCAATACTTTTCAAAAGGCATTTCAGAACAAGTTCTTTTCTAGTGACCGTCCTAAACCCATTTTAAAAATTGAAGTACCCATCCTTTTCACCCACAACTTAGTTATAGGTAAGAGTTTGAAGTTTTACCATAGAGACTTAGCTTAGAGTTTTAGTTTGGTTTAGTTTTAGTTAAGAGTTTAGAGTTTTTTAGCTTAGAGTCTTAGCTTAGAGTTTTTGTTAGAGTTGAAGTTTAGTTTAATTTTAGTTAAGAGTTTAGAGTTTTTAGCTTAGAGTCATAGCTTAGAGTTTTATTTAGAGTTCTAGTTTAGTTTAGTTTAGTTACAGTTAAGAATTTAGAGTTTTAGCTTAGAGTCCTAGCTTAGAAATTTACTTAAAGTTGTAGTTTGGTTAAGTTTTAGTTAAGAGTTTAGAGTTTTTAGCTTAGAGTCTTAGCTTAGAGTTTTTGTTGAAGTTCTAGTTTAGTTTAGTTTTAGTTAATAGTTTAGAGTTTTACCTTAGAGTATTAGCTTAGAGTTTTAGTTAGAGTTGAAAATTAGTTTAGTTACAGTTAAGAATTTAGAGTTTTAGCTTAGAGTCATACCTTAGAGTTTTACTTAAAGTTTTAGTTTGGCTAAGTTTTAGTTAAGAGTTTCGAGTTTTAGCTTAGAGTCTTAGCTTAGATTTTTTTTTGTTAGAGTTCTAGTTTAGTTTAATTTTAGTTAAGAGTTTGATGTTTTACCTTTGAGTTTCAGTTAGAGTTCTAGTTTAGTTTAGTTTTAGTTAAGAGTTTGGTGTTTTACCTTAGAGTCTTAGCTTAGAGTTTTAGTTAAAGTTCTAGTTTAGTTTAGTTTTAGTTAAGAG
Organism: Artemia sinica; assembly: GCA_027921565.1. Taxonomy (NCBI): domain Eukaryota; kingdom Metazoa; phylum Arthropoda; class Branchiopoda; order Anostraca; family Artemiidae; genus Artemia; species Artemia sinica. The sequence continues at coordinate 12,897,880 of CM051265.1, read as the reverse complement.
TTTAGAATTTTAGCTTAGAGTCTTAGCTTGGGGTTTTTGTTAGAGTTCTAGTTTATTTTAGTTTTATTTAAGAGTTTAGAGTTTTTAGCTTAGAGTCTTAGCTTAGAGTTTTTGTTGAAGTTCTAGTTTAGTTTAGTTTTAGTTAATAGTTTAGAGTTTTAGCTTAGAGTCTTAGCTTAGAGTTTTTGTTAGAGTTGAAGTTTAGTTTAGTAATAGTTAAGAGTTTAGAGTTTTAGCTTAGAGTCTTAACTTAGAGTTTTTTTTGTTAGAGTTCTAGTTTAGTTTAATTTTAGTTAAGAGTTTGATTTTTTACCTTTGAGTTTCAGTTAGAGTTCTAGTTTAGTTTAGTTTTAGTTAAGAGTTTGGTGTTTTACCTTAGAGTCTTAGCTTAGAGTTTTAGTTAGAGTTCTAGTTTATTTTAGTTTTAGTTAAGAGTTTAGAGTTTTTAGCTTAGAGTCTTAGCTTAGAGTTTTTGTTGAAGTTCTAGTTTAGTTTAGTTTTAGTTAATAGTTTAGAGTTTTAGCTTAGAGTCTTAGCTTAGAGTTTTTGTTAGAGTTGAAGTTTAGTTTAGTAATAGTTAAGAGTTTTGAGTTTTAGCTTAGAGTCTTAGCTTAGAGTTTTTGTTAGAGTTCTAGTTTAGTTTACATATAGTTAAGAGTTTGGAGTTTTACCTTAGAGACTTAGCTTAGAGTTTTAGTTTAGTTTAGTTTTAGTTAAGAGTTTAGAGTTTTTTAGCTTAGAGTCTTAGATTAGAGTTTTTGTCAGAGTTCTAGTTTAGTTTAGTTTTAGTTAAGAGTTTGGTGTTTTACCTTAGAGTCTTAGCTTAGAGTTTTAGTTAGAGTTCTAGTTTAGTTTAGTTTTAGTTAAGAGTTTAGAATTTTAGCTTAGAGTCTTAGCTTAGAGTTTTTGTTAGAGTTCTAGTTTATTTTAGTTTTAGTTAAGAGTTTAGAGTTTTTAGCTTAGAGTCTTAGCTTAGAGTTTTTGTTGAAGTTCTAGTTTAGTTTAGTTTTAGTTAATAGTTTAGAGTTTTAGCTTAGAGTCTTAGCTTAGAGTTTTTTGTTAGAGTTGAAGTTTAGTTTAGTAATAGTTAAGAGTTTTGAGTTTTAGCTTAGAGTCTTAGCTTAGAGTTTTTGTTAGAGTTCTAGTTTAGTTTACATATAGTTAAGAGTTTGGAGTTTTACCTTAGAGACTTAGCTTAGAGTTTTAGTTTAGTTTAGTTTTAGTTAAGAGTTTAGAGTTTTTTAGCTTAGAGTCTTAGATTAGAGTTTTTGTCAGAGTTCTAGTTTAGTTTAGTTTTAGTTAAGAGTTTGGTGTTTTACCTTAGAGTCTTAGCTTAGAGTTTTAGTTAGAGTTCTAGTTTAGTTTAGTTTTAGTTAAGAGTTTAGAATTTTAGCTTAGAGTCTTAGCTTAGAGTTTTTGTTAGAGTTCTAGTTTATTTTAGTTTTAGTTAAGAGTTTAGAGTTTTTAGCTTAGAGTCTTAGCTTAGAGTTTTTGTTGAAGTTCTAGTTTAGTTTAGTTTTAGTTAATAGTTTAGAGTTTTAGCTTAGAGTCTAGCTTAGAGTTTTTGTTAGAGTTGAAGTTTAGTTTAGTAATAGTTAAGAGTTTAGAGTTTCAGCTTAGAGTCTTAGCTTAGAGTTTTTGTTAGAGTTCTAGTTTAGTTTAGATATAGTTAAGAGTTTGGAGTTTTACCTTAGAGACTTAGCTTAGAGTTTTTGTTAGAGTTCTAGTTTAGTTTTAGTCAAGAGTTTGGTGTTTTACCTTAGAGTCTTAGCTTAGAGTTTTTGTTAGAGTTCTAGTTTAGTTTCTTAATAGTTAAGAGTTTAGAGTTTTAGCTTAGAGTCTTAGCTTAGTTTTTGTTAAAGTTGAAGTTTAGTTTAGCAATAGTTAAGAGTTTAGAGTTTTAGCTTAGAGTCTTAGCTTAGAGTTTTTGTTAAAGTTGAAGTTTAGTTTAGTAATAGTTAAGAGTTTAGAGTTTTAGCTTAGAGTCTTAGCTTAGACTTTTAGTTTAGTTTAGTTTTAGTTAAAAGTTTAGAGTTTTTTAGCTTAGAGTCTTAGCTTAGAGTTTTTGTTAGAGTTCTAGTTTAGTTTAGTTTTAGTTAAGAGTTTAGAGTTTTTAGCTTAGAGTCTTAGCTTAGAGTTTTAGTTAAAGTTGTAGTTTAGTTAAATTTTAGTTAAGAGTTTCGAGTTTTAGCTTAGAGTCTTACCTTAGAGTTTTTGTTAGAGTTCTAGTTTAGTTTAGTTTTAGTTAAGAGTTTAGAGTTTTACCTAAGAGTCATAGCTTAGAGTTTTAGTTAAAGTTATAGTTTAGTAAAGTTATAGTTAAGAGTTTAGAGTTTTACCCTAGAGTCATAGCTTAGAGTTTTAGTTAGAGTTCTAGTTCAGTTTAGTTTTATTTAAAAGTTTAGAGTTTTAGCTTAGAGTCTTAGCTTATAGTTTGTGTTAGAGTTCTAGTTTAGTTTACTTATAGTTAAAAGTCTCGAGTTTTTAGCTTAGAGTCTGAGCTTAGAGTTTATGTTAGAGTTCTAGTTTAGTTTACTTCTAGTTAAGAGTTTAGAGTTTTAGCTTAGAGTCTTAGCTTATAGTTTGTGTTAGAGTTCTAGTTTAGTTTAGTAATAGTTTAGAGTTTAGAGTTTTAGCTTAGAGTCTTAGCTTAGAGTTTTTGTTAGAGTTTTAGTTTAGTTTAGTTATAGTTAAGAGTTTGGTGTTTTACCTTAGAGACTTAGCTTAGAGTTTTAGTTTAGTTTAGTTTTAGTTAAGAGTTTAAAGTTTTAGCTTAGAGTCTTATCTTAAAGTTTTTGTTAGAGTTCTAGTTTAGTTTAGTTTTAGTTAAGAGTTTAGAGTTTTTAGTTTAGAGTCTTAGTTTAGAGTTATTTGTTGAAGTTCTAGTTTAGTTTAGAGTTTTAGCTTAGACTTAGAGTTTTAATTAGAGTTCTAGTTTAGTTTAGTTTTAGTTAAGAGTTTAGAGTTTTAGCTTAGAGTCTTAGCCTAGAGTTTTTGTTAGAGTTCTAGTTTAGTTTAGTTTTAGTTAAGAGTTTAGTGTTTTTAGCTTAGAGTCTTAGTTTAGAGTTTTTGTTGAAGTTCTAGTTTAGTTTAGTTTTAGTTTAGAGTTTTAGCTTATACTTAGAGTTTTAATTAGAGTTCTAGTTTAGTTTAATTTTAGTTAAGAGTTTAGAGTTTTTAGTTTAGAGTCTTAGCTTAGTTTTATTTAGAGTTCTAGTTTAATTTAGTTTTAGTTAAGAGTTTAGAGTTTTACCATAGAGTCTTAGCTTAGAGTTTTAGTTAGAGTTAAAGTTTAGTTTAGTTACAGTTAAGAATTTAGAGTTTTAGCTTAGAGTCATAGCTTAGAGTTTTACTTAAAGTTATAGTTTGGTTAAGTTTTAGTTAAGAGTTTCGAGTTTTAGCTGAGTCTTAGCTTAGAGTTTTTGTTAGAGTTCTAGTTTAGTTTAGTTTTAGTTAAAAGTTTAGAGTTTTACGTTAGAGTCTTAGCTTAGAGTTTTTGTTAGAGTTCTAGTTTAGTTTAATTTTAGTTAAGAATTTGATGTTTTACCTTTGAGTTTCAGTTAGAGTTCTAGTTTAGTTTACTTTTAGTTAAGAGTTTAGTGTTTTACCTTAGAGTCTTAGCTTAGAGTTTTTGTTAGAGTTCTAGTTTATTTTAGTTTTAGTTAAGAGTTTAGAGTTTTTAGCTTAGAGTCTTAGCTTAGAGTTTTTGTTGAAGTTCTAGTTTAGTTTAGTTTTATTTAATAGTTTAGAGTTTTAGCTTAGAGTCTAAGCTTAGAGTTTTTGTTAGAGTTGAAGTTTAGTTTAGTAATAGTTAAGAGTTTAGAGTTTTAGCTTAGAGTCTTAGCTTAGAGTTTTTGTTAGAGTTCTAGTTTAGTTTAGGTATAGTTAAGCGTTTGGAGTTTTACCTTCGAGACTTAGCTTAGAGTTTTAGTTTAGTTTAGTTTTAGTTAAGAGTTTAGAGTTTTTTAGCTTAGAGTCTTAGCTTAGAGTTTTTGTTAGAGTTCTAGTTTAGTTTAGTTTTAGTTAAGAGTTTGGTGTTTTACCTTAGAGTCATAGCTTAGAGTTTTAGTTAGAGTTCTAGCTTAGTTTAGTTTTAGTTAAGAGTTTAGAGTTTTAGCTTAGAGTCTTAGCTTAGAGTTTTTGTTAGAGTTCTAGTTTAGTTTAATTTTAGTTAAGAGTTTAGAGTTTTTAGCTTAGAGTCTTAGCTTATAGTTTTTGTTGAAGCTCTAGTTTAGTTTAGTTTTAGTTAAGAGTTGATAGTCTTAGCTTAGAATTTTTGTTAGAGTTTTAGTTTAGTTTAGTTTTAGTTAAGAGTTTAGAGTTTTAGCTCAGAGTCTTAGATTAGAGTTATAGTTAGAGTTGAAGTTTAGTTTAGTTATAGTTAGAATTTAGAGTTTTTAGCTTAGAGTCGTAGTTTAGAGTTTTTTTTAGAGTTCCAGTTTAGTGTAGTTAAGAGTTTAGAGTTTTATCATAGAGTCATAGCTTAGAGTTTTTGTTGAAGTTGAAGTTTAGTTTAGTCATAGTTAAGAATTTAGAGTTTTTAGCTTAGAGTCTTAGCTTAGAGTTTTACTAAGAATCTAGTTTAGTTTAGTTTTAGTTAAGAGTTTAGAGTTTTATCTTAGAGTCTTAGCTTAGAGTTTTTGTTGAAGTTCTAGTTTAGTTTAGTTAAGAGTTTAGAGTTTTTAGTTTAGAGTTTTTTGTTGAAGTTCTAGTTTAGTTTAGAGTTTTAGCTTAGACTTAGAGTTTTAATTAGAGTTCTAGTTTAGTTTAGTTTTAGTTAAGAGTTTAGAGTTTTAGCTTAGAGTCGTAGCTTAGAGTTTTTGTTAGAGTTCTAGTTTAGTTTTAGTTAAGAGTTTAGAGTTTTAGCTTAGAGTTTTTGTTAGAGTTCTAGTTTAGTTTAGTTTTAGTTAAGAGTTTGGTGTTTTACCTTAGAGTCTTAGCTTAGAGTTTTAGTTAGAGTTCTAGTTTAGTTTAGTTTTAGTTAAGAGTTTAGAATTTTAGCTTAGAGTATTAGCTTAGAGTTTTTGTTAGAGTTCTAGTTTATATTAGTTTTAGTTAAGAGTTTAGAGTTTTTAGCTTAGAGTCTTAGCTTAGAGTTTTTGTTGAAGTTCTATTTTAGTTTAGTTTTAGTTAATAGTTTAGAGTTTTAGCTTAGAGTCTTAGCTTAGAGTTTTTGTTAGAGTTGAAGTTTAGTTTAGTTATAGTTAAGAGTTTAGAGTTTTAGCTTAGAGTCTTAGCTTAGAGTTTTCGTTAGAGTTCTAGTTTAATTTAGATACAGTTAAGAGTTTGGAGTTTTACCTTAGAGACTTAGCTTAGAGTTTTAGTTTAGTTTAGTTTTAGTTGAGAGTTTAGAGTTTTTTAGCTTAGAATGTTAGCTTAGAGTTTTTGTTAGAGTTCTAGTTTAGTTTTAGTTAAGAGTTTGGTGTTTTACCTTAGAGTCATAGCTTAGAGTTTTAGTTGGAGTTCTAGTTTAGTTTAGTTTTAGTTAAGAGTTTAGAATTTTAGCTTAGAGTCTTAGCTTAGAGTTTTTGTTAGAGTTCTAGTTTAGTTTAGTTTTAATTAAGAGTTTAGAGTTTTTAGCTTAGAGTCTTAGCATAGAGTTTTTGTTGAAGTTCTAGTTTAGTTTAGTAATAGTTAAGAGTTTAGAGTTTTACCTTAGAGTATTAGCTTAGAGTTTTAGTTAGAGTTGAAAATTAGTTTAGTAATAGTTAAGAGTTTAGAGTTTTAGCTTAGAGTCTTAGCTTAGAGTTTTAGTTTAGTTTAGTTTTAGTTAAGAGTTTAGAGTTTTTTAGCTTAGAGTCTTAGCTTAGAGTTTTTGATAGAGTTCTAGTTTAGTTTAGTTTTAGTTAAGAGTTTAGAGTTTTTAGCTTAGAGTCTTAGCTTAGAGTTTTAGTTAGAGTTCTAGTTTAGTTTAGTTTTAGTTAAGAGTTTAGAGTTTTACCATAGAGTCTTAGCTTAGAGTTCTAGTTAGAGTTGAAGTTTAGTTTAGTTACAGTTAAGAATTTAGAGTTTTAGCTTAGAGTCATAGCTTAGAGTTTTACTTAAAGTTGTAGTTTAGTTAAGTTTTAGTTAAGAGTTTCGAGTTTTAGCTTAGAGTCTTAACTTAGAGTTTTTGTTAGAGTTCTAGTTTAGTTTAGTTTTAGTTAAGAGTTTAGAGTTTTACCTTAGAGTCTTAGCTTAGAGTTTTAGTTAGAGTTCTAGTTTAGTTTAGTTATAGTTAAGAATTTAGAGTTTTAGCTTAGAGTCATAGCTTAGAGTTTTAGTTAAAGTTATAGTTTAGTAAAGTTATAGTTAAGAGTTTAGAGTTTTACCTTAGAGTCATAGCTTAGAGTTTTAGTTAGAGTTCTAGTTCAGTTTAGTTTTAGTTAAGAGTTTAGAGTTTTAGCTTAGTGTCTTAGCTTATAGTTTGTGTTAGAGTTCTAGTTTAGTTTACTTATAGTTAAGAGTCTCGAGTTTTTAGCTTAGAGTCTTAGCTTAGAGTTTCTGTTAGAGTTCTAGTTTAGTTTACTTCTAGTTAAGAGTTTAGAGTTTTAGCTTAGAGTCTTAGCTTATAGTTTGTGTTAGAGTTCTAGTTTAGTTTAGTAATAGTTAAGAGTTTAGAGTTTTAGCTTTGAGTCTTAGCTTAGAGTTTTTGCTAGAGCTCTAGTTTAGTTTAGTTATAGTTAAGAGTTTGGTGTTTTACCTTAGAGACTTAGCTTAGAGTTTTAGTTTAGTTTAGTTTTAGTTAAGAGTTTAAAGTTTTAGCTTAGAGTCTTATTTTAAAGTTTTTTGTTGAAGTTCTAGTTTAGTTTAGAGTTTTAGCTTAGACTTAGAGTTTTAATTAGAGTTCTAGTTTAGTTTAGTTTTAGTTAAGAGTTTAGAGTTTTAGCTTAGAGTCTTAGCTTAGAGTTTTTGGTAGAGTTCTAGTTTAGTTTAGTTTTAGTTAAGAGTTTAGAGTTTTAGCTTAGAGTCTTAGCTTAGAGTTTTTTTAGAGTTCTAGTTTAGTTTAGTTATAGTTAAGAGTTTGGTGTTTTACCTTAGAGACTTAGCTTAGAGTTCTAGTTTAGTTTAGTTTTAGTTAAGAGTTTAGAGTTTTTAGTTTAGAGTCTTAGTTTAGAGTTTTTTGTTGAAGTTCTAGTTTAGTTTAGAGTTTTAGCTTAGACTTAGAGTTTTAATTAGAGTTCTAGTTTAGTTTAGTTTTAGTTAAGAGTTTAGAGTTTTAGCTTAGAGTCTTAGCTTAGAGTTTTTGGTAGAGTTCTAGTTTAGTTTAGTTTTAGTTAAGAGTTTAGAGTTTTAGCTTAGAGTCTTAGCTTAGAGTTTTTTTAGAGTTCTAGTTTAGTTTAGTTATAGTTAAGAGTTTGGAGTTTTAGCTTAGAGACTTAGCTTAGAGTTTTAGTTTAGTTTAGTTTTACTTAAGAGTTTAGAGTTTTAGCTTAGAGTCTCAGCATAGAGTTTTTGTTAGAGTTCTAGTTTAGTTTAGTTTTAGTTAAGAGTTTAGTGTTTTTAGCTTAGAGTCTTAGTTTAGAGTTTTTGTTGAAGTTCTAGTTTAGTTTAGTTTTAGTTTAGAGTTTTAGCTTAGACTTAGAGTTTTAATTAGACTTCTAGTTTAGTTTAGTTTTAGTTAAGAATTTAGAGTTTTTAGTTTAGAGTCTTAGCTTAGTTTTATTTAGAGTTCTAGTTTAATCTAGTTTTAGTTAAGAGTTTAGAGTTTTACTATAGAGTCTTAGCTTAGAGTTTTATTTAGAGTTAAAGTTTAGTTTAGTTACAGTTAAGAATTTAGAGTTTTAGCTTAGAGTCATAGCTTAGAGTTTTACTTAAAGTTTTAGTTTGGTTAAGTTTTAGTTAAGAGTTGCGAGTTTTAGCTGAATCTTAGCTTAGAGTTTTTGTTAGAGTTCTAGTTTAGTTTAGTTTTAGTTAAGAGTTTAGAGTTTTACGTTAGAGTCTTAGCTTAGAGTTTTTGTTAGAGTTCTAGTTTAGTTTAATTTTAGTTAAGAATTTGATGTTTTACCTTTGAGTTTCAGTTAGAGTTCTAGTTTAGTTTGCTTTTAGTTAAGAAATTAGTGTTTTACCTTAGAGTCTTAGCTTAGAGTTTTAGTTAGAGTTCTAGTTTAGTTTAGTTTTAGTTAAGAGTTTAGAATTTTAGCTTAGAGTCTTAGCTTAGAGTTTTTGTTAGAGTTCTAGTTTATTTTAGTTTTAGTTAAGAGTTTAGAGTTTTTAGCTTAGAGTCTTAGCTTATAGTTTTTGTTGAAGTTCTAGTTTAGTTTAGTTTTATTTAATAGTTTAGAGTTTTATCTTAGAGTCTTAGCTTAGAGTTTTTGTTAGAGTTCTAGTTTAGTTTAGATATAGTTAAGCGTTTGGAGTTTTACCTTCGAGACTTAGCTTAGAGTTTTAGTTTAGTTTAGATTTAGTTAAGAGTTTAGAGTTTTTTAGCTTAGAGTCTTAGCTTAGAATTTTTGTTAGAGTTCTAGTTTGGTTTAGTTTTAGTTAAGAGTTCGGTGTTTTACCTTAGAGTCATAGCTTAGAGTTTTAGTTAGAGTTCTAGCTTAGTTTAGTTTTAGTTAGGAGTTTAGAATTTTAGCTTAGAGTCTTAGCTTAGAGTTTTTGTTAGAGTTCTAGTTTAGTTTAGTTTTAGTTAAGAGTTTAGAGTTTTTAGCTTAGAGTCTTAGCTTATAGTTTTTGTTGAAGCTCTAGTTTAGTTTAGTTTTAGTTAAGAGTTTATGGTTTTAGCTTAGAGTCTTAGCTTAGAGTTTTTGTTATTGTTTTAGTTTAGTTTAGTTTTAGTTAAGGGTTTAGAGTTTTAGCTTAGAGTCTTAGCTTAGAGTTATAGTTAGAGTGTAAGTTTAGTTTAGTTATAGTTAGAATTTAGAGTTTTTAGCTTAGAGTCGTAGTTTAGAGTTTTGTTAGTGTTCTAGTTTAGTTTAGTTAAGAGTTTAGAGTTTTATCATAGAGTCATAGCTTAGAGTTTATGTTGAAGTTGAAGTTTAGTTTAGTCATAGTTAAGAATTTAGAGTTTTTAGCTTAGAGTCTTAGCTTAGAGTTTTACTTAGAGTTCTAGTTTAGTTTAGTTTTAGTTAAAAGTTTAGAGTTTTATCTTAGAGTCTTAGCTTAGAGTTTTTGTTGAAGTTCTAGTTTAGTTTAGTTAAGAGTTTAGAGTTCTACCTTAGAGTCTTAGCTTAGAGCTTTACTTAGAGTTGAATTTTAGTTTAGTTATAGTTAAGGGTTTAGAGTTTTAGCTTACAGTCTTAGCTTAGAGTTTTAGTTAGAGTTCTAGCTTAGTTTAGTTTTAGTTCAGTGTTTAGAGTTTTACCTTAAAGTCTTAGCTTAGAGTTTTATTTAGAGTTCTAGTTTAGTTTAGTTTTAGTTAAGAGTTTTGAGTTTTACCTTAAAGTCTTAGATTAGAGTTTTAGTTAGGGTTGAAGTTTCGTTTAGTTTAGTTATAGTTAAGAGTTTATAGTTTTAGCTTAGAGTCTTAGCTTAGAGTTTTAGTTAGAGTTATTGTTTAGTCTAGTTTTAGTTAAGAGTTATAGCTTAGAGGTTTAGCCTAGAATCTTAGCTTAGAGATTTAGTTAGAGTTGAAGTTTAGTCTAAACTAGCATAACCACAAAATTACACAATATTGCATAGAAACACCAAAACCATAGGTAAGATTAGGTTAGGTTAGAGGTTAGGTTTCTCCGCGTTTAAGTTAGGTTAGTTTAGGTTAGCTTATCATGAGCACTCATGATAAGCTAACCTAATCTAACTGGTACAAAGTCGACATGGGGGGATTTTCCGGCGAGTATGGTTAGGTTAGGTTAGGCTAGATCAAGTTAGGTTAGGTTAAGTTAGGTTAGGCTAGCCTAAGTACGCGTGCGTACGTAGGCTAACCTAACCTAACCTAACTTAACCTAACCGAACTTGATCTAGCCTAACCTAACCTAACCATACTCGCCGGAAAATCCCCCCATGTCGACTTTGTACCAGTTAGATTAGGTTAGCTTATCATGAGCGCTCATGATAAGCTAACCTAATCTAACCTAACTTAAACGTGGAGAAACCTAACCTCTAACCTATACTAACCTAATCTAACCTATGGTTTTGGTATTTCTATGCAATATTGTGTAATTTTGTGGTTATGCTAGTTTAGACTAAACTTCAACTCTAACTAAATCTCTAAGCTAAGATTCTAGGCTAAACCTCTAAGCTATAACCCTTAACTAAAACTAGACTAAACAATAACTCTAACTAAAACTCTAAGCAAAGACTCTAAGCTAAAACTATAAACTCTTAACTATAACTAAACTAAACGAAACTTCAACCCTAACTAAAACTCTAATCTAAGACTTTAAGGTAAAACTCAAAACTCTTAACTAAAACTAAACTAAACTAGAACTCTAAATAAAACTCTAAGCTAAGACTTTAAGGTAAAACTCTAAACTCTTAACTAAAACTAAACTAAGCTAGAACTCTAACTAAAACTCTAAGCTAAGATTCTAGGCTAAACCTCTAAGCTATAACTCTTAACTAAAACTAGACTAAACAATAACTCTAACTAAAGCTCTAAGCTAAGACTCTAAGCTAAAACTATAAACTCTTAACTATAACTAAACTAAACGAAACTTCAACCCTAACTATAACTCTAATCTAAGACTTTAAGGTAAAACTCAAAACTCTTAACTAAAACTAAACTAAACTAGAACTCTAAATAAAACTCTAAGCTAAGACTTTAAGGTAAAACTCTAAACTCTTAACTAAAACTAAACTAAGCTAGAACTCTAACTAAAACTCTAAGCTAAGACTCCAAGCTAAAACTCTAAACCCTTAACTATAACTAAACTAAATTTCAACTCTAAGTAAAGCTCTAAGCTATAAGACTCTAAGGTAGAACTCTAAACTCTTAACTAAACTAAACTAGAACTTCAACAAAAACTCTAAGCTAAGACTCTAAGATAAAACTCTAAATTCTTAACTATGACTAAACTAAACTTCAACTTCAACAAAAACTCTAAGCTATGACTCTATGATAAAACTCTAAACTCTTAACTAAACTAAACTAGAACTCTAACAAAAACTTTAAACTACGACTCTAAGCTAAAAACTCTAAATTCTTAACTATAACTAAACTAAACTTCAACTCTAACTATAACTCTAAGCTAAGACTCTAAGCTAAAACTCTAAACGCTTAACTAAAACTAAACTAAACTAAAACTCTAACAATTACTCCAAGCTAAGACTCTAAGCTAAAACTATAAACTCTTAACTAAAACTAAACTAAACTAGAGTTTCAACAAAAACTATAAGCTAAGACTCTAAGCTAAAAACTCTAAACTCTTAACTAAAACTAAACTAAGCTAGAACTCTAACTAAAACTCTAAGCTATGACTCTAAGGTAAAACACCAAACTCTTAACTAAAACTAAACTAAACTAGAACTCTAACAAAAACTCTAAGCTAAGACTCCAAGCTAAAAAACTCTAAACTCTTAACTAAAATTAAACTAAACTAAAACTCTAAGCTAAGTGTCGAAGGTAAAACTCCAAACACTTAACTATATCTAAACTAAACTAGAACTCTAACAAAAACTCTAAGCTAAGACTCTAAGCTAAAACTCTAAATTATTAAATAAAACTAAACTAAACTAGAACTTCAACAAAAACTCTAAGCTAAGACTCTAAGCTAAAAACTCTAAACTCTTAACTAAAACTAAAATAAACTAGAACTCTAACAAAAACTCTAAGCTAAGACTCTAAGCTAAAATTCTAAACTGTTAACTAAAACTAAACTAAACTAGAACTCTAACTAAAACTCTAAGCTAAGACTCTAAGGTAAAACACTAAACTCTTAACTAAAAGTAAAATAAACTAGAACTCTAACTGAAACTCAAAGGTAAAACATCAAATTCTTAACTAAAATTAAACTAAACTAGAACTCTAACAAAAACTCTAAGCTAAGACTCTAACGTAAAACTCTAAACTCTTAACTAAAACTAAACTAAACTAGAACTCTAACAAAAACTCTAAGCTAAGACTCAGCTAAAACTCGAAACTCTTAACTAAAACTTAACCAAACTATAACTTTAAGTAAAACTCTAAGCTATGACTCTAAGCTAAAACTCTAAATTCTTAACTGTAACTAAACTAAACTTTAACTCTAACTAAAACTCTAAGCTAAGATTCTATGGTAAAACTCTAAACTCTTAACTAAAACTAAATTAAGCTAAAACTCTAAATAAAACTAAGCTAAGACTCTAAGCTAAAAATTCTAAACTCTTAACTAAAACTAAACTAAACTAGAACTCTAATTAAAACTCTAAGTCTAAGCTAAAACTCTAAACTAAAACTAAACTAAACTAGAACTTCAACAAAAACTCTAAACTAAGACTCTAAGCTAAAAACACTAAACTCTTAACTAAAACTAAACTAAACAAGAACTCTAACAAAAACTCTAAGCTGAGACTCTAAGCTAAAACTCTAAACTCTTAAGTAAAACTAAACTGAACTAAAACTCTAAGCTAAGTCTCTAAGGTAAAACTCCAAACTCTTATCTATAACTAAACTAAACTAGAACTCTAACAAAACCTCTAAGCTAAGACTCTAAGCTAAAACTCTAAACTCTTAACTAAAACTAAACTAAACTAGAACTCTAACAAAAACTCTAAGCTAAGACTCTAAGCTAAAACTCTAAACTCTTAACTAAAACTAAACTAAACTAGAACTCTAATTAAAACTCTAAGTCTAAGCTAAAACTCTAAACTAAACTAGAACTTCAACAAAAAACTCTAAACTAAGACTCTAAGCTAAAAACTCTAAACTCTTAACTAAAACTAAACTAAACTAGAACTCTAACAAAAACTTTAAGATAAGACTCTAAGCTAAACCTTTAAACTCTTAACTAAAACTAAACTAAACTAAAACTCTAAGCTAAGTCTCTAAGGTAAAACATCAAACTCTTAACTATAACTAAACTAGAACTCTAACAAAAACTCTAAGCTAAGACTCTAAGCTAAAACTCTAAACTCTTAACTACTAAACTAAACTAGAACTCTAACACAAACTATGAGCTAAGACTCTAAGCTAAAACTCTAAACTCTTAACTAGAAGTAAAGTAAACTAGAACTCTAACAGAAACTCTAAGCTAAGACTCTAAGCTAAAAACTCGAGACTCTTAACTATAAGTAAACTAAACTAGAACACTAACACAAACTATAAGCTAAGACTCTAAGCTAAAACTCTAAACTCTTAACTAAAACTAAACTGAACTAGAACTCTAACTAAAACTCTAAGCTATGACTCTAAGGTAAAATTCTAAACTCTTAACTATAACTTTAACTAAAACTCTAAGCTATGACTCTAAGCTAAAACTCTAAATTCTTAACTATAACTAAACTAAACTAGAACTCTAACTAAAACTCTAAGCTAAGACTCTAAGGTAAAACTCTAAACTCTTAACTAAAACTAAACTAAACTAGAACTCTAACAAAAACTCTAAGGTAAGACTCTAAGCTAAAACTCGAAACTCTTAACTAAAACTTAGCTAAACTACAACTTTAAGTAAAACTCTAAGCTATGACTCTAAGCTAAAACTCTAAATTCTTAACTGTAACTAAACTAAACTTCAACTCTAACTAGAACTCTAAGCTAAGACTCTATGGTAAAACTCTAAACTCTTAACTAAAACTAAACTAAACTAGAACTCTAACTAAAGCTCTAAGCTAAGACTCTAAGCTAAAAACTCTAAACTCTTAACTAAAACTAAACTAAACTAGAACTCTAACAAAAACTCTAAGCTAAGACTCTAAGCTAAAAAACTCTAAACTCTTAACTAAAACTAAACTAAACTAAAACTCTAAGCTAAGACTCTAAGCTAAAACTCTAAACCCTTAACTATTACTAAACTAAACTTCAACTTTAACAAAAACTCTAAGCTAAGACTCTAAGCTAAAACTCTAAACTCTTAACTATTACTAAACTAAACTTCAACTTTAACAAAAACTCTAAGCTAAGACTCTAAGCTAAAACTCTAAACTCTTAACTATTACTAAACTAAACTAGAACTTCAACAAAAACTCTATGCTAAGACTCTAAGCTAAAAACTCTAAACTCTTAACTAAAACTAAACTAAACTAGAACTCTAACAAAAACTCTAAGCTAAGACTCTAAGCTAAAATTCTAAACTCTTAACTAAAACTAAACTAAACTAGAACTCTAACTAAAACTCTAAGCTATGACTCTAAGGTAAAACGCCAAACTCTTAACCAAAACTAAACTAAACTGGAACTCTAACAAAAACTCTAAGCTAAGAGTCTAAGCTAAAAAACTCTAAACTCTTAACTAAAACTAAACTAAACTAAAACTCTAAGCTAAGTCTCTAAGGTAAAACTCCAAAATTTTAACTATATCTAAACTAAACTAGAACTCTAACAAAAACTCTAAGCTAAGACTCTAAGCTAAAACTCTAAACTCTTAACTATTACTAAACTAAACTTCAACTCTAGCAAAAACTCTAAGCTAAGACTCTAAGCTAAAACTCTAAACTATTAACTAAAACTAAACTAAACTAGAACTTCAACAAAAACTCTAAGCTAAGACTCTAAGCTAAAAACTCTAAACTCTTAACTAAAACTAAACTAAACTAGAACTCTAACAAAAACTCTAAGCTAAGACTCTAAGCTAAAAAACTCTAAACTTTTAACTAAAACTAAACCAAACTAAAACTCTAAGCTAAGTCTCTATGGTAAAACTTCAAACTCTTACCTATAACTAAGTTGTGGGTGAAAAGGATGGGTACTTCAATTTGTAAAATGGGTTTAGGACGTTCACTAAGAAAAGAACTTGTTCTGAAATGCCTTTTCAAAAGTATTGCTTGGTGTTGGAGCATTCAAAAAGCTGTAAAGTAAAGTTGTGGGTGAAAAGGATGGGTACTTCAATTTGTAAAATGGGTTTAGGAGGGACATTAAGAAAGGAACTTGTTCTGAAATGCCCTTTGAAAAGTATTGCTTGGTGTTGGAGCATTCAAAAAGCTGTAAAGTAAAGTTGCGGGTGTAAAGGATGGGTACTTCAATTTGTAAAATGGGTTTAGGAGGGACATTAAGAAAAGAACATGTTCTGAAATGCTTTTGAAAAGTATTGCTTGGTGTTGGAGCATTCAAAAAAGCAGTATAGTAAAGTTGTGGGTGAAAAGGATGGGTACTTCAACTTGTAAAATGGGTTTAGTATGGACATTAAGAAAATAACTTGTTCTGAAAAGATATAATAAAGCCATAAAAAAGTATTAAAAAATGGAGGCTCAGGGGCCTTTGGAGCGCCTGGGGTTCTTTGGGAGCCCGGGGGACCTTTGGGAACCGGGGGCTTCCTTTGGGGTTGGGGTAGGGGGATCGGAACCCTTTGGGGTTGGGGTAGGGGGATCAGAGCCCTTGGGGGCTGGGGTAGAGGACCTCACAACACTGTTCAAATACAACTTGTGTATTAAAACGACCACAGAGTTTCACCCTCAAATCATCTTCTAAATCCTCTTCTAAAATCATCTTTTAAAATGTCTCTAACTGTTTCGCCCAAATAATTCCTTAAAATGTCTAAAACGGTTTCGCCCAAATAACCCCTAAACGTAATTTATGCGTGTTCCCTTTGTTTTTGGCATTCCTGCGCTGTCACATTTGAAATTACTAGGAAACTCTTTCCCGCGTTAATCTCTTCATCTCTACGATCAAAACATTCGCCCGAAAACAATTCCCCTTTCGTGACAAATCAATCAACCTTGACATCACCTGTCAGACATTAATAAACTTCACCCGGAAACAATTCGATCAACCTTGACATCACCTGTCAGACATTAAAAAACTTCGCCCAGAAACGATTCTCCTGGATGAAAACCAAAGATATTAATAAACTTCGCCCCGGAAACAATTCTCCTGGTTGAACTCCAAAGATATTAATAAACTTCGTCCCGGAGACAATTCTCCTTGGAAACAATAAATTAATTCCCCTTTTGTGAATCAATAATTCCCCTTAGAAACAACAAATTAATTCCCCTTTCGTGACAAATCAATCAATCATGACATCATCTGTCAGAAACACGTGATCCTGTTTCCTATTCCTGGATCATAACATTCCCCCCTAGCGCGCACTTGGAAGAACAACAACAACAAATAAATCGACCTTGAAAAAAGAGGTCATTGACCCACTTCGATTACGCAATCATTCTCCCTGGGGATTCCATGCCCATATTTGGTGCCCCGTCACGACTGACAGCACATGTGTTCTCCCTAGGGACTCTATGCCCATATATGGACTCCCGGTGGGATCAATAGGGTCATTTCTACTAGCCAGAAGATGCGTTTTTATTTTTTTATTGTTTTTTCCCAGGGGTGATCACATCGATCCAGTAGTCCTAGAATATCGTGAGAGGGCTCATTTAAACGGAAAATAAAAGTTCTAATGCCCTTTTTAAGTGACCGAAAAAATTGGAGGGCAACTTTGCCTCTCTCACGCTCATATTTTTCCCAAAGTCACCCAATCAAAATTTTGAGATAGCCATTTTGTTCAGCATAGTCGAAAATCTAATAAATATGTCTTTGAGGATGACTTAATCCCCCACAGTTCTCGGGGGAAGGGATACGAGTTATGAACTTTGCCCATTGTTTACATATAGTATTGGTTACTGGGAAGTATACAGAAGTTTTAAGGAAGGATTTTTCCTGATGGGGGGAGGGGGTCTGAGGACAGGGTTACGTAGGAGGATCTTTCCATAGAGGATGTTTCTTTGGGGGAAAGTACATTTCTATGAGGTGGGCGCTGGATTTCCCAGCCTTATTTAAAAAACGATCAGAAATTAAATAAGGAAAAACAATTTTTTTCAACTGAAAGTAAGGAGCAACATTAAAACTTAAAACGAACAGAAGTTATTACGTATATGAGGGGGTTCAGCCCCTGGTCAATACCTCGCTCTTTACGTTAAAGTTTTTTAGTATTTTCAAAAGAGCTATCTATTCTAATTAAACAACCTTTGTGATTCAGGGATTTGTGATTCAAACAAAATTCGAATTTTAGCGTAAAGAGAGAGGTATTGACTAGAAGGAGAACCTCCTCATATACGTAATAATTTCTTTTTGTTTTAAGTTTTAATGTTGCTCCTTACTTTCAGTTGAAAAAACTTGTTTTTTTATTTAATCCAATAAAAGAACTAAAGCAAATAAAATAAGACAGGAAGAGGCACCAAAGGAGTTATCTAATTTTGAAAGTATAATGAAAACGGAAAAGAAATTACTTTATTATGCCTTAGTGGTAAAAAAAATTACTTTAACTTAACTTCCAGAGGGGGCGGAGTTGTCTGGCCTGGCACACCTACAACCTTAACATGGAATGGGCAGCTCCTGACATGCTTTCAAAAGCAGTAGTTGTAGTAGCAGTAATATTGGCAGAAGTAGTAGCGTGCAAATTTCATTTTTTGAAACAGTTGATCACCCGCCTCATCATTCACCAGAAGTTTAAACTTAATACCCTTAGTCATTCCTGAGTTAAGTACTTTTGACAGCTTGTATGCACATAACGTATTTTGATTTAGTTCAACATTCCTCTTAACATTCTCTTTTAGCTTCACCTGAATGCACTTGGGTTCTTTTTAACACTAAAGATCAAAGATCGCATTTTTCTCAATTACAAATACTATATGTAAACAATGGATAAATTGACTTACTTACTGCCCTTGCCCTGAAGGCTGTGGAGGAGGTTGACATCCTCAAAGACATAGTTTCTAGACCTTCCAACTATTCTGAACGAAAAGTCTACCTCAAAATTTTGATTAGATGTGTTTGAAAAGTTAAAAAGCATAGGAAGGGGTTTTTTGCCCTCCAATCACTTTTGACTTTTAAAACGGGCGCTAGTACTTTCAAGTTCCATTTGAATGAGCTTCTTCTGAAGTTTCTACAACAACTCCTTCTATACGAAGTGCATTGGTGAAAAGAAAAAAAACATTGTACCCACATCGCTCTTTACTTAGGAAGCGCTATTGCACAGCCTGTAATTTCAAATAATGTCAAAAAATCCACTTTCCACTCCTTTGAAATCCCCCCCCCCACCCTACGATAACTGTCTCTGATTTTTGTTTGTCGCAGGTTTGACTTATTTATTAATAGTGATTCATGTTCATATTAAGCTTGAATTATTATTTTGCTTTTTTGTTCGCCTTTTTTTTTCATATGGCTATTTATTTTCCTTTTAAAAGCTCTTTCTTTGTAGAAAAAGTATTAAAAAAAACAATGTTCCACAATAAAGCGCATGTTTTTAAGTTGATATGATTAAAATTTGTTCTTTTTACAAGCATTAGTTGCTCCTCAAATTTTGTATCTATGAGGTAAATAAATGTATAACAATGATAATAATAGTAATGGTCGATCATCCATGATTTTCTTATATTCGTTTTTCAATTATTTTTACAAATCTACCCGTTCAGCTAAAATACAAAAGAATGAAAAATGGTACTTTGATAAGGATGTACCTTATAATGTTCTATCTTCCACTATCTTTTTACTTGCTCTCACTTGTCTTTTCTTTTAAGTGTCACATTTAGTTGACCCGATCAAAAGTAACTAAAGTAATGTGGATAGGTTGGTCAGGAATATGAAGTAGCTTAGCTCTTGGTTCTACCCAGAACAGGTGTTTCTCACTAGTTTTGGAAGAATATTTACCAAGTTTGGAAATGTATATACCACACCTCATCATATACTAAGAACTTACCTAAAACTCCTTTCCCCAACCTAAACGGGTTGGGGAATAGATTATCATCCACTCAATTGACACAGTCAATTCATGAGCTTCGAAAATGTCACTTTGGTCCTGGCCTAGTAGACTGATTAATGTTATCCGAGTTACCAAGCAACTACACAAGAATTATTTTTGAGAGGGAGGAGCTGGGGTCAAACCTGTCAAAAACCGTTGGGCTACATTTGTTTACAGTTAAATCCGTGCGATTATTCATGCGGTGATTCGCTTGTGGTCACTCCTTTCCTGCGCAAACGGTGATTTCACGCCGAGTTATTTTTACCATTAGACTCAAAGAAATATTGATGCCTTCTAAGTCGGGTGAAGGCAATTTATACACAGGAGAAAATGGGGTATTTATCTGATACTTAGGGGCCAACAAAAACTTCTGTCTGTTATAGAAGCTAACTGCTGAAATAGCTTGTAATTCCTTACACCAGAAAATTTCCAGCTTTCCCCAAGTCCTTACCCCTTTGAGTCTTTCAACTCAGTCTCGAATGAATAAGGTCCCAGTCTTTTGCTGAAATGCTACTTGATGTATTTTATATATTTTTTTTTAAGTCTAAAATTATCCCCAGACATTCTTTGTCACATTCAGGCTTCAAATATTTTTTTTTTTGATTTTCGCATGCAGGCTTGGCACATTATGCTGATTTGTGTACTTTTTGCCGTATTTTTTTTCTTTTGATTCAATATCAGTTTGGCAACTTTAGCTGTTCTATCATGAAATGGATTCCAGAATATTCTTTCATAATTTGACAGGTTTCGAAAATCAAAAATTGTATTTTTTTTCAAAATTATGTTATAAATCATCCAAGAAAATCCTTTCTGGCATCCCCTAAGAAGAATGAACGTCCAGTTTTGAGCCTTAATCTTGGTTAGGAATCAAGAAATTTCTTGAAAATCAGATTCCTTAACTAAACTTTCGGATAGTTTTGTATTGAAGTGCCTAATACAATAAGCTCCTATTTTGTTCACAGAAGTTCTATAATAGTAAGAACTATTCTCAGGCTGAAGAAGCACACTTCTTGTCACTGAATGATCAATATTTTTTTCAGGAAAATATTAGCCTATCTCAAATGTATTTAAGCACTTTTCTATGCCAAAAAATAAGAAAATAATATCTACACCCTCCCCTCACTCTCTGTGCCAAGTGAACAGTAAAAGATAGTAAAAATCAACAACTTACATTCTTTGTTGGTTGTTTGTGAACCTAATCGTCTTAGCAAGTTCAAAGGTTCAGTTGGCGTCACTAGACGCATAGTATCTGTCAGTAAGTGAAAGAAGAATTAGAAGAAAGTCGGTCAAATTCTCCTTCTGGGTTTTATTGACCTGTCAACAGCAACTCGGCAGTTGGTAATTCATTATTCAATAATTCAAACATGGTTTTGTGACATTTTTTGTCAAACTGAGATTCATTCTAAGCTTAAATCCAATCCGTTCAATCGAACAAGAAAAACGTCTAATGTTTTTCTTAGCATCTAAGAAAAACATCTACAAAATAATATTGGAAAAAACACGAAAATCTATTTAGTTTTAAAGTGAAATACTCGAGAAATTAATATTTTTATTAGATTTTTTTCTAATTTTTGACTTTTTTATTATCATTTTGCTTTTGTCTTTTGTTGAACGAACTGTACTCTAGAAAACCCAAATTAGTTTTGATGTGGAAGTGACTATCATGTACTAACCAAAGCCTTCTGCGAATTATTGAACTTGCAAAAACAAACAAAAAATATAAACGCAAAATGTCTGCTGTTAGATGGAATATCTAGGAGGTCCATTTTTCAACGACTGAATAAATGAATTTATTTCATAACAACAAAACATATAACAACAAAGATAACATGTTTTTACAACTAATAACTTAATCACTAGTCAATTGCTGATGAGTTGAAAATTACCAACTATGTATCGTCCTGTGGAGGGGAGGTAAGTCTGTAAAGAATTTCCAGGGAATGCCTGAGTTTAAAAGTAGACGTTGTTTTACCCAAGAAAAGGTATTTTCCCGAAGGTCACAAAAATTTATAATTCAGTGGGTTTTCAATCTTCTAGGAGAAGAAGGAGAGGGGAGAGGAATTATAAAGTCTCTCTTCTATGGGTGTCTTGATTGGATTATAGTTCGAATGATTTCGTTTAGTTTTGAATAGTGGTTGCCTTTCATTTTCAAATGTTTTGTAAGACTAACTTGAGCAGTTGATCAGTCTGTATTCAAGATCAACGATTTTAAATAATTCCAAATTTGGTGTTATAATAATGTTTAATAATAATGTTTATAATAGTAACAATAACATTAATAATAATATATTAATAATTGTAAAATAATAATATACAAATAATAATAATTAATATTAAAAATATTATAGTAATAACACCAAATTTGGTGTTATAATAATGTTATATAATGTTTAGGTTTGGTGTATAATGTTTAGGTTTAGATTTGTGTGTGTGCAACAGATAATTAAATTCTACCTTAAAATTATAGCTCAGTGCTTCTCTTACAGTTCTTCTTAAAAAAGCAATATTTCAATATTATCAGAAACAATCTAGATAATATTTCGTAAGAAATTGAGATTGACAAAGAAAAGATTGCATATTAAAACGAGTGAAAATGATTTCTTTCTTCTCTAAAATTATAGCTCCTTCTATTTCTTCTTAAAAGCGATTTCTACAACATTATCAGAGAAAATTTTTGAAATTTCATCAAAAATTGAGATTGAAAAAGAAACTATTGTCGGGAATTTTTTTGCAAATTTCAGAAATATTCAGTTTCACCAGTAGTTCTTATGACGAGAAAAAATAAGTACGGGAAAAATTTTTTAATATCCTATACGTGAGCGAAAGCAAAACATTGCTAGAACCATTCCTAGCATTTCTAATGCGCTTAGTCATCTCCTTGAAAGGCTTGGCTTGCAAAATTAATAAGCGAGGAAACTGAATCGTTTCTAGAAGTACAATTGAAATGGATGAAGTATGAAATAAAACAGGAAATTCACTGAAATGAAATGAATGTTTGGAAATGAATTAACTGAAATGAACTAGGAAGTGAAAAAAAAATTAAATGAAACAATATCAAATACTACTACCGTTGACAGCACAGTGTTATTCAGAAAAGCTAGAAAGATTCAAAACAAGCTTACTTTTAATTCAATAAAATCTGGATTTCAATTAAGATCTCAATTTGTTTTTGTTCAACCTGAATTTCTCTGAGAGTAGGCAGATTTTTTTGTCGTTAATTTTCTTTTTAATTACTTGATGCTGGACATTGCATTTATGCACAAGATTAGCTAGTAAAAAATATTTATCCAAATATCTCTACAGTCCCTTTTGATAAAAAATAATCTTTTACGTTGGGTCAATGTAAACAAAATGATAGATAGCATTGACTGACTACCGCTATTAAAGAAAACGCAAACGAATAAAAATTACACAAAATAAAGTTGTCAACGAAAAGAATTTATCACAAAATAGTGCAACAAAACAAAAAGAATATTTTTGGCTATTTTAGGCTAATATAAAGCAAAAGTAAAAGCTAAGGTTTATAAAAATGAAAAGTTTTTTTATTTGGGCTCCTAAGATTAACTTCATAATTTTGGGGGGAAATGCTAAATGACGTATTTTCTATTTTTCTCACAGACGATCTTGATTTTCTCATACATTAGTATCAGTATTTATGCTTCCCATTCATCAGTATCTAACTAGTGATCATTCAGGGGCGCCAATTCACGAAAATGTAAGAGGGGAACAAGGAATTTGTTTCAAAACTCAAGATACAAAAGAAGTTACTTTTTCAACATCAAGGAAGAGGCAAACAATCTAGGAGTGAATGAGCCTCCCCCCCCCAATCGGTGCCCCTGTAATAAATTAACATAAATCAATAATACATTGCTAACAACTAATGATATGCATAAACACACACTCGCCCATGGTGGAAATACATTAATGGAAGACTTGGGATTCTGTTGCATAATTTATACTCTAGTATTAAAATGAAAATAAATAACATAACTTTAATATAAGACTTCTAGCTAATTTATATATATATATATATATATATATATATATATATATATATATATATATATATATATATATATATATATATATATATATAATATATATATATATATATATATATATATATATATATATATATATATATATATATATATATAATATATATATATATATATATATATATATATATATATATATTATTGCTACGTGAAAAAGGAAGACATTTGATATGTTTCGTTCTTTTATTCTTGGCTTTTTTGGATATGTCTATTAAAGCCAATTGGCAATAAAAAAACAGGTATGCACTTCACTTGGAGCAGAAACGACAATTATACAAATCTCACTTAGTAAAAGACAGGACAAATTTTTATTTGCAAAGCATATTTGAATTATCTAGAAAAATAAAGATTAATATATCTAAAAAATTAAATAAATGTTAAAAAGTAAGAAACAAAAGTTATTTTTTAGAAGACCGGACAATTAGAAGACCGATCTACAAACAATTTTGTAGAAGAGAAGAAGTGTTTTGCGCTGCTTTAAAAGAAACACACTTCGAAATACAGACCATGCAGCTTGAGCGTTTTTTTTACTTCGTAAAAGAAAAACAATCTTTATAACGTTTAGCAAACTGCACAAAAAAAACACGATAAAACAAAGTAACACGGAGGTTTGGACTAATTTTTTACTCTAACTTGAAAGTCCGATAATTTCACTTTCCGGGGAAAATGCAACTATTAAAATAACTGGTTACGGCACAAACATAAAGAATATGATACAGATGTCTAACTGGCCGAAAAAAAAAAATTGGAAGAAAATGACGACAGACGAGCCCTAGTACTAAATCTATCGGCTACAAAAATGTTCCCAAGTTGGAGATCTGTATCATATACCTGTACCTGTTGTCTGTGGGTTACACATTCTGAAACAGACAAAGGAGCCCTTCCGTACTTCATTTCGGTCCTTCAGGTCTGTTTTGATGATCAATGTTTTTATTTTTATTATTATTTTCATATACACAAATTGATATAGAAAATCTTCCAAGTCCCTTTCTTTCTTATCTGACCTTGTAGGAAGAGGTTTTATAAAAAAAAAGAATCTGATTTCTCAAAATTAAATGCTAAATATTCAAGAGCTAATTGTATTTTTGTTTTCATTGCCAAACATCAGCCTTTTCGAGTTGTACTAATCTCGGCCGCGAATTAAATATTTTAGAAATTAGATTTCATTAGTTAATCATTAAATTTTATTATTGAATTTTACAACACGTAAAAGAAGAATTCATTTAAAGAATAACAAGTTCATTAATACCAAAGATAAAAATTTATACTGCTCCGAAATTTTTACGCAAGTAACAATTCAAAGGAACTAGTCAGAAAAACTTTACAGATTTGGTTTAGAAAATCTATATATCTGTTATTAAATCTATTAAATTTTATGCAATGAAAACGAATTACTTTTTTTACTTATAACCTTACTCGTCGTAGGAAACATCATTACCTCCTCCCTCCCCCTTGAGCAATTTTCTTGAGCAAATTTATCGGACTTACAGTTTGAATTTCTAAAATCTCTTTTATTCTAAATAGTTTAGGCTATCGTTTCTGTTAGGCTACTAATGGTTCTCAATACTGATTATAGCAGCATTGCCATATAAGTATTATTTTTGGCAATACGATATTATACTTATATTGAATTTCGTTTTAGAGTCAATAAAAAAAAGACAGAATAAAAGTTAATCTAATACGAAATATTAATCGAAATAGTATTAATGAGACAGATAAACACACATTTATTGATTTTAGACTCTGTGGAAAACTTCTTTGTGCTACCAGACAACTTCAAAGGCAATTTGGAGTCACCTTTGGGACATTCCCAGAAGAAAAGTGGTGGCAACGCTGATCGGCAGTGTTTTTTAAAACTCAGACAGTAATTTGGCATGGGAAGAGCAATATGTTTTGATATCTTCAATGGCAGATTTAATTGATAAAAGTGCTTTTAAAACAAATACAGTGTGATGAGCACAGGTATCAGTGCAGTGAAATTGTAGAAAACAATTTAAAAGACAGAAATTGTAAGCATATATACATGCATTGTGCGGTATCTCCAACAAAGCGCCAATTTAATGCGAGTCTGTTGGAATTTTGTAAAAGTGCAATAAGAATAAGAACAATTATATAATACAGATTTGGCAGGTTGGGAAGTTACTTCAGAGGTGCAGGAAAATGGCCGCATCCTGAGTATGGCCGTGCGAGTATGGCCGGAAAATGGCCGTGCTATTCTCAGAGTGTGGCAGTTAAACTTTTTGAAAAAGGTTGCTTCAGCCGGAAATGAAGGATTTCAGGTCAGATCACACGCTTTAAGCCACGTCAGTAAAGAGATTGAAAGCAAATCTACAAATACGCCGGAATCCTTAGGGGAGGGGGTGAAGCTTCGAGAAAAAAACAACGAAAGAAGTAATAAACTGAAACATCAGTTAGTAAAACTTTGAAGACATGGTAGAAAAATCAGGTCGGGACCAAATGAAGGATCTGGAGGTCAACCGACACCGTCGTCGAAACAAAATTTGACTCCTGTCAGGGCTTTTACAAATCAAATTAAGTAGCAGAGCTTTCAAAAATAAACAAAAAAGTTTTATGTTCAAAAATATAAAATTCATTAAATTAAGGAGAATTTTAGTTTTGTTTTCTTCACCTGGTGGTTTGCAAATTGATGAATTTTATGGCTCAATTGTCTTGATAGCGAGCAGAAAACATGGCCAATGAAAATGCACATATATAAAATTGAAGGCGGTGAAATAAAACTTATAGAATTAAAACAGTACCCCAACTATACAAAACCTTTCTTTTTGTTTGTGCGCCACATCTTGTTTTTTATATTTGTTTTATGATATGCTCCAAATTTTTTCTGTTACATTCTTTATCAATTTTTGCCTTTTCTTTTTATTAATTCTTTTTCTATGCTATGATAAACTTTCGTGGATGGGATTTTCTTAGAAAGGTATGTGCATTTAGCTAAAAAACTGTCACTTTGCCAATAAATCCTTTTTTGTACTTTAAATTGATCGGGATTGGTAAGAATCAAAATTCTATTCCTTGGGGAGGGGTACTTACATTTGTACAGCTATTACTTACATTCATATGAATGAATCGGGCAAAACACAATAAAAACCGTCACAACAATTACATAGATAAGCAACTTCAAAGAAGTAAATTTCCAATTTATAATGATTCATTTTATCAAATCCTATATAGACAACTGCGATTGTACACTTTTTACATAGTATTTATGACACTTTATTACACCCTGGTTTTCTAGGGGGGGGGGTGACTCCTACCGGTGCGGGTACGTCCTTGGATATATGTAAAAATGAACAGGCTTGAAGATTGCACACATATTAAGGCTGAGCAGAAGAAATTTGCACTAACCGCAAAACAGTAAATTTTAGATTAATGTTCTAAAATTTTCTAATTAATTTTAGATTAATTTTAGATTTAATTTTCCAAGAAGGCTAGTAACTACTGACTTAAATCCTCAGTAATAGGAATATTTACTTTTTTCTCATCCGAAATGTCTCTAAAGTTGTGTTGCCCCTTGCTTAACACAGATAATCAAAACTAATGAGGTCACCAACTTCCATTCATTCAAGTGATATTAAGCGAATATGCTTTTATCTACCAGTCCTATACTTTGCTGTGTAATTAATTACTCAGATATTTTTGTAATTCCATCATATTAGATTCTACCGCGTCATAACAAATATTTTAAATAGTACCATTCTTCTTTAAAGTTTATTTATATTAAATTAGTAGCAACTCTCGATGACAGGAAAGTCTTTTGTTGTGTGGATCTACTGAAGTTGCTAATCTCGCCAGTTTGAATTATCTGTGGTCCCTATTTGACAAAAAAAAAAAAAAAAAAAAAAATTGTTAAGCAGTTAGCTCCTATCTAGACAGAGGTATGCCGAAAATGATCGAAAATGAGCCAAATTACAAGTTACAAGGATCACCTTGCACCTTTTTTGAGAAGTTTGTTAAATTTCCCCATTATATTTTTCTTATCCTAGATTTTGAATTAAAATTATATCTTCTTCTTTTAATGTTTTAGGTAGATGTTTTTGGTTTTAAGCATAGTTGTGATTTGGCTCATTCTTCAGTATTCTTCACATAAAAAGCTCCCTAATAAACGAGCGAGCACCAAACTCCTGACACCGCGCTTCCTAATAAAATTTTTTAGACAATAACGAACAAAAAATTTCCGTTTAAGGTACTGCTTAGAGGTCATGCCCAAGTTTATCTAACTCATCAACAAGGAAGTCAATATCTTCTTCTCTGACAGCTTGATTTGAAATGATATTTCGGAAGAAATTTGGCAGTTTTCCTTGGGGCTGGTAGCCTATCATGAGTGTTCCAGAATTCATCATTTTACCCTTCAATATTGGGGTGATCTGAAAAGAAAAAAAATTATAGAAATCGGATGAAAACTAAGAGAACGATTTTTGTTTGTAAAGTTCTGTATAAGCTCTGCATCAGAACA
Organism: Artemia sinica; assembly: GCA_027921565.1. NCBI lineage: Eukaryota > Metazoa > Arthropoda > Branchiopoda > Anostraca > Artemiidae > Artemia > Artemia sinica. The sequence goes on along the minus strand of CM051265.1, from coordinate 12,870,621 downwards.
TAGAAGAAGCTGGCTATCCACTATGACGTTGCAAGGAAATATTTATTGCAAGAAAAAGCGTTCTGCATCAGTTCTGTGCTCTAGGCTCTATATTAAAACGTAGAACTACTACTACTACTACTAACAACTCACCTCAGCATAAAGCCGCCTGAGGCCAAAAAAGCTACGCACGCTCCTCCTCCATCCCAATCTATTCAAAAGCCTCCCTTTTTACATCCTCCCACGAAGTTCCCATTCCCTTTAAATCTTTCTTTATCACGTCCTCCCACCCCAGACAAGGATGACCTGCTTTCTGTTTAGCCCTAGGCGGTTGGCTGAAAAGAAAAATCTTCGGCAATCTGTAATCCTTCATCCGCACAACGAGCCCTAGCCATCTCAACCTTTCTTTCATTATAGCCCTAGAGCGCGGTATTGAGCTACATTTTTCGTACAACCTATTGCTTGAAATATGGTTAGTCAGCCGGGTACCCAGAACAGTCCTTAAGCAATTTCTCTGGAAAACATCTAGCAAATCTTCATCCGCTTTTCGAAGCGCCCATGCTTCAGAGCCATATTTGACTACTGTCATCACTGTAGCTTCTAATATTCTAATCTTGGTTTGCAGACTTATCTTACTATTCTTCCAAACTTTTTTTAATTGTGAAAAAACACCCTAAGCCTTAGCTATTCTACTTTTAACATCTTCAATGCTCCCACCATCTTTACTAATAATACTACCAAGGTAAGTGAAGCTGCCCACATGATCAATCTTTTCATTACCCAACATCACGTTTTCATCTTCAGGTTTTCTTAGCCTTAGTGACTTAGTCTTCTTAACATTAATTTTCAAACCTATTCTAGCATCCTGAACTCACATAACCTCTAAAAGTTCATTCATTTTGGTCACACTTTCCTCTAGGATGCTTAAATCATCGGCATAATCCAAGTCCAGGAGACTTTTTCCTCCCCATTTGATTCCGTGGTCTCCCATTGCCTTTCCTGTGCTCCTTAATACAAAGTCCATTAAAATAATCCATATAAAGGTGGATAGAACACAACCCTGCTTAACTCCTGATTTAATACAAAACCAGCTGCTAACCTCATTACCTACCTTAAGCGCAGCAGTGTTATTCTCGTACATAGCACAAATCACTTTAATTTATTTGTCTGGTATACCATACAAGGATAAAACCTTTGCTATAGCTCTTCTATCAACAGAATCAAACGCTTGCTCTTAATCTATAAAAACTAAGGACCAAAGGTGTTTGACAACTCAGGCACTTCAAAATTATTAACTTAAGAGGGAAAATTTGGTCGACGCATCCTCTACCTTTTCTAAAACCGCACTTTTCATCTCTTAAAACTTTGTCTACGGCATCTCTCAGTCTAAAAAGTACCATATTACTAAGTAATTTGCTACCTACAGAGACCAGACTAATGCCTCGATAATTACCACACTCATTTTTGTTACCTTTCTTATAAAGTGGCTTAATTAAGGTTTTCCTAAAATCATTTGGTACTTCCCCTTTTTCAAAAATCACATTCATAATCTTCAGTAACTTATTTCTAACCTCAGAGCCAGCATATTTAAGAAATTCATTTACTACCCTATTAGCACCTGGAGCCTTATTATTTTTTAATCCGTTTAGTACCGTCGTTAATTCTCCCTCGCAAAACAAATCTTCCTTCATATCCAAGGTATCACAAACTTTTTCATTTTCCTCTATATCTTTTCCTGCAACTCTATCCCAGTTTAGCAAATTCTCAAAAAGTTCTGCCTATCTCTCTTTAATTCTTTCCTTATCGCTAATTGCGGCCCCATTCCTATCTTTAACTGGCCCAAGTTCGGATTGACTACTCCCTCTCAATTTATTGACATGCCAGTACAATATTTCACTATTATGCCTTCTAGCTGCATCTTCCAGATCCTCAGCAGTTTTATCCATGGCCTCCACTTCACACTTCCTTAGTTCATATTTTAATGCTTTCTCCACTTTCTTTACATTCCTTTTGTTTTCATATTATCTATCACTCAGATAATTCTTGTAAAAGTCCTTTTTCCTTTCTATTAAAAATAAAGCTTTTTCACTAATATTCTTAGCTGCAGTCCTAGTTTTCTTCTCTACGACACCTTCAGCAGCTTCAAAAATTATTTTTCTAAAATTATTCCAACAATCTTCCACATTATCAAATTTTAAACTCTCAAATATAGTATTCAACTGTTCCTGTTCTCTCAACTTCTGATCATGGAGACAGCTAGCTATCCGCTATCACGGGGCTTTACTATATTTACACAAGAAAAAGTATTCTGAACTTGCTATTTATTATCTCTAACGATTTTTAAATATAAAGCTCTGTATAAGAACATAGAAGACAGCTGGCAACCACAATCACATTGGCATTATAGTGTTTCTTGCTGTAAATAGTGCTCTGAACTATTTCTCCTTAATATCCGATTTAGGAAATAGAACAGTATCTGTCTACAGTCACTGTGCTGTATATTGCTTCTTCCAGAAAATGGTGCTCGCATTAGTTCTGCATATAAAGTTTTCCACTAGAACATAGAAGACAGCTAGCTATCCACTATCACGATTCAACACGATGTTTACTGCCAGAAAGGACTTTCTGCACGAGCCTTGCATAGGTTCTGTGTTAAATCTGTATATAAAGTTCTCTATTAGAACTGAGAAGACAGCGAGCCACCACAATTACATCGCATTACAATGTTTCTTGCAGTAAATAATGCTCTGTACTAGTTGTGCACTAGAAAAAGAAAAGGAGCTGGCTGTTCATTATCACTGTGCAGTACGATATTTATTTCAGTAAACAAACAGTACATACATTAGTTCTGCATTTAAAGTTCAGCATTGGGATATAAAAGACAGGTAACTATCCACTACCACGGTGCATTGCAGCTCTTATTGTAATAGATAGAGTTCTACATTAGCTCTGCTAGTCCTTTACGTCAAGTTTGCATTAGAACATAGAAGACAGCTAGCACTCCGGATATTTCTTGCTTTGCATAAGTTCTTTCTATGCTCTGCACTAGTTTTGGATAGGCTCTGCGTCAGGACATAGAAGACAGCTAAGCTTTCCACTAGCACTATGCATTACAAAGTTTCTTACAGAAAATCGCGTTTTTACTTGAAGCATTGGTAAACTAGCAAATAATTGGGTATATAATGAAAGAAAGGTTGAGATGGCTAGGGCACGTTGTGCGAATGAAGGATGATACACTGCCGAAGATTGTCCTTTTCGGCCAACCGTCTAGGGCTAAACGGAAAGCAGGTCATCCTCGTCTGGGGCGGGAAGACGTCATAAAGAAAGATTTAAAGGAAATGGAAACTTCCTGGGAGGGTGTAAAAAGGGAGGCTTTGAATAGATTGGGATGGAGGAGTGTGTGTAGCTGTGTTGGCCTCATGTTGTAGTAGTAGTAGTAGCAGTTTAATCCACACTGCAACTAATCAAAGGGTTTAAGAAAAGGTAAACTTATTTTTTTCCGCTTATAATGGTGCAAAAAAAGAGGTGGAGTAAGAAAAAAGAAACGAAATGGAAATCATAATTGAAAAAAACAACTTCTAAAAAATATAAAATACAGAATTAAATAAAAAAATACTCGTAAATAAATCTAAATGACAGAAAATGAAGCAAAGAATTTAGGTTTGTATTTAACGTCTTATTCTACCTAAGCAACGCCATCTAAATGGTCAGGATCAAAATACTTTCCAAAAATAATCAGTTATGGCAAGTTCTGACATATGTATACGAACGTTACACTTATCAAGATAATAAGCCAGGCCTAGATACTTTAACAAGGTATATTCTGTATTTGCTGTAGTTGCGGCTACAACAGCTAAACAAGGTGTGGCTTTACCGCAGCCATTATAAGTAATGAGCCCAGACTTTGTAGCATTAACCACATATCCTAGAAGTAGATAAACAGAAGTTGATAGTTAAGGTTGGCTGTAGGGTAGATAGACTCGAACTAATAAGCAGGTAAGCAGACTCAAAACTATTTTAAAATTAGACTATTGAATCGAATGTATCTTGTTTAAAATTTTATTCAAATTTTAAAGTGATGTCCGACTATCCTATCTGTATTTAATTTAGTCAAATGTTTAAACTGTTGTCTATTGTCAATGTTATTGATAAACAGTCAGTGAAGCTTCGTGGGAGACGAAAATTTAGTGGTTAAACCAACCTCTCCAAAATACCGAAGCACAAGAATGTGGCTGTTAAAATCAAAATCAAAATTTTGAGATAACCATTTTGTTCTACGTAGTTGATTTCCAGATATAAATTATTTTTTGAGGAGGACACTCCCCCCACAGCCCTCAGGGCGAGGGTTGTAAGCTATGGCCTTGGGGCAAATAAGCTTTTTATAGAATGCTTCGTCGTAGAAATTTCAAAAAGGACTCATTCGATTGGAAATTCAAAGGGTTAGTGCCCTTTTTAATTGTCGAAAGAGATTGGAAGGCAGCTAGACCCCCTCTCACGCCCACCTTTTCCCCAAACCCATCAAATCGAAATTTTTATATCGCCATTTTGTTTAAAGTAGTTGGAAATTCTGGAAATTAGGTCTTTGAGGATGACAATCTCCCCCTCACAGCCTTCATGGCAAGGGTTGTAAATTATGCCTTGGGGGCATATAAGGTTGCTATAGAAAGCGTTGTCGTAGGAATTTCAAAAAGGGCGCATTCGATTGAAAATTTGAATGGCTAATGCCCTTTTTAATAGTCAAAAGTGATTGGAAAGCAACTAACACCCCTTCCACGCCCAATATTCCCCCAAACACATCAATCACAATTTTGAGACGGCCATTTTGTTCAACGTAGTTGAAAGTTCTGGAAATTATATTTTTGAGCAGGACCCTTACCACACAGTCTTCAGGACAAGGGTTATAAGTTATGCCCTGGTGGCACATATGGTTCTTATGGAAGGAATGCTCGTATAAATTTCAGAGAGGGCTAATTTGATCGGAAATCAAAAAATCTAGCTCACTTTTGAAATATCAAAAGATATCGGAGGGTAACCAGCCCACCCCCCTTCACTCCTTTTTTTACCAAATGCATCCGAAGGCGTTCTATGTTAGGCCCTAAAAGCATGTATTGTTCTTATGAAAGGGATGCTCGTATAAACTTCATAGAGGGCTCATTTGATTGGACATTGAAAGTTCTAGTTTACTTTTTAAGAGTCAAGAGATTTAAGGGCAACTACCCCCCCCCCCCCAACGCCCGTTTTTTCCCCAAACCCATCCGCTACAAATTTTGAAATAGCCAGTTTTTTTTTTTAAATTGTTCAAAAATTAGAAAACAAAAACTCCGGGGTCAACGAAACCCCCCAGGACCCAGGGGGTTGGCGTTTTAAGTGTTGTCCTGGGGGCGTATATGGTTCTTATGACAGGGATTCTCATATAAACTTCAGAGAGGGCTCATTTGATTGGAAATTCAAAGTTCTAGTTCACTTTTTAAGAGTCAAAAGATATCCGAGGGCAACTAGCCCCCCCCACACCTTTTTTTCCCTAAGACCATCCGATAAAATTTTTAAAATAGCCATTTCATTAAAAATAGTTTGAAGGTCAGGTAAGAAAAACTCCTGTGTCGACGCAACCCTACAGGACCCGGAGGCAGACGTTGTAAGTGATGCTCTGGGGGCGTATATAGTTCTTACGGAAGGGATGCTCGCATAAACTTCGGAGAGGGATCATTTTATTGGAAATTGAAAGTTCTTGTTCACTTTTTAAGAGTCAAAAGAGATCGGAAGCCAACTAGCCCCTCCCCCCCCCCCCCCCATCCACGCCCTAAATGCATCAGATAAAAATTTTGAGATAGACATTTTGTTAAAAATAGTTCAAAGTTCAGATAACAAAAACTCCCGTGTCGACACAGCCCCCTCAGGGCCCGGGGGTAAGCGTTGTAAGTTATACCCTGGGGGTATATATGGTTGTTATGGAAGGAATGCTCATATAGAATTCATAGAGGGCTGATTTGATTGGAAATTGAAAGTTGTAATTCGCTTTTTAAGAATCAAAAGTGATCGGAGGACACCTAGCTTCCCCCCACCATTAATTTTTTTCTCAGAGGCACTTTATATAGAAAGGGTCGTCGTATAAACTTCAAAGGGGGCTCATTCGATGGGAAATCGCGAGTTCTAGTGCTCTCTTTAAGATTCAAAAGTGATCGGAGGGTAACTACCCACCCCCAAACCCTTTTTCCCAAAATACATCTGATAAAAAATTTGAGGTAGCCATTTTGTTAAAAATAGTTCAAAGATTATATAACAAAAACTTCTTAACGTATGGCCATTTCGTTAAAAGTGGTTCAAAGGTCAGATAAGGAAAACTTCTGTGTCAACGCACCCTCCTCCCCCGGGGTAGGCGTTGTAAGTATTGCTCTGGGGGCATATATGGTTATTATGGATGGTATGCTCGTATAAACTTCGGAGAGGGCTCATTTGATCGGAAATTGACAGTTCCAGCTCACATTTAAAGAGTCAAAAGATATCAGAGGGCAACTAGCCCCCCTCCATACCCTTTTCCCTAAAACTCATCCGATAATAATTTTGAGATAGCCATTGTTAAAAAATAGTTCAAAGGTCATACAATGAAAACTCCGAGGCGACACAACCCCTCAGGGCCCGGAGGCAAGCGTTGTAAGGAATGCTATGGGGGCATATAAAGTTCTTATAGAAGGGATGCTCCAATAACCTTCAGAGAGGGCTCATATGACTGGAAATTGAAAGTTCTCGTTCACTTTTTAAGAGTCAAAAGAGGTCGAGGGCAACAAGCCCCCCCTCTCCACGTCCTATTTTCCTCAAACCCATCCAATAAGAACTTTTTGGGAACCATTTTTTTCAAAATCGTTCAAAGATTATATAACGAAAACTCCGGGGTCGACACAATCCTTCAGGACCCGGGGTAAGCGTTGTAAGCTATGCCTGGAGGGCATATACAGCTGTTTTGGAAGGGATGCTCGTAAGAAATTCAGAGAGGGCTCATTGAATTGGAAATTGAAAGCTCTAGTTCAGTTTTTAAGAGTCAAAAGAGATCAGAGGGCAACTACCCCCAATGCCCGTTTTCCCCCAAACGCATTCGATGAAAATTTTGAGATGGCCATTTTGTTAGAAATAGTTCAAAGGTCCGATAACAAAAACTCAGGTGTCGACACAACCCCCAAAAGCCCGGGGGCAGGCATTGTAAGCTATGTCCTGGGGCTGTATATGGTTCTTATGAAAGGGATGCTCGTATTAACTTCAGAAAGGGCTCATTTGAATGGATATTAAAAGCTCTAGTTCATTTTCTCAGAGTAAAAAAAGATCGAATGGCGACTAGCCCCTCCCACCCTCCACGCCTTTGGGTTTATCGGATGGATAAACCCATCCGATAAAAATTTGAGGTGACCATTTTGTTAAAAATAGTTCAAACATCAGATATTGAAACTCCGGGTCGAAATAAACCCCCAGGGCCCAGGGACAGGCGTTGTAAGTCATACTCTGGGGGTATATAAGGTTCTTATAGAAGGGATGCTTGTATAAACTTCAGAGAGGGCTTATTTGATTGAAAAAAGAAAGTTCTAGTTCACTTTTAAAGAGTCATAAGAGACCGAAGGGCAATTAGTGCCCCCCACGCCTTTTTCCCCACCCCCTTCCGATAAAAATTTTGAGATAGTCATTTTGTTAAAAATAGTTGAAACATCATATCATAAAACTCCGAGGTTGGCACAAGCCCATTTTTTCACTTTGATATTGTTACTTTGATACAAGTTTTAATACTTTGATGAATATTTGATTTTTTTTAATAAAAGTTCGATTTTGAAATAAGGAATTTTTAAAAACTTGAAAATTTTTGCAATCAAAAACGAACAAAAATTAATTAAAAAAACTTTTCGAAAAATAAGTTTTTCAAAGAAAAGTAAAGGTCACTTCAAACTTAAGCTCAGCAGATACAAATACCTGTTAAAATTCAAACTCAAAACGGCCAGAAATTACTATTAAAGAATAAAGGAAACCCAAATAGAACAGAAATTAAATGAACAATAATAGCAAAAAGCATAGAACAAGTAATAATATAAATGAATAAATAGATCTTAAAGCAAGTTATGCTTAGATTGAATATGAAAATCAAGCTTAAAACGAAAACAAATATTTTGCTATTGAAGTATAAATGAAACTTAAAACGAACTGAAATTAAATAAACAATCAATGCAAACAAACATACAATAGATTTTAATATAAACGAATACATAAATCTTAAAACGAGTGAAACTTAAATTTAATATGCAAATCAAGCTTGAAATGAACAAAGATCACTAAAAACAAGAGGTTGGGTATCGCCTCCTTCTCTCACTGTAAAAGTCTAAAACCTACTGCGTCATTAGCGCTTTACTGAAAACTATGTGCGTCTTGAACAGTCTTGGAAAGTATAAACATCATCAAATTGAATAATTGGTGTATAATTATATTAATTGTTGAAAGATCGATCAATTCAAGAATTTATTTCACTGTAATATTTATTTTTGTTTTCAATGCTGTAAGAACTGGAAAAGAAAATATTTGTAATATAATTCGTTTTCAGGTAAGCGCCAACGTCGCAGTAGGCTTTTTGTTTTTACTTACAGTTAGGGAAGGGGGGAGTATCCAAACTCTTGTTTGTAGTGAAACTATATTCGTCTTCAACAACTTCAGAGAGAAATAACAAAATTAAACTGAATATTTAATGTATAATGATATTAATTGCTGAAACCTCATCAGTTCAAAATTTTACTATAATTTTAATGTTTATTTTCAGTATTAAGTACAAAAGAAAATATTTGTAATAAAACTGGTTTTCAGTAAAGGGCCAATGACGCAGTAGGTTTTAGAGTGTTCAGTGAGAAAAGGAGGCGATACTCTAACTCTTGTTTGTAGTGATTTTTGTTCGTTTCAAGCTTAATTTGCATATTCAATTTAAGTCTCACTCGTTTTAAGATTTATTTATTCATTTACATTAATATCTATTGTATGTTTGTTTGCATTGATTGTTCATTTAATTTCTGTTCGTTTTAAGTTTCATTTATATTCAATAGCAAAATATTTTTTTTTCGTTTTAAGCTTGATTTTCATATTCAATCTAAGCATTACTCGCTTTAAGATCTATTTATTCGTTTATATTATTACTTGTTGTATATTTTTTCCTATGATTGTTTATTTACTTTCTGTTCGTTTTGGGTTTCATTTATTCTTTAATAGTAATTTCTGGTCGTTTTGAGTTTGAATTTTTTTAGGTATTTGTATCTGCTGAGCTTAAGTTTAAAATGGCCTTTACTTTTCTTTGAAAAACTTATTTTTCGGAAAGTTTTTTTTAATTAATTGTATAAAAAAAGAAAAGAAATGCTGTATTGACTCCCTTCACTCCAAAACGTATGCATATCACTTATATCCAACTTTCCTCTGTCTTCCAGAATTAGTATAAGAGCATACCTGTCCCAAGAGTCTTTCTTTTTCTGGACTGTGAGGCATCTTACGAAGTCTTTCTGGAACATACCAGAAACAAACATTGGTACATTCTGGCTTAGGGACGATAATCCAGAACTTATCCGGCTGTGCATTCAGTTTCTGGATCATATATTCTGTAAGTTCCATGAAACGGTCCATTTGTTTTCCATAGCCTTCTGTTCCCTGAAAATCAAACTGAAAATGATAAATACAGTGACAAAAGATGAGAAGAAACTAAAGGTTAAAAAAGTTTTTTTTTTCTATACAATTTTTTTTTCATTTTGTTAGGGGGTTTTTAATAGTAGGGTAATAGATGATGACTCGCAGGTGAGATTTGAGCACTTACGCGTTGATTAAGGCTCGAAAGTCTATTACTCAATTTCCAAACTTCAACAAGATCACCAAAGAACTTTTCGAGTTCTCAAGTATTCATTTTTATGCTCTTCAAAGTCATTGGCACCCGCAATGGGATGGGGAGACCTCTACGGATTAGAACATAAGATCTGGTTAGGAATTTTTTTCCCAAACGTTTTTTAGAAAACGAAATTTGTTTTCTCTTGTGAAAACAAAATGTTTTCCAGGCATCCCCCTTCCCACAGAAAACATAGCATTTTGGTATTCATGGTTGTAAGTGTGCTAAGTAATTACTAAGGATATTTCAACTCATTAGTTGCCTATCTGATTTGGTAAAAAAAAAGTTAAACTGTATTTATCAAACCTTTCTGAAAACAAAAATATTTCGCGGGCTTGCCCCCTTCTCCCCAGAAAATGTGAGTGGGTTCTTATGCTTGTAGCTTTGTATAACAATTTATAGGAATATTCTACTTATTGTTACTGGTCTTAGAATGCATTTTCGCCAAGCTCTTCTGAAAACAAAACACTTAGTAGGCTTCATTCCCTCCCGTAAGAAATGTCTTATGGCGCATATGCTTGTAGTTGTGTTAAAAAATTACTAGGGACATTCAACTTCTTCTTGTTGAGATTTGATATTGTCACTGTGGATCCCAACCACCTCAATCAACAAATTAACCTCACGATACTAATATGCTTTATACGATACTAATATGCTTTATACGATACTAATATGCTTTATACGATACTAATATGTATCGTATAATATGCTTTATACGATACAAATACGATACTAATATGCTTTCATGGGTAAAAGTAATCAGAACCAGGAATATATTGCTTAATGGCAAATATTACTAAGCAATTGATGGTTCGTAATTGTAGATTAGTCCCAGTGAGAGATATGAATCAGACCTAAATTAGTGATAGTGTTAAGGAGGGATGAGCCAAAATTTCTAGGGTATGAAAATAGTGATTAGATTGCACGGAATGGTATGGATGATTCAGAGATAAGGTTTGAATAGTTAGGAGGGACAGATTACTTTTACTAAAGATGATTTAAAGAAGGCGTTAAGAGAATTCACAGTGCTATGGTAATGAGTTTTGAGATTGGTCTTTAAGTCAAAGGTAAGATATAAAGAATAAAATATATGATTTTTTATAAAGGGGAAGTTCCTAGCTTTTTTAAAAAACTTAAATTAAAATCCTTTGTGAGTAGTTACAAGCTGCTTGTATATGGATAAGCTTGGTTTATGTAGGGAATGAATTGGTAAGTGCAATGATGCCTATTAGTCTAAAACATACTGATTAAACAAATTTAAGAGAAGAATAGTGTGCTTTAGGAAAGGAAGAGAATGTTTTGGCAAATGCTTCATGAATAGATTAACGATTGAGGGGTGTATAAATAATCATATCCCTGTAGTTCTAACTGCTGAAAAACTGTTGCATGTTTTGTAGTTACATTGTATCAAATTCTTTGTGCCTTCATTTTATGTATCAAACTTTTTGTGCCTTCAATAAAAATCGATAGAATAAAAAATACCTTGCCTCCCCCATATTCTTCTGAATTGGAACTATCGCTTGGGAAGAGAATACAAAATTATCCGAACTGAAATCCTGAGGCATCGGAATTTGAAAGCTGGAACCCCGACTTTAGATAACTTTGAGTCCCAAAATTAAAAAACTACTGCCCTAATTTCAGATTCAAAGAAGCATCAAGCTGTGTACCGAAAACCCAATGGCAACCATCCCCTCTGATTTTAGATTAAATAAAAAATAACAAGTTTTTTTTAACTGAAAGTAAGGAAGAAAAGAAATTATTCTGTATATAAAGGGGCTGTCCCTTCTTCAACGCCCCGCTCTTTACGCTTAAGTTTGACTCTTTTTCACAGCTTTCCTTTATAAAACAAGAACAAATTGTAGCGTAAAGAGCGGGGTTTTGAGGAAGGGACAGCCCTTTTCATATACGGAATAATTTCTGTTCGTTTTAGGTTTTAATGTCGCTCCTTACTTTCAGTTAAAAAAAAGCTTATTTTTTTCTTAATTTCTGAATATTTTTGAATTAATGCACGTTTTGTATTTGGCTCACCGTACATGAATAATTAAAAAGAAATTTCCATATTAGGTTTACTTTCTTTTTTTAACTAGTAATAACCTTATAATAACCTAAGTTTGATTTTTGTTCCAGTTGTTTAAGAATGACTCCTGAATTACAAAGGCTGTTTAGTTAGAACAATAACCTCTTTTAAAAGTTAAAACAGAAACTTTAGCGTAAGAGCGAGCTATTGAGGAGAGGCAACCCATCTCATATACCTAATATTTTCTGTTCCTGTTAAAACTTGTATATTTAACATGAGCATAAAAATCCGATTCTTTTGATGTATCTATTGGTATTAACATTCCGTGTTTTAGAGTTTTGGTTACTATTGGGCCTGGTCGCTCCGTACTTACACTTTGTTACCACGAACTGCCTCCTCGTTCAGTATGGCTTATTACAATTTACTGCAATTGATTTCATCACTGATAGCCAATGAAAATCATTCTCTGTGAAAGAAAATGGTTATCATTGGCTGTGACTGACGACTATAAATTGCAATCGATTAGAATAAGCTGTATGGATTGCGGGGTTTAGTTTTACCAATTGTTCTCCAATAATTCCTTAAATCCTTTTTATCAAATTTTCAAATGGTTTTTGTTATTTGGTCTTTGAAAGTTCTTGATATAATGGGATTAGCTGCATGATAAGTATGTTCTTTAATTCTACAGAGTAAGCTCGCATCACGAGGAATAAAACTCCTTAAGCTATTGTTTGCCTGTGAATTCCAGATTGAAGGCAATTTTTCTCTAACGTGATTTTTTTCCTGATACTACTAAGAAAGCACATTACAAAGACTTGGGCGTATACACTATGAAGTAAACTTCTCCAGTCTCCTACTAAGATAGCAGTTTCAAAGGTGTGGGGCCCCTTGCCACTCCTTTAAATAGAGCTCTTAGAAAATGTTACCTTAGCCCTCCAAGCTAACCATAGCTTGAAAATGTCATTATGACGTCCACATTGAATAACCTTGTCACCAGTATCATAGGATATGTCATAGTGTTTATCTTGCTGGAATAAGTAGTCCGCACCAAGACGATTGCATTGATATAACAAACCCTGAAATACAACAAGACTTGATTTACACAATATTGGAGAGGGGGGGGGGGTATAAATTAAATATATACAAATCCAACCACGCGTACAAGGTATATGCAGTTAATCAGCTCATCCGCATTTAAAATTCTACGATGAGGACGAAATATTTCCCCCCATTATTCATCTCTTTAAGGGAATAACCCTTACAGGAAAACCAATTAACTGTTAGGGGTAAAATTTATGGAATCATATGGCATCTTCAAGGTGAAGTGAATGAGATCTGAAGTTTGTCCGCTTTAGAAAGCTTTAAAAATATACAGAACATACCAAATTTAGTGGCATTTAGCAAAAATATTCTGGCCAAAAATTACCAGACAGTTATTATTAGACCTGGCTAGATGGAAAGCCACCAGACACGTATCTAAGCTTTGGCGAGATTTATTTAGAGTTTGAAAATAAATATTATTGCGTCTGTATTCAATTTATGCCTACCCAACTTTTTCCATTTTGGAAAATTTCAGATATCATTTCGTCCAGCAACGCTGCACTGTACGTCCTGCTTATTCTTTTCGACAGCTAGCATAGCAGAAATATCCCTACTTATTTTACATAATAGAAAAAGAAAATGGGATACATAAAAGTTAAACCTTCGACGATTCATAGGAAGATAGGAATTAAATATTATTAGCGCCACTGATATTTTAGCGTCGGGCGGTTTCGTTAAAAAATATAAAATTTCTAAGAAAATTGGATACTTAATAGGATTAATCTACAGTACGATAGAATTAAGGCTGAAACCCATCTGTAAGGGACAATTAATCACAATTTATTTGTATCATTCATTTTAAGTCAGAATCTAGTCAGCACAAGGTAGGCTAAGCTGGATAGTTAATTTTAAGTTGATAAACCTACTGAGAACGAAATTCTGTCTACTCTCTCTGACATTTTAAAGTGCCTCAAATAACAAGTTTACAGAGGTTTTGGGTAAAACAATCTTGGTAAACTTTAGATGGCGCTAGTGAATTTTCTTTTCATCATTAGTAAGAGTTTTTATTTTCATAAAATTTCACATATTCTTTGTACAGGACATTTTCTGATTAGCTGAGCAATAATATCAGACTCGAAACTCCTATTATGAGTTCTTGCTCGTCTCCGTCTATCTCACATCACATTTTGGGAGTAAAAACGGTCAGCTTAAAGGGGAGTAAAAAAGATCAGCTTAAATTTGGAATATCCACGTAAAACAAGCGTTAAGTCACACTGTATATGGCATATTTTGTTGTGGTTGGCTACGCGAATTCAAAAACATTAAATTAAGCTGCTTTCACAATTTGCACGTAATTTACAATACTAAGTGGTAAAGTTGCGTCAAGCTACGTATAACCTTTCTCACTTAAATAAACTCTTTCACACTAGGCTGACGCGATAACCCGCAAAACTATCATATTCATCGTTTTTAGTCATCGCAATCATCATAAACAAATTGTTCAAACCTTTAAAACGGGGAATAGAAATGGCGATTCAAGTTCTGATCAAGCGTATAGGGCTTTCTAAGTAAAGTCTATCATTTTGATTATCCAATTTATCAAATGTTCATCTAGAAATTCAATTTTGCTGCAAGTATGTCGAACCTTTTCATAACGTATCAAAAACTTTCGTAGCGTACTTCTGATTTTTTGGTTTTACAAACTTTAAATATAAATTTACAAATTTTAAATTAATTAATTTTTGTAAAGCTTTAATTTTTCAACTTTAGTACATTGGCGCAAAACATTACCAAATTTTTATCCGTATTATTCGTTATTGTTAGAGTCCGAGTTCTCAAAGACATTTTATGTGAAAGAAGCAATGCCAGTCGGGAACATACGCAGAGAGGGCCTTGAGGTATTACCCTCATATGAGAATATGGGGGGTAGATGCGGAAATTCAGCAACATTGACATGACTAATCGAAAAATAATTGCTTAAAAAAGTAACTCGTTCATTTTTGCCCTAGATTAACACTTAAACTACTTGAAACTTCAAAATCGAGCACTAAAACACAAAATCACAAAATCGAGCACTAAACACTTACAATCGAGCACGAAACACAAAACCGAGCACTAAAACACTTACATTCTCCTTGAAATGAACAGTTGAGCATTGAAGTAAGACTCCCATCAATTTGTGGGGGTTCCATGTAACAGAGTCGGCCCTAGAAATTAAAGTGATCAGTTGACTCAAGGGCTTAGGTCAGCATCTCCCAAAGTGTGGGTTGCATACTAGCACCGGGTTTTAGAAAATTTTCTCAGGTTGGGAAAAACCTGAAAGAACACTGACACATTTTTTATATATTATATTTTTGAAATTTGGAGGAATGTGTCAAGTTTATATATTATATAAATCTGCTCCATCAACTAGTAGAATTTGAACCGAGTTATAGTTATTTGTGATCAAACCATTTGAACAGAAGTACTCTTCAAATAAGAGAAATTCAAAAATAAACGCAAAAATTGAATTAAACATAAAAATAAATTTGGGTTTTTACCCCAAATTTGCATGTTTCCTCTGTCCAGTTAACATTAGTCAATAAACAGACTTTCAAAAACCTCAATTGGCGATATTTGTGACAATCTATTGGGTCTAGTGACAAAACTAGAAATTACAAGTATCTAGTTTTCTGCTACGGTACACATGATACCCAGTTCGTTAATGAGTCCCAAATTTTAGATTTTGAATGCAATAAAGCCGAGGCTATGAAAAACTCTAGAAAAGGTTTAAAGGGAGTGTTTGAAGCACTTGCGCTGAAACCAGACGTTTACAAAGAAATTTGCAAAGACAAGCTTAGAGGACAAGGGTCTGAAAATACCAATTTACATAACTTTTCAGGATCAACCGCTCTTATTACCAAGATTATAGCGACGGACCAAGGAATTGTTAGCGACGGAACAAGAATTGTCTGTCATGGAAAATCATGCTCAGAAAATAGATCAGAGATTAGATGAAAAATTGGCAGCTGTTGGAGGCAAACAGTCGTTTTCTAAGGATACAGTTAGCGCAATCAAAGCGCAAAGCTCGTCGATTTCAAGTGAAATTTACAGAGCATTAGTTTTTGAATTCGAGCCGAAATTTGTTTGTTTTATCCTATGATCTAGAACATTTTGAAAATCAGTGCTCATTTATTGAGGAGCGGATTAAGGCTGCAGAGCAAAAGCTTGATGAGTATAAAACAAGAAAAGAGATTAAATAGTCTCATGTTCAATGGGGTTAAACAACCTTCCAATAGTGACTTGAAGTCGGTAGTTCTTGATATAGTGACAAACAAAATGGAGCTAGAAATATCAAATCAAGATGTGATCGAAGTTAAAAGATCAAATCTAAGCAAAGGTAATAGTAAACAGGATGCAATTGCTCCTGTAGTTGTAACATTCAAGTCTAAGGACCTTGCTTCTAAAGTTTTTAAAGAAAAGTCAAAATTAGCTCGCACTGGTATTTTTGTGTCAGAAAATCTGACGAAACGAAGACCTGATGTTCTGAACTTAGCACGGGATAAATATAGGAGTAAGCAAGTGTGGTCTGATCAATGTCGGATTTATGTACGTCTCTCTAGTGATTCGTTTCCACGTCGTTTATGGTCTATCGACGATATTATTTAATAGTGTGTGCTAATAGTTAAAAGTCGTCATATTTTCACTAGTTGTTTTTTTTTTTTTTTTTTTTTATAGAAGTTGTATTGCGCCAAGTTATCTTCAAGTTGTGGTGAAAGCCGAAATACCTTTGAAAATAATGCGTTCCGATCTGAAAATATTCTTCATGCTGGTATTGCCCAGGAAAGTTCTTCTATCACATTTTGACCGAATAGAGATACTTACTTACTTACTTACTTACTTACTTAAGTCCCATCCATCCTCATGGGACGTCTTGGGGCCACTCCTTTCAAAGAAATCTGATGAACTAGGGCTCGATATGTTGTTCTGTCAGTTGCGGTTGGGGATAGTTGGGCAATGCGTTGTCGGTCAAAGTTTTCGATCCACCTTTTGCGCGGTCTTCCCCGTGGTCTAAGTCCTTCAGTTGTCCCTTCAAGCGCGATCTTGGGTAGGCGTTCGGGATTCATTCGTTTTACGTGGCCGTACCAGCGCAGCTGCTGTTTTTGAATTTTGTTCCGGATAGTGTCTTGTGACTTTACCCTTCTTCGGACTTCTTCGTTTGTGATATGGTCAGTATATTTGATCTTGGCTATCCGGCGCAGACATCTCATTTCGAACGCAAGGAGGTTGCGCTCGTTTCCATCTTTTAATGTCCAGGTTTCACACCCATATAGAGCAATGGGCATGATCAGACTGTTGAATAGATGCACTTTCAGATGGCTGAAAAGGTGGTTAGATTGCCAGATTTTTGATAATCTTTTGAAGCTAGAGCTAGCAAGACCGAGGCGGCGTTTAATGTCCACAGTGTGGCAGTTGTCAGCTGTTCAGAGACTGCCGAGGTAAAGGAATTGATTGACTCTTTCCACTTGTTCACCGTCTATTACTATCGAGGGAGGGTTTGTTATCTCCTGTCGTGATGTGACCAATGATTTTGGTCTTGTTTGCGTTAATCTGCATACCAAATGGCTTTGTTGCTTGGGAGATACAGTCAGCCTGTCTCTGGAGCTCTTGGGCGGTAGTGGACATCTGGGCGATATCATCCGCATATACTAGTTTGTCAATTAAGATTCCTCCTATTCTGACTCTATATTCGACGGGTATCAGGGAGAGAAAGGCATGCAGAAACAGGTTAAACAAGTGCGGCAAGAGGATGCATCCTTGCAGGACCCCGGAAGTTGTTGGGAATTCTCCAGAGACCCCATCAGTGGTCAGTATTTGACTTTTAAATTGGTTGTACATGTCCTCAGTGATTCTGACTATTTCATTTGGGATACCGTAGTGTCTTAGAATATGTCACAAGCCTTTCCTCCATATTAGGTCAAAGGCCTGTCGGAAGTCAATAAAGAGCTGATAGAGGTCTCTGTTAAACTCGATGAACCGTTGCATCATCTGACGCAAAGTAAAGATTTGGTCAATAGTTGATCGTCCCGATCAAAAGCCCGCTTGATACTCGCCAAGAACAGAGGTGGTGATTGCTTGAATTCTGCGAAGCAGGATCTTGGTCAGGATTCTGGTTTGGTGGCTTGTGAGGCTGATGGGCCGGTAGTTGTCACATTCTTTCTTCGAGCCTTTTTTGTGTATTGGGATGATAGCTCGCTGACTGTTTTGAAGAGCTTGTGGTTGTTGCCTTTCTTGAACTGGGTTTCACAATCCTTGCACTTTTCGGCGATATGCCTGCGGAATGCCTTCCTCATTTCACGCTCAACTTTCCGTTTGAGATGTTTGTAGGTGTCTCGGCTGCTTCGGTCAGATTTGTTGTTATGTAGGCGTTTCTGGTCGCATAATGGAATTATTTCTTCAGTGATCCAAGGCCTTTCAACTTTGGCTTTTCTACCAAGGATGTCGCTTGCAGTCGCGAGGATTGCAGAGGTGGCATATTCAGCCAAGCGATCAATCTCTTCGGGAGTTGTGAATGGATTTGATATACTCAGGATGTCACGGAATTTTGTAGACAGGCTAGAGTTATACGTGGCTTTTTTGGTGGGGTCTCGGAGGAGTTCCGTTCGGAATCTTGGGATTTTTGTGGTTTTTGGGAGACGTTTTAACCTCAACTTGATTTTGGACATCAGGAGTGTGTGGTCCGAGTCAAAATCTCCACCGGGTAGTGAGACAGTGTCCATTACAGATGACTTCCAACGTTTGGATATCAGGACGTAGTCGATCATATTTTCAGTGACTCCATCAGGGGATCTCCATGTTACCTTTCAGCGGTGTCTGTGCTTAAAAGCGGTATTAGTGATGTATAGTTCATTCTCCCTGCAGAAGTCAATAAGCCGTTCTCCCCTTGCATTAAGACGGCCATGTCCGTGTGGGCCCATGACATCTTTTCGACCAGCATGGCAACTGCCAACTATCGCATTAAAGTCACCCAACACGATAAGTATATCATTTTTGGGGATCTGGTCAGTGACGCTTTGTAGCTGAAAGTAGAATTGGTCGCACTCCTCTTCACTACGGGCTGAATCCGGGGCATATATCTGGACGACTGAGAGATTTTTGATGGGCCCTTTCAGGCGGATGGTCGCTATTCTCTCCGATACAGGAGTGAAAGTCATTAGTGACCTTTTGGCGGCCGGAGAGAGGATGAAGCCGACACCCTGCAGATGGACACCATCAGAACGTCCCGACAGTAGGAAAGTGGTTCCAAGGATGATTTCTTCTCCGTTTCGAGGAAGGGGCGTCTCAGACATACCGATTATATCCCACTTGTATCTATCAATCTCTTTCAACACCGGATCAATTTTGCCAGGTTTAGCTAAAGTCCGGGTATTTAGTGTACCAATATTGAGAGTATTTTTCGCCGATATTAAACTCTCATCCCGCCTGGGAGTCATCCTAGGCCTATGGTCGTCGGCTTCCCCGTACGCGGTAGCAAATTCATCATCATTCTCATTCCTTATAATCATCAAATCACAAGGGTCGTCGGTTTCCCCGGACGCGGTAGCACTTCTACTTTGATCTTTTGAGCCTTTGTTCATATTTTGAAAAGATATGGTTTCTCGGCTGATTCATTGACGGCGGCAAGCCACTCCTCTCCGTCAATTTGCAGAGGCCGTTGTCCAAGTCTGGATCTTCCGCCCTTTCGCAGTTGTCCTCCTGGAGAGGATCCTCCCACTATGGTATCCTGCAGTACCATACAATTTAACCCATTGCTGGAAGAAGGTTTGCAACTAGCGGGACATGTCCACACGCCGGTGGGCCCTGCTCAGTGTGCATCAGAGGGGCCTTCTTCCTCCTCCGCCTGTATTTATGACCCCCGGATGAGGGTACCCCAGTTTCAATTATGGACCCCCAGGGGCTAGGTCCCCCTTGGTCCGCGCCTCCCTTTATGGAGGTACCCTACATATCTGTAGGACGTTCCCCTATCCGCCACCTTCGGACGCGCTGAGACATTCTTCAGACAGACATTCTTCAGTATCTAATGCAGAGGAAAATTGGTTTTGTCTTGGTCACTGGAATTGTCACGTTACGTCATCGTATCGTGAAATTCCACAGATGCTTGATAGTACAAATTACAGATTTGATATTATAGGCCTATGTGAGACTTTTTTAACGTCAGAACATTCTGTGTCCCTTTTTAGTTTTCCAGGATACCAGCTTATTGTAAAAAATAGAAAAACGATGGCACGTAGAGGTTTAGCATTTATAGTTAAGGAGCATCTTGCGGCTAATGTGAGGGAGGGTTATTCCATTTGGATAGAAGGTGAGGTTGAAACTCTTACTCTTAAGCTGAAAATTGGCGGAAATCAGATTTTCATGACGGTTATTCCTTTGCATAAAGGAAGTCTGAAGACAGATCTTTCGAAAATGAGACCGATTCGATGTTGTCTTTGTTTTCAAAGCTATATGAAAAGGTCATGCATAGGAGATTTTATAACCATCTGAATCTATATGGATTTATCGCAGAAACACAGTTTTGATTCAGGAAAGACCATTCTACGATACATATAGTCCACCATCTCACCGATTTTGTTAACTCTACGCTTGAACATGGGGAGCTGGTGCTTTAAATTTTCATAGATTTTAGCAAAGATTTTGATACTGTTGTTCTTAAGATCGTATTGAGCAGGCTACGTTGTTTAGGTGTTCAGGATGTAGGCCTATCTTTGAATTGGTTTGAGTCTTATCTTGGAGAGAGAACACTTAGAGTGAATGTTCAAGGCGGAAAATAAAGAAGCTGTAGAGTTCATTGCGGAGTTCCACAAGGTTTGGTGCTTGGACCCCTACTTTACCTAGTTTATGTAGATACCATGCGATTTTATATTCCTGGGACACTAATCACGTCCTTTGTTGATGAAACTGTGTTTAAAGTAACATCATCTTGTGAAAATATTTTGACTGAAAAGGCAAATAAGGCCCTAAATGAACTGGCAAGTTTTACGAGATGTAGCTGTCTATCTGTTAATGTTTTTAAGACGAATTTCATGACTTTTTGCAGAATTGGTACTCCCATTATTTTAAATAATAAAATGTGTCTGAATGGTGCATTCTTATAACAAGCTTTTAGTGTAAAATATTTGGGGTTTTATCTGATGTTGAAGCTAAGAGCCATGGCTAATTGGAGAAAAAGCCAGGACGGACAGTCTGTGTTAGATAATGTTAGGTGAAGTTGATTGGAGAAATTGAAGTTGATTTTCTTAAGAAATGCGGTTAAGCTTCCTATTATATCAGTGTTCAAGACTCGTTAAGAGGACCTAGAACTGATTGTGTGGAAAATTGATTTTGAATTAAAATCAACGTTAGTGGACTGTGATGAAAAACTTAAGAACCATGGCTTATTGAAGAAAAAGCCAGGAGGGACAGTTTGAGTTAGATGGTGTTAGGTGAAGTTTATTGGTAAAGTTGAAGTTGATTTTCTTAAGATATGAGGTTAAGTATCCTAATATGTCACTCTTCTAGCCACTTTTAGAGGATGCAGTAACTTAAAGAATCACCGTATCGCTTTCGTTAATAGCTTTTTTAGTTTGTCGTGCTAAACTACTTAGAACTGTTTGGGTGGAAAATTATTTTCTGAATTAAAATCAACGGTAGTGGACTGTGATGAAAAAGTTTAGAGCCATGGCCAATTGGAGAAAAAGCCCGGACGGACAGTCTGAGTTACATAATGTTATTTGAAGTTGATTGGTGAAGTTGAAGTTGATTTTCTTAAGATATTCGGTTAAGCCTCCTATTATGTCAATTCTCCAGACTCCTTAAGAGGATGCGGTCACTTAAAGAATCACCGTATCTCTTTCATTAATATCTTTATTAGTTTATGGTGCCAAACTGCTTAGAATTGATTGGGTGGAAAATTGATTTTTGAATTAAACAGCGTTAGTGGACTGTGATGAAAACGTTAAGAGCCATGCCTAATTGGAGAAAAAGCCAGGACGGACAGCCTGAGCTACATAATGTTATGTGAAGTTGATTGGTGAAGTTGAAGTTGTTTTTCTTAATATATGCGGTTAAGCTTCCTATTATGTCAGTTTTCCAGACTCCTTAAGAGGACGCGGTCACTTAAAGAATCACCGTATCTCTTTCATTAATATCTTTATTAGTTTATGGTGCCAAACTACTTAGAATTGATTGGGTGGAAAATTGACTTTTGAATTAAACAGCGTTAGTGGACTGTGATGAAAACGTTAAGAGCCATGGCTAGTTGGAAAAAAAGTCAGGACGGACAGTCTGAGTTACATAATGTTATGTGAAGTTGACTGGTGAAGTTGAAGTTGATTTTCTTAAGATATGCGGTTAAGCTTCCTATTATGTCAGTTTTCCAGACTCCTTAAGAGGACGCGGTCACTTAAAGAATCACCGTATCTCTTTCATTAATATTTTTTTTTAGTTTACGGTGCCAAACTTCTTAGAATTGACTGGGTGGAAAACTGATGTTTGAAATAAAATCAAAGTTAGTGGACTGTGATGAAAAAGTTAAGAGGCATGGCTTATTGGAGAAAAAGCCAGGACGGACAGCCTGAGCTACATAATGTTATGTGAAGTTGATTGGTGAAGTTTAAATTGATTTTCTTAAGATATGCGGTTAAGCTTCCTATAATGTCAGTTTTCGAGACTCCTTAAGAGGACGCGATCACTTAAAGAATCCCCGTATCCCTGTCATTAATATCTTTATTAGTTTATGGTGCCAAACTACTTAGAATTGATCGGGTGGAAACTTGATTTTTGAATTAAACAGCGTTATTGTACTGTGATGAAAACGTTAAGAGCCATGTCTAATTGGAGAAAAAGCCAGGACGGACAGTCTGAGTTACATAATGTTATGTGAAGTTGATTGGTGAAGTTGAAGTTGTTTTCCTTAAGATATGCGGTTAAGCTTCCAATTATGTCAGTTTTCCAGACTCCTTGAGGACACGGTCACTTAAAGAATCACCGTATCTCTTTCATTAATATTTCTTTTAGTTAATGGTGCCAAACTTCTTAGTATTGATTGGGTGGAAAATTGATGTTTGAATGAAAATCAACGTTAGTGGACTGTGATGAAAAAGTTAAGAGCCATGGCTTATTGGAGAAAAAACAAGAACGGACAGTCTGAGTTAGATAATGTTAGGTGAAGTTGATTGGTGGAGTTGAAGTTGATTTTATTAATATATGCGGTTAAGTTTCCTATTATGTCAGTTTTCTAGCCTCTTTAAGAGGATGCGGTAACTTTAAGAATCACCGTATCTCTTCCATTAATAGCTTTTTTAGTTTATGGTGCCAAACTTCTTAGTATTGATTGGGTGGAAACTTGATTTTTGAATTAAACAGCGTTATTGTACTGTGATGAAAAAGTTAAGAGCCATGGCTAATTGGAGAAAAAGCCAGAACGGACAGTCTGAGTTAGATAATGTTAGGTGAAGTTGATTGGTGAAATTGAAGTTGATTTTCTCAAGATGTGTGGTTAAGTTTCCTATTATGTCAGTTTTCTAGCCTCTTTAAGAGGATGCGGTAACTTAAAGAATCGCCGTATCTCGTCCATTATAAACTTTTTTCATTTGTGGTGCCAAACTACTTAGAATTGACTGAGCGGTCATGCCATAACTCGTAAAGCTTAGATAAGAGATCCGAATAAACGACAGAAAACTAAAAAAGGTATCTACTTCTCCAGAAATCTTATCCGGTTTTGTAGTGGAGATCAAGATATTCAGATTCCATGAAACTTACATCATTAGAAAGCGTGAAGTTTATTTTTTGATTAAACAGATCAGAATTTTCTGCTGAATTTTCTGCTCAGGAAGGGGTAGTCCTTAAAAATATTCTAGCATGATTCTAGCACATGACCAAGGGAAAATTAATTACAGCCCCCCCCCCTCCTGACACAAATATAAGCAAAAAAAGCCGAATTAAAGTGAAAATTTTTCAAATTAGGCAACCCCCCTCCCCCAGTCATAGTGCCAGGGGCAGCTGCCCCGGTTGGAAAAACCATTTAACTTATCCTGGAAAAATCTTCCTTATCCTGGATAACTTATCCTGGAAAATCCTGGAAAAAGCAGAAAATTTTCTGCTTAAAGTTCAGGAAGGGGTAGTCCTTAAAAATATTCTAGCGTACCTGTTGGGAAAATATCGAAGGAAGTATCACATGACCAATTCGCCAGCCTTAGGAGTTCTCTATGCTGCTATCCACTTTCCTTGAAAACTTTGCAGACACTGGGAACATTATTTATGTCGTAGGTTGAATAGACGTGGTTTGCATTACAATGAGTAAAAGATTACAACTTCCCTTTATTTTAAACTAGCCTCTCGTTATCTTACGAACTGTTGATACATTTAAGATCCCCTTTCAATTTTTACCAAAATTTAAAGCAAATATCATTTGGCTTGTTTTTCAGCTTTGGGAGTTTCCGGGGGTGCTTGAAAAATTGGCAAATGAGCCCTTCGGCTTTGAGATGGCCATTCAACACTGAGACTCGTAAAATAGTTTTTAAGGTGTCTAATCGCCTTAACCACTCAATTATGATTTCTGATAATAAAAAAAATGTTAACAGTTGTCATTTACCTCTCTACTCCCTTGAATCGTAGATTCTTATACTTCTTGGAGAGGAGCAGTCCGCCGCCCCAAGCCGCCTAAAAGTAAGTAAAACAGGGTTACTTTACGAACTCAGAAAATATGAAAAACTTTGCATTAATCTAATTAATGATAATGGATTAAATTAATGACGATTAATCTAGTGTTGTGCACATGCTGCTCCGCCATGAAAAAGACCTGGAGGCAAGCCAGATTTATTTTTTCCTTTCTAGGAAGACCAAAAATTGGCTTAGTTAGCGAGCACACTCTCTTTCTACTTATAAGTAAGCTGAAGGATATTGAAGACAGAGGTGATATCTTGGTCTTGTGTGCACTCGTTGTTCTATGAGCTTTTGACTCGTGTTTATTTTCGTAGGTTTTAATTGATGCTCATTTGAAAGGTATTGATACTATGGTTATTATTTGGTTAAGATATATGTATAGAAGTCTGAGAGCTGGAATTAAAGATGGTAGTCTGCTATTTCCGATCTAGAAAGTTGCACGCCAAAGACCTTTGACCTATTCAGTTTTTTTTTTAATAATTTTGTTACTGGTGCTCAGGATAAGTTGAACTGTACATTTATATTCAAAGGAGTTGATTTCTCGGTAATTACATTTGCAGATGCCTTACGGAACCTTTCATGTACTTTCCAAGGATGGTCTTTGACTTTTGAACTTCTCCAAGAAGAGTATGGGTACATTGGTTTGAGTTTTAAAACTGATAAAACAGTTATTCTACCATTTTTTTGTGCTTTACTGGCAGGAATGTGATATGTGTTATGTATTTTCTTTTAAATATAAATAAATGAAACTGAAACTAAGTTTAGCTATAAAAGAAATAGCAATTCAATAAGCCTACATGGCTCGTAACTTCGTTTTTCTAGCAGCCTTACTTACCTGGATATGCCTATTAGAGCAAATCGGAAAGAAACCACAAGCCTGGCACTGAAAAATTATGCTAGCTAGATCTGAACTGCGTATGCATCCCTGGCTTCAAACATTTCGTATCTGAGTAGAATTCAACGTTCTCAGATGTGCAATAGCCTAACAGTTTCTCACCTACTTGCCCTTGCTCCTGTTGGGGCTTTTTTTTTAACAGAAAGCAAGTTCATCGCCTTTATTTGAAATTGAACAAAAAAAAGTTTATTTAGTTGAAAGTAAGGAGCAACATTAGAAATCAAAACGGATTACGTATAGGCTATGAGGAGGTTCGCTCCCGCGTCAATATAGTGCTCTTTACGCCGGAATTCTATTTTGCTCCAATCCTTCAAGAATGACCCCTGAATCACAAAGGCCGTTTGATTAATATAAATAGCTCTTTTGAAAGTACTAAAAAAAACCTTAGCGTAAAGAGCAAGGTATTAAAGAGGGGGTGAACCCCCTCATTAGTGTTATAACTTTTGTTTATTTTAAGTTTTAATGTTGCTACTTACTTTCAGTTAAAAAGACTTCTTTTTCTATTTAATTTCCGATTGTTTTTTTAAATAATGCTGGGATATCCGACACCCCCTTAATGAAAAATTCCATTCCCCTATGAAAAATTCCTCCAAGGAAAGATCCTCCCACTTAAACCCCTTCCCCGACCCTCCTTCAAAAATAATCTCCCCTGAAAACGTCTGTATACTTCCCAAAAACCGGTACTATATGTAAAAGTTGGACAAATTTCATAATTTTCAGCCTTTTCGCTGGAGACTGGGGGGGGGGGGATCAAGTCATCCTCATAGACAGAGTTATTAGATTTTTCAACTATGCTGAACAAAACGGCTATCTCAAAATATTGATCGGGCAACTTTGGGAAAAAAATGAGCGTGGGAGGGGTCTAGTTGCCCTCTAGTTTTTTGGTCACTTAAACAAGGCACTGGAACTTTTAATTTTCGTTTGAATAAGCCCTCTCACGATATGCTAGGACTACTGGGTCAATGCAAAACCCCCTAAAAAAAAAACACACACACATCCGTGATCTTTCTTCTTGCAACTAATATAAAATTCCACATTTTTCCAGATATGAGCTTAAAATCTCTCTTCTCTGATACGCTGAATCTGATGGTGTGATTTTCATTAAGGTTCTATGACCTTTAAGGAGTGTTCGCCCCTTTTTTCGAAAATAACGCAAATTTTCCCTAGCTCGTAACTTTTGATGGTTAGGCCTAAGATTAAACTTGGTGAAACTTACATGTTTGAAATCAACATAAAAATTTGATTCTTTTGATGTATCTATTGGTATCAAAATTCTGTTTTTAGAGTTTTGGTTGCTATTGAACCGGGTCGCTCCATACTTATAGCTCATTAGCACGAACTGTTTGATTTGCAAAGTATTTAATGGAGCTGCCAACATGGACAAGTAACTCTTTTCCGCAGAGAAAGCATCAATTGGTAAATCGAGCTGAGTTTATTTAGAGGCGTATTCATGATTTCTATACTGAATGCCAGAAGTCTTCCCATCCTTGATAATTATTGTTTGTCCCTTACTCGTAGTTGTCAAGTGTGTTTCTATCTCTGTTGTTCCTTTTTTTTCTTTTTATTGATTTTTACTCTGTCTTTTTCTGGGGTTTGCCCAGTTATTTTGTGACGGGTTATAAATAAGATGATGATGATGATGATGATGAATAAAATATACTTTGTGGTCTTTGTTACGGCCCGAAAATACTGAGGGACAGAATAGCATCGATTATTTTTTGTATTTTGTTAGTGCTCTTGAAATTAAAATGGGTAGCCGTAAAGTTTAGTTGGCCACCTCGGTAAGGGTTGGCCTACCTAAGAGTTTACATTATTGTGAACCCCATTTTATGTTAAATCTTCTTATTTGTTTTGAATAGTACTACAGAAATATAACTTACGTCAACGTGCATCCATAGACCATATTTCTCGCAGATGTCAGCTATAGCATTCAATGGATCAAAAGCTCCAAACACTGTGGTACCAGCAGTAGCATTAACGAAGAAGGGCTTTTTGCCACACTTCAAAGCTTCTTTGACGAGTTTCTCCAATTCTTCAGGTAGCATATGGCCACTGTAATTATATTATCAATTTAGCCTATAGCGCAAGTTGAAATACATTGAGAATTATAATCATAGATAGAAGAGTAACACGCTGTTTATTTGCAAAAACTGGAAAAATATATTCTAAGAACACGAAAAAATAGGAGAATTTACCCACACCCAAATTTCAAGGCCCAAGTAATTTCTTACATACGTGCCTTCACAGTTGTATTCCATAAAGACTATACATGGCATTGGGCCTATAATAATTTATTTCTAAGCTTTATGTGAAACTAATGACAGTGAAGAAAGGACCTTATGCAACATTTCTAAGAATTTTTTTACCACTCTCTCCAATATTTCAAGCCCCTCTATAAATTATTTGACTTACTTCCCAGACATCCCTTTGGGACGTGTTGAGAACATTCACGTTCATGCGTCAGTTTCTTATATGATATCCAGTTGTGTGCTTGCTTTAGAAGGCATAAGGGATCGATCCTGAAGTTTTAACACCGTCTCTCTTTAGGTTTCCCAGGATTGTACCTTCCGTGGACCCTTCTTTTGAAGACAAATTTGGTTGTGGTAATTTTTCTGTTCGATGTGTGTGACCCAACAAACTTAGTTTCTGTAGTTACACTTTCTGAAGAGTTGTTGATTCCCACTTCAGTCGCGTTCGAGAATCTTTGAGATTCTGTCCCGATGGGTTGTTCTAGCTATGTGACGGAGATTTTTAGTCTCGTAGGCTGAAATTTTATAGCATTGTCAGTTGCATTGACATGTGCTTCTTCCTAAAAAGTGGGAGTAGCTTCTCCCACTTCTCAGGGAAAGACTTTGTTTTAAATTGCTGGAGCAGTTGTTTCTTGATGATATTATGCTCCTTCAGTACACGAATTTTGTTACCGATTGAACTTCTCATTTATTATAACATAAACAGGGGACGGCTTTTGATTTTTCGTAGGTCTGCCTATCTTTTCCTTCTTTTCGTCTAGACACAATCCGTAGGAATTTTAGCAGATTCAAGTTCTGAGGCATGGGTCTCTAGACACCCCCTATGAAATATTTACCTTCTGGCTCATTTTTTTTATTTTAGACATCGTATTGCAATATTATACTTAAAATCAGCAAGGTCGAAAACTCTGGAATTAAAATTGTGAAAGAAAGAACACTGCATTTCCGAAAATTATGGACTATATACACCTCTTTACTTTAATATACTTTTTTTGGCAGTTGTAGCCTTAATTTTATAGTTAGTGATATTAAATACAAAATATGGGGAAATTAAACTACGGAGGGGAAAAAAATACTTTTTAAAAGATTGTGATTAAATGCTTCTCGTTTCATTTTATTACTTAGGATCCCACTTCCTAGAGCAATAGTGAAAGAAAGGTTGAGCTTGCTAGGGCATGTCTAATGCGTCAAGGATGACAGCTAACCAATAATTGTATTTGTTGGCCACCCAACTGGGACCAAACAAAAATCAGGTCGTCCCCTGATGGGTGGGAATAGTTCATTAGGAAGTGTTTAGCAATTAAAACTTTACAGAAAAAGATAAAGACTGAATATTTAACAGATTGTGGTGCAGGAGGAGCATCTGCAGATGTATTGGACTAAAAGGGGGTTTCGTGCTGCAGTTGGTTGTTGATAGTAGTGGAAGTAGCTAGGATTTGATACAAAAGGACTAATCAGATAATACATTATCTTTGCCTGCTCTAAATTTGGTACCGTATGTAAATACTATGTGAATATACCGTGTATAAAAACGTCTATATATAAATTTATCTAACTGGTCTCTCCAGATATAGCGATTGTAATATTATTGCCTTTCAAATTTACGGTACAAATATAGACCCAAGACAATAACATCTCCTTTTCTATTTGGTTAAAACTATTTGTGATTATATATTGATACTAGCGAGGTTTTGACTTCAGACCTCTGACACCGCTTCGAGAACTTTGCCTTGGAGAACTTTCTATGGGTGATAGTGATCCTTAATGTATTAACTAAAAAAACAAGTTTTTTTAACTGAAAGTAAGGAGCGACATTAAAACTTAAAACGAACAGAAATTATTCCGTATATGAAAGGGGCTGTCCCTTCCACAACACCTCACTCTTTACGCTAAAGTTTGACTTTCTCACAACTCTATTTTTTTAAACAATAAAAAATTTTAGCGTAAAGAGCGAGGCGTTGAAGAGGGGACAGCCCCTTTCATATACGGAATAATTTCTGTTCGTTTTAAGTTTTAATGTCGCTCCTTACTTTCAGTTTAAAAAACTTGTTTTTTTCGTTAATTTCTGAACGTTTTTGAATTAATGCAGCTTTGATTTTGGCTCACGGTCCATGAATAATTAAAATCAAATTTGTATATTAATTTTCCTTTTTTTGGCTAATTGGCTTTCTCGAAATTTTGTTCTGATGTAACTTAAGAATTAACTTACGTAACGAATTTCTATATTCGTATGTTTTTATTACGTATATTAGGGAGTTCGCTCCCTAGTCAATACCTCGCTCTTTACGCTAAAGTTCGAATTTTGTTCGAATCACAAACCCCTGAATCACAAAGGCCTGTTAATTAGAATAGATAGCTCTTTTGAATGTACTAATAAACTTTAGCGTAAAGAGCGAGGTATTGACTAGGGGGCGAACCGTCTCATATACGTAATAATTTCTGTTCGTTTTTTAATGTTGCTCCTTATTTTCAGTTGAAAAAACTTGTTTTTTTATTTAATTTCTAATCGTTTTTTAATAATGCTGGGAAATCTGGCACCCCCTTCATGGAAATGTTCCTTCCCCCAAAGAAA
This sequence comes from Artemia sinica, assembly GCA_027921565.1. NCBI lineage: Eukaryota > Metazoa > Arthropoda > Branchiopoda > Anostraca > Artemiidae > Artemia > Artemia sinica. The sequence continues at coordinate 12,840,303 of CM051265.1, read as the reverse complement.
ATATCCTCCATGGAAAGATCCTCCCCGTAACCCTCACTCCGACCCCGACCCCCCACTAGAAAAAATTCCTCCTGAAAACACCTGTATACTTCCCAATAGCCAATACTATATGTAAACAATGGGCAAAGTTTATAACTTGCAGCCCTTCCCCCAGGAACTTTGGGGGATTGAGCCATCCTCAAAGACATATAAATTAGATTTTCGACTATGCTGAACATAATGGCTATCTCAAAATTTTGATTGGGTAGCTTCGGGATAAAAAGAGCGTGGGAGGGGGCCAAGTTGCCCTCCAATTCATTTGGTCACTTAAAGAGGGCACTAGAACTTTTAATTTCCGTTCGAATGAGCCCTCTCACGATATTCTAGGACTACAGGATCGATACGATCACCCCTGGGAAAATCATTGGCTTTTTTCTGTCTACAATTAGCCATGTCTTGATGCAACCATATGCAACCTACTAAAGCACTAAAAAAAAACTGTAGCGTAAAGAGCGAGGTATTGACTTGGGGGTGAACCCCCTTTTATACGTAATAATTTTTGTTCGTTTTAAGTTCTAATGATGCTTCTTACTTTCAGTTGAAAAAACTTGTTTTTTTAAATTTATTTTCTGATCGTTTTTTAAATAATGCTGGGAAATCCGGCGCCCCCTTCATAGAAATATCCCTTACCCCAAGGAAACATCCTCCACGGAAAGATTCTACGGAGTAACCCCATCCTCCAGCCCCCCCCCACCAGAAAAAATCCTTCCTGAAAATGCCTGTATACTTCCCAATAACCAATACAATATGTAAACAATGGGCAAAGTTCATAACTAGCAGCCCCTCCCCTGGGAACTGTGGGGGATTAAGTCATCCTAAAAGACATATTTATTAAATTTTCGACTATGCTAAACAAAATGGCTATCTCAAAATTTTAATTGGGTGACTTCGGGAAAAACATGAGCGTGGGAGGGGGCCAAGTTGCCCTCCAATTTTTTTGGTCACTTAAAAAGGGCACTAGAACTTTTAATTTCTGTTCAAATGAGCCCTCTTACGATATTCTAGGACTACTTGATCGATACGATCACCCCTGGGGAAATAAAAAAAAAAAAACAAAAAAAAAACAAACACGCATCCGTGATCTTTCTTCTGACAAAAAATACAAAATTTCACATTTTTGCAGATAGGAGCTTGAAACTTCTACAATAGGGTTCTCTGATACGCTGAATCCGATGCTGTGATTTTCATTAATGACTTTTAGCGGGTGTTCCCCCTTTTTTCGAAAATAAGTCAAATTTTCTCAGGCGCATAACTTTTAATGGGTAAGACTAAACTTGATGAAACTTACATATTTGAAATCAGCATAAAAATCTGCTTTATTTGACATATCTATTGGCATAAAAATTCTGTTTTTTGGAGTTTCGGTTACAATTGAGCCGGGTGGCTCCTTGCTTACAGTTCGTTACCACGAACTGTTTGATTAGTAGACCTTTAAAAGAAAAAAGATCCATCAATATACTTATTTTATTGCTAATTTAGAAAATTTGAATGTAGAATATTAAAGTAGTCGAAAAATTACGTCTCAAAAGCTAAAAAAAGACTAGGGGAGAGGTCGTCTAAACGTTTGAGAGCTTGTTTAATAAAAGGAAAACCAAGAAGAGCCACTTACGCATTATCGCATGGTACTTCAACACAATTATCAATCCCAATTCCTGTAACATTTGCTGCACTCATGATAGAGTAGTGGGACTAAAAACAAGAAATAAAATAGAATATAGGAGAGAATAGGATATTATAATAATAAACAAAGTAATAAAAGACAACAGAATAACACTGGCAGGAGTTTTGCTGGGTAAAGAATGTTTTTGTTTTAATAGTTTTCAAAATACCAGTAGTCACGCAAGAATTGTATTAAAGATCCATTACCCGGCGAGACACTATAAAACACAGGGTGTTTCTCTCCGGGAACTATACATATAAACTTTAATTGTTTGGGGTTTAGGGGACTAAAAGGTACCTGGGTTGGGTTAGGTTTCGTATTTAATATATGCAATACTTTACCCCCCCCCCCACCCCCCTAATGTGCAAATATATAGCCCAAATTTGTTTCTGAACTATTATATTTTCATCCTATTTTGTTTAATTTCATTAGCATTAACGAAACTTCACTTTTCGCGTGACTACCGGTATCTTGAAAAATATCGTTTTTTTTGTAAGTAGAGCATTTTAGTGTAGAATTATTATTTAATTAAGCAAATGGCTTGTATATTGTAGACCTCCTTGTTCTAAGACTGCCCAAAGCGAAAGAAAGCATTTAACTTTTATTAAAAACAACAGGAAAAAAAATGCGCTTCCCATTTTTCCTCCCAGAGAGTTTAAATGTAAGGCTACAGTCGTAGGCCTACATAAAAATTAAATCCTTTTTGTAAACTATGGGCCAAAAATCTATCAATTTTCTTCTTCTCCGATTTAATAAACTGGTCTGAACTATAAAAAAAGTTAAATAAAAACAGCTATTTACGCTTTACTACATGATGTTTCAATACAAGGACGGACGTTGAGACAGGGAGGGGGGCTTGGTACTGGAGCAACCTTCTTTCGCAATAAAAAACTCAAAAGAAATCCCCTTTTAAGGTTCTATAAGCTCTTTTTATTAAATTGTCTTTTTTTTGTGGCCATACCTGAAGAATAGATCTTGCATATGGGCCTGTTGTTATACTTTAAGCCTTCCTTAGGATTAATTAAAAAAAGTTTCCGAAAAATAAGTTTTTCAAAGAAAAGTAAAGGCCATTTTAAACTTAAGCTCAGGAGACATGAATACCTGTTAAAATTCAAACTCAAAACGACCAGAAATTACTACTGAAGAATAAATGAAACCTAAAACGAGCAGAAATTAAATAAACAATCATAGCAAAAAACATACTACAAGTAATAATGTAATTGAATAAATATATCTTAAAGCGAGTAATGCTTAGATTGAATATGAAAATCAAGCTTAAAACGAAAAAAAGATAGTTTGCTGTTACAGTATAAATGAAAGTTAAAACGAACAGAAATTAAATAAACAATCAATGCGAACAAACATACAATATATATTAATGTAAATGAATAAATAATTCTGAAAACGAGTGAAACTTAAATTGAATATGCAAATAAAGTTTGAATCAAATAAAAATAACTACAAACAAGAGTTTGGGTATCGCCTCACTGCAGAAGTCTAAAACCTACTGCGTCATTGGCGCCTTACTGAAAACTATATGAGTCTTGAACAGTCTTGGAAAGTATAAACAAAATCAAATTGAATATTAGATATATAATGATATTAATTGTTGAAAGATCCGTAAGTTCAAATTTTTTTCACTGTAATTTTATTTTTATTTTCAATGCTGTAAGAACTGGAAAAGAATAAATTTGTAATATAAGAGTAATTCGTTTTCAGTGAAGCGTCAATGAAGCAGAAGGCTTAGGTTTTTGCAGTTAAAGAAGGGGGCAGTATCCAAATTTTGTTTGTAGTGAAGCTATATTTGTCTTGACCAATCTTGGAAAGAACTAATAAATTAAAATTGAATATTTGATGTATAATGATGTTAATAGCTGAAAGCTCATCGGTTCAAAATTTTACTGTAATTTTAATGTTTATTTTCAATATTAAGTACAAAAGAAAACATTTGTAATATAATTCGTTTTCAGTACAGCGCCAATGACGCAGTAGGTTTTAGGCTTCTGCAGTGAGGCGATACTCAAACTCTTGTTTGTAGTTATTTTTATTCGATTCAAACTTGATTTGCATATTCAATTTAAGTTTCACTCGTTTTAAGATTTATTTACTCATTTACATTAATATATATTGTATGTTTGTTCGCACTGATTGTTTATTTAATTTCTGTTCGTTTTAACTTTCATTTACATTTAAAAGCAAACTATTTTTTTTCGTTTTAAGCTTGTTTTTCATATTCAATCTAAGCATTACTCGCTTTAAGATATATTTATTCATTTATATTATTACTTGTTGTATGTTTTTTGCTATGATTGTTTATTTAATTTCTGTTCGTTTTGGGTTTCATTTATTCTTTAATAGTAATTTCTGGTCGTTTTGAGTTTGAATTTTAACAGGTATTCATATCTCCTGAGCTTAAGTTTAAAATGGCCTTTACTTTTCTTTGAAATACTTAATTTTCGGAAAGTTTTTTTTTAATTAATTTTTGTTCGTTTTTAATTGCAAAAAGTTTCAAGTTTTTATTGCATGGGGGGGGGGTGCTTACTGTCCGATTATTCTTGACTTTAAAAAACGGATCTAGAACTTTCGATTAATAAATCGAATGAGGTTTTTTTTCAAAGTCTATACGATTACATCTTTGATAAAAACCTTATATATGAACAATAGACAGCTTGCATAACTTGTGAACAGCGACTGGCAACAATGAATGGATTGAAAAAATAGCTCCAATAAGGGTGTTTTGACCGTTTCACTTGCTGACACAAAGGGATCACGACTGTTTGAAATTGACCTTAATAGGATTTTGTGTGCCAAAGCAAATGTGTACCAATAATTGGATAATTATAATAGATTTACTATGTGTTCTTCCCATACAAAACTTTACCTTATTAAAGTCAATGGGGCGGGGCGGCGTAGTTGGCAGAAGGAAGAAAACTTTAGCGTAGACAGAAGAAGAGGGGAGGGTGAGGTTGGAGACTCATCCAATACGGGGTAGAACTTCACTTATCTCCTCCGTTCCCGATTTAGGAGATCAGACAGACTCATTGGGCTATAGAATGTCGGACCGTTTGAGTTGTGGAAGACGTTAAAATACTCAAAAATACTTTATATTTTCCGTTATTGAAGGATTGATTTCATAGATTGTAGAATGGTGAGCCCCCTGGCCCATCATTTGGGTGATCCTCAACTCATAATATGCAGTTTTGAGTAATTGTTCCGTGTTATGTGCATATATTATTCTATATATGTTATTTTGAGTTATACTTTTATCGCATTGCGTTCATTTTTAAGGCTTGAGTAAAAAACTGAAACCTTAGCGGAAACAGTGGTGGGGGGAAGTGTCCCCCCTCACATGCATAATTGAGCAGCCACAGAAAATTAATACAAATGAAATTAATCTGTCTTTTGAAAATGTCTTTTTTCAAAAGACACGAACAAAATCGTCTAAAGGAACCTGAAGTGCTATCTCTGACATTTCCATTGATTCTTTATTCCCGTTACTTTCAGATGTAAAATTTAGAATATTATCGAATGGGTTTATTCGTCCCCTCCCTGAATAATTCACATTTGAAAAACCCACCCCTGGGAAATTCCTCCCCCTCAAAGAACATTTTCTTTTCCTGCTGATAAATCCCCCGCGTTAAATTCCACCTAGCAGAAATTTCCCAGCCGTGGAATATGCTCCCCCAAACATATTCCCCTCAGATAATTTCGGATTTTCATAAAAATGGAAGCTAAAATTTCTACTCAACTTTTTAGATAAGAAGCAACGCTAAAGCGTTACCTAAGTAAAGAGCCATAAGGGTTCAATGAATTAATACGTATTTATTTTTCCAGGGGCACTTTATGTGGAAGAGGTGGTCGCATAAACTTTGGAACGGGGTTCATTGAATTACAAATTAAAATTTATAGTGCCCTTACACCAGGGGTGGATCCAGGATTTTTTAAGGGGGGGCGCAAAATAGGTTGATCCAATAAACTTGCGTTAGGAGCAAGTTTAATTAATGCAATCTTGCGTTAATTAAGTAAATTACATTACTTTAGACTACGTTAGGGGGAGATGCCCCCCTAGCCCCTCCCCTGGATCCGCCACTGCCTTACACTCTCTATTTCTTTCCTTGTTAGGGAGGAGAGCAGATGACTAATAGGTGTGTGTTGATACCAAAACATTCTAACTCTCATTGGGCCTTCAGGCATAAACAGAATTAGTTCAAAGAGAGGGGTGGGGAAAAAGGGCGTGGGGGGGTATTTGCCCTTCGATCGATTTTGAATCGTAAGAGCTGGACTAGAACTTCCAATTTCCAATCAAATGAGCCCTCTCTGAAATTTATACGAGAATCCGTTCCTGCCCCCGGGCCCTGGTGTGTTTTGTCGACGCCAGAGTTTTGTTACTTAACCTTTCAACTATTTTCAACAAAATTTTTATCTGATGCATTTAGGGCGTGGAGGAGGGGGGGCTAGTTGCCCTCCAATCTCTTTTGACTCTTAAACAGTGAACAAGAACTTTCAATTTCCAATCAAATAAGCCCTATCTAAAGTTTATACGAGTATCCCTTCCATAAAAAATAATATGAAGGATTCGGAAATTCTTAAATTACAACCCTTGCCCTGAGGGTTGTGGGAGAGTTGTCATCCTCAAAGACCTAATTTCCAGGCCTTAAAACTGCTTTTAATAAAATGGCTGTCTCAAAATTTTGATTGGATGTGTTTGGGGAAAAGGTGGGCGTGAGACGGGGGTTAGTTGCCCTCAAATCACTTTCGACTACTAAAAAGGGCACTAGCCCTTTAAATTTCCAATCGAATGTGCCTTTATTGAAGTTTCTACGACACCGCCTTCTATAAAAACCTTATATACCCCCAGGGTATAGCTTAAAACCCTTGCCTTGAGGGTTGTGGGGGAGTGTCCTCCTCAAAAACATATTTTCTATCTGAAAATCAACTACGCTGAACAAAATGGCTATCTCAAAATTTCGATTGGATGTGTTTGGGGGAATGATGGGCGTGGGGGGGCTAGTTACCCTCCAATCACTTTCGACTATTAAAATGGGCACTAGCTTTCTGAATTTCAAATCGAATGAGCCTTTTTTGAAGTTTTTACGACAACACCTTCTACAAAAACCTTATATGCCCCCAGGGCATAACTTAAAACCCTTAGCCTGAGGGTTGTGGGGGATTGTCCTCCTCAGAACATATTTTCGATTTGTAAATCAACTACGCTGAACAAAATGGCTACCTCAAAATTTTGATTGGATGTGTTTGGGGGATTGATGGGCGTGGGGGGGGCTAGTTACCCTCCAATCACTTTCGACTATTAAAAGGGCACTATCCCTTTGAATTTCCAATCGAATGAGCCTTTTTTGAAGTTTCTACGAAAACTATCCCTTTGAATTTTCAATCGAATGAGCCTTTCTTGAAGTTTCTACGACAATGCCTTCTATAAAAACCTTATATGCCCCCAGGGCATAACTTAAAACCTTTGCCCTGAGGGTTGTGGGAGATTGTCCTCCTCAAAAGCATATTTTCTATCTGGAAATCAACTACGCTGAACAAAATGGCTATCTCAAAATTTTGATTGGATGTGTTTGGGGAATGATGGGCGTGGGGGGGGAGGGGGATAGTTGCCCTCCACTGACTTTCGACTATTAAAAAGGGCACTATCCCTTTGAATTTCCAAACGAATGAGCCTTTTTTGAAGTTTCTACGACAACGCCTTCTATAAAAACCTTATATGCCCCCAGGGCATAACTTAAAACCCTTGCCCTGAGGGTTGTGGGGGATTGTCTGCCTCAAAAAAATATTTTCTATCTGAAAATCAATGTGTTTGGGGGAATGATGGGCGTGGAGGGGGTTAGTTGCCCTCCGATTACTTTTGACTATTAAAAAGGGCACTAGCTTTTTGAATTTCCAATCGAATGAACCTTTTTTGAAGTTTCTATGACAACGCTTTCAATAAAAACCTTATATGCCCCCAGGGCATAACTTAAAACCCTTGCCCTGAGGGTTGTGTGGGAGCGTCCTTCTCAAAAATATATTTTCTATATGGAAATCATCTACGCTGAACAAAATGGCTATCTCAAAATTTTGATTGGATGTGTTTGGGGGAATGATGGGTGTGGGGGGGAGGCTAGTTGCCCTCCAATCATTTTCGACTATTGAAAAGGGCACTAAAACTCTCGATTTCCAATCGAATGAGCCCCCTTTGAAGTTTTTGTGACAACCCCTTCCATATGAAGTGCCTCTGGAATAAAAATAATAATAATTCATTGGAGCTGTATGGCCTTTACTATAGGCAACGCTATAGCGTTGCCTCTGATTTTGTGTTTTGTTTCGTAAAATTTTGCTTTTAAAATCTTTTAAATATGGTTGCTTCTAAATAACATGGAACAATCCTTAAATTGTTTAGTCTTCCATTAAAAAAAGAAAAATTAAGCTACCTCTATTGCTGTAGTACCAAGCTTCTTTTTATTATAAAAAAGGCTTTCAGGTTCCTATTGTTGAAAAGCATAAGGGAAAAAAATTTTGCTCTACCACGAGTAAGATGAGCAAATAGAATTTTACTTTTTAATGTATTTTACTTTTATTTCTCTGTAATTAAACGCTGGGCTCAATTATTTCTAAAGTAGGCCTCGTGATATCAAGTAGTTTGTGGTAACGAACTGTAAGTAACGAGCAACTCGGTCCAATAGTAACTCTAAGAAAACGGAATTTTCATAACGGTAGAGACATTAAAAGAATTGGCTTTTTATGCTGATTCAAAATATATAACATCATTGAGTTTAATGTTACCCATCAAAACCTACGAGCCTGAGAAGATTTTTTTGATTTTCTAAAAGGGTAGAAACACCACAAAAGGTCAAGGAATCTTTATGAAAATCTAACCACCAGATAGAGCATATTAAAGAACAACTTAGGCAGTGGTTTTAAGCTACTCTCCCACGCCCCTTTTCCCCAAAGTCATCCTATCAGAATTTTTGGATAGGCAGATTGTTCAGTGTAGTTGAAAGTTCCAACAACTATGCCTCTGGGCATGACATGATCCCCGCAGTCCCTGGGGGAATGTCTGCAAGCTGCAAAATTTGAGAGTTCTTTACATATAGTACTCGTTATTGGGAAGTATACGGAAAAGTGACAAACTTTCTATGGGGGGGGGGGGGGGGTCCATGAAGAGAGAAGTTTCCAGAAGTGAACTTTCAAGGCAAAATTTCACAGGGGGAAATATACTAGAATTCCTATTCAGAATCCTTTTAATTTGTCTTGCTTTCTCTTTTGCGACCCAATTTTACACGTAAGCTATTCCAGGGGAATTATCCGGTACGAGGGTCAAGGGGAAATTTTCAGCGGTGTTACAAGAAAATTTCCATTGGGGGAAGACTGGGAAACATTTTCTAAGGAGGGGAAATTTCCCGCATCATTTGAAAAACGACCAGAAATTATCTAAAAACACGTCTTTTTCAAATTAAAGTAGGCCAAGGTGAGTTTTCTAGGCCTAATTATTGGCAGCAAATATTTCGGGGGGATTTTTAGCGAGGATAGATTTGTCTGGGGAATTTTACGGTGGTATTTTACGCGAGAGGAACTTTGATAGAGGAATTTTTCTTGGGGGCGTTTTCCATGGATGAGGGGTTGGATTTCCCGGTATTATTTAAAAAAGGATCAAATATTAAATAAAAAGAATTAATGAAAGTAAGGAGCAGCATTAAAACTTAAAACGAACAGAAACTATTTCGTATATGAGGGGGGCTTCTCCCTTGTCAATACCTCGCTCTTTACGCTAAAGTTTAACTTTTCATCCCGATTCTTTAAGAACGACTTCTGAAACACAAGGGCCGTTTAATTTGAATAAGAAGCTTTCTTAAAGTACTAAAAAACTTTAGCGTGAACAACGAGGTATTGACGAGGGGGCAGCCCCCTCGTATACAAAATAATTTTGGTCTTTTTTTTATGCAGTTCCTTAGTTTCAGCAGAAAAACTTGGTTTTTTATTTAATTAGCATTAAATTTGGAAACTGAACTAACTGAATTAAGTTTTAAACTGACTGAAAAATACTGAATTTCATTAGTCCCCTTTTTGCTCACCTTTGTCGCTCCACAATTGCCCTGTGGTGCCATGAACTGTTTGAAAGAAGTACATATGGCTAATTTTGCTGAAGTAAAAGTTTTGAAAGTCAGGTAAGCTCATCTAAAGTCAAAAGTCGATTATGCCCAAGCTACACTGTTCATAAAAAAGCCAAGATTTATGAACGATTCGTGTTTTGAGTTCGTGCTAATAAAACGGCATTCATGCAAATGGAATTTCTTTTAATTAAACCTCAGAAGTGTTCTTCCGAAGCGGAGAAATGAAATGGTCAGAAATTGGCTTTAAACACTTATGCTAACACTAACTTATTCCCAAGTATTGTCTACTAATCAGAGGTGCCAATTCACGAAAAACGTAGGGAGGTCAGGCAACTCTTTTTTAGTGTTTTATTTTTAATAATAATGATACAAAAAATCGTAGTTTCCAAAATCTAAGGAATGGGCAAAAATTCCAGTGGGGCTAATTAAGCAACTCCTTCCCCTCCCCTATTGGTAACCCTCTCTACTAATAATATGTCGTCCAAACTTCCATTTTTAACTAATTTCAAAACTTTATTCCTTTCCAATCTGAGCAACCAATCATAAAGATTAAAAGTTTATTAAAAGCTCGTCTTTTCAAATTATGCACATAATGGATAGTTGGCGCTGTAGTCGTGCTTAATTTTTACTTTATCGGCAATTATGTCTATTGTAGGGAAAACTCAATTTTTGCAGCATTATTCTAAGATTATGTTAATGACATCTTTTTCAGGTCTATGCTTTATTTTGGAGACATCTCCAATAGCCGAATGAGGTGACAGGTAAATTTACTTACGTGTTCAGATGTAAATAGGACGAGTTGTTCTGGGATTGCTCTAATGCCCTCTGATTTAATTTTTGGGAACATTTTGTATCTGGCTGCTAGCAAAGCATACATATTTGAAATTGTTCCACCTGCAAATAATAAATTGTTTAATAACTTTTAATGTTAATCGTTTGGGTTATATTCTTTTCTTATTTATTTTCTATTTTCTTTTATTTTATTTTCTATTTTAGTAATTATAAATTATTTAATAACTTTTAATTTTAATCAAGTGGGTTATATTCTTTTCTTCCTTTTTTTCGTCGTGTTTTATCGGTATATAAATCTTAACCTTAAGCGGTGTGTATGTCCACCCCGAATACTTTACGTACACGTAACAGGAAGGGAGGTAATCTTGGAGAAAGAGTGACATGGCTGTGTTTTAATTTTGCGAAGTTTTCCTGTTGACCTGTGTTAGCGCAAATGTATTTTAAAAATGTCATCAATATTACAGCCAATGAGCCTAAAAATCAGTCAAATAAAAAGGCGCTTCCAAATCGAAACCTGTGATGCGTATACTAGTGTTGAACAAAATTTAAACTTATATGTTTTCTCAAATGAACAGTGACCTGTTGACGTAGCCTACCATTCCCAGAATTGTAGGGTGGAGTCACGTGTTTTTGCTTTTTAAACATTTCTCTCTTAACCCGTTTGAACCTTTTTGTCTTTTCCTTGCAATTATTAGTTAATTCTTATGATTATCTTTTCTTGTTTTTCGCATATGTACGAGATACTACAAAGGAGTATTGCTAGTCTAGTCTGGAAACACTGGACCATGCTGTAAAAAAGGAAGAAAAAAAGAACAAGAAAAATTGAGTTGTTGACACACGGCGTGTAAAATAAAATTGCTGTAAACAGTCTTCCTTATAGCATTAGGTTGTAGTTCGTTTTTGTTTTACGTTAGAAAGCACAGCTAACGCTTCAATGAAAATTTTTCCTGAAATACTGTTGCCTTTGATAGTGAAAAAAAAAACACAGAGAAAAAGGGGATTTACTTGTAAAACACTTTGGGATTTAGGAAAAAATTTAGTTCATTGTACTGGCTTACAATTTTATAGAAAAGAACCAATCAAATTCCAATTCAGCTTTTATATTCACCAAAGTTTCAGTTTCAGGTTTCATATTCATTTGATACAAGTTTCCAGCTTAAAATGGTTATAAAATCGACCAAGTCTTGAAAACGTAAGGCTATTTGTCTCTCTATAAATAAAGAATGATTTGATTGGCTCACAAAATTCGACTCAAAAATAAGCAAATGGAATTCAAGCGCACTTTTTGATACGGAAGAGTGAGATAGAATTATCTCAATTTCTCTTTTAATCTACTTATTTCATTACCATTAAAGATGAAAGGATGACAAGCACTTGCTCTCTCTAAGTAATTCTCAATTTACTCTCTAAGTAAATTGAAAATGTTTTTTATGGTACTTTTAATGGAAAAAAAAGAAAAATTTATCCCCCTAGATTTGGAAGAATAAAGTTTTCAAATACATTTTTAGTGATTAGTCTGAAGCAATAACTTCATCATTTTTTGTGTAACACACAAAACCAATATAAAACAACATGATTAGGATCAGAAGACTAATCTAAAAAGCTCTCAATTGTTTTTTGATGACCATTAAACCATTAAATTTTACCATATAATTTTAGTTAACTAAAAAAACTCAAGCCAGCTTAGTCAAACAGTTCGTGGTAGTGAAGTGTCAGCAAGGAGCGACTCAGCTCAATAGTAACTGAAACTCTAAAAAAAGGAATGTTAATATCAATAGATACATCAAAGGAATCAGCTTAATATGCTAAATCCAAATAAATAAGATTCATCGAGTTTAGTGCTACCCATCATAAGTTATGAGCCTGAAAAAATTTGCCTATTTTTTTTTAAATAGAGGGATAAAACCCCCTAAAATTAAAGGAATCTTAACGAAAGTCACACCATCACAGTCAGTGTACCAGAGAAACCTACTGTAGAGGTATCAAGCTCCTATCGGCAAAAATATAGAATTTTGCAATTTTTGCCTGAAGACAGATCACGGATGCGTGTTTATTTGTTTTTTTTTTTCCAGGGGTGATTGTATCAAAATAACAGTCCTAGAAGATCGAAAGAGGGTGCATTAAAACGGAAATTAAAAGTTCTAGTGCAATCTTTAAGTGATTAAAAATAATGGAGACCAACTGGACCCCATCCCACGCCCGTTTTCTCCACAAATTATCTAATCAAAATTTTGAGATAGGTATGAAATCCTGAAATCCTTAATCCTTGAAATCCTGAGGTCAGGGGTTCGAGTCCTGGTGTCGCTGGTTATTTGGTTTGGAAGGGGGTAAATGGTGTGAAACTTTAAGATCAACCAGAGTCGACCCAGCTCTAAATGGGTACCTAGAGAAATCTGGGGGGAAAAACGGGAAGCGTCGGATGATTTGCACCCAACCACGCATTGCACTCCCGGCCGAAGGCAGTGAATCAGGAGATCGGTACCTGCGCAACGCAGACCTTTGGTCAGCATGCGAAAAAGTTTTAAGTTTAAGTTTTAAGTATTTCGTTCAGTATAGTTGAAAGATCAAATAACTATAGTAAAATGACCCCCCCTCCACAGTCCGTAGGGAGATGACTGTAAGTTGTGAAGTTCACCCATTGTTTACATATAGTATTTGTTATTGGGAAGAATACAGACATTTTTTTTGGGGGGGGGGGGAGGGAGGTTGTGCTTGGGATGGATATCTATAGGGAGAATCTTCCTTAGGGAGGTAAATTTCTGGGGGGTGAATATCCAGGGGAAATGTTACACGGAGGGATTAGACAGAATTACTATACGAAATTCTTCTTCATTGTCTTACATTCTCTTTGTCAAATTTTTCATTGGAAGATTTTCCTTGGGAATTATACAGGGGCTTTTTTCTCCGGGTTTTGATTTCCGGGAAATAATTTCCGTGGACGGGGGCATTTCTGGAGTGACCGAGAAACCGATTAGGGATTAAAGTCTTAATGAAATGAAAGACTGCTAATGAGAATTTTTCAGGTTGAATCTTCCGTAAGCAATTTTACAGGGAGGGGGATTCTCAGCGAGGATGGAACTATCTAAAGGGAATTTGACGGGGAGTTGCCGTTTACGTTGAATGAAATGTCCATGGAGGAGTTTTCCGTGAAGGGAGGGGTATATTTCATAGAGTATGAGCCAAATTTACCGGCATTATTTGAAAAACGAACAGAAAATATTCCATATATGAAGGGTTGCCCCCTCTTAATACCATGCTCTTTACGCTAAAGTTTGACTGTTTGTCCCAATTTTTTAAGAGCGTCTACTGAAACACAGGGGCCGTTTAATGAGAATAGGAAGCTTTTTTAAAAGTGCTAATAGCTTTAGCGTAAAGTGCAAGGCACTGAAGAGGAGGCTACCCTTCATATACGAAATAAATCTGCCAAAATTAAAATGCAAATTTTGTTTTAATTTTTCCAAATTCGAACCCGTATTAGTTGAAAACGTTCAGAAATTAAATAAAAAACAAGTTTTTTTTTAACTGAAGGTAATGAGCGACATTAAAATTAAAATGAACAGAAGCTATTCCGTATATAAAAGGGGATGTCCCCTCCTCGACCCCTTACTTCTTACGCTAAAATTTTTGTTGTTTCCAAAAGTAGAGTTGTGACAAAGAGTCTAACTTTAGCGTAAGGAGTGAAGCGTTGAGAAGGGCCCCTTTTATATACGGAATAATTTCTGTTTGTTTTAGGTTTAAATGTCGCTCCTTACTTTCAGTTAAAAAAAACTTCTTTTTCTCATGTAATTTCAGTAAAGCGCGAGTTTTTCAGAATTCCACAAATATGGGGGACTATTACGAGCCGGTTTGCTTGAAACAGTTTCTCAATAATATGCTGTATAAACTACGAAGCAGTATTTTGTGTTCGTTTTAAGTTTCAATTTCGCTCTTTAGTTTCACCAAAAAACTTTGTTGTTTTTCAAAAAATAAATAAATAAATAAATAGTGCTAAAGACGACAGGATTACGGATATGACAGGAACACACGAAGGATGGCAGGAATATGCTTACCTGGACAGAGTATGCTATCACCATTTTCATAGCCAATGATGTCCCTCATTTTCTTAAGTGTAACATGTTCCAGCAGTATGAAAACAGGGGCGATTTCATAAGTGAACATATTAGCGTTAGCGACACTTGTCAAAAACTCACCAGCAAGGGATATTGTGTCACATCCATTTGACAGCTGATTGAAGAACCGAGGATGAGCTAGAACAAAGGAATGTAAAGAAAATAAACAAAAACGTTCAAAAATGGTTTTATTGTTGCTACCGGGTAAAATTGAAATTTTTTTTAACTTTTTAATTTTATTTATTTTTTTTTTTATGAAAACGTAGGCATTTCATAACATATTTAGGATACATTTTTTTTTTTTAGGATACATTTTTCATTTTTCTTAGGATACATTATTTAGGATACATAAAGGATACATTTTTCTCATTTTTAGTCTTAACAATTATAATTTTTAAAAGCAATCAGGTGGCAGGTCAAACCAGATCGAGTTTAGGTAGCGCATTATTTTCTTCTTAGCAAGGTAGGTAGGTCCCAGTAGAAGTTTTTTATTTTGATTGCCCCCTACATTTGTTACCACTCCCCCTGAATCTGATTGTTTGGTTATTTCATATAAAAGAAACCTATGCATGTCAGTTGTTTTTACAAACGAAAATTTAGATACCATAAAAGACCACAAGAAATTGGGTTATCAAAGTGCCTTTATTCAAATAAATAATCAATTCTCAAATAAATTATTACTCATTGAAACTACATACAAGATTGTTTTTCCATTACCTATACTTTAAAAGAAAAGTACAGGCAAGCTGTATCTTGTGTAAATAAAAACGTGCAATGATTTTCAATGAGTGATTAAAGATACTAAGTCGGGCCTTGGCCCCCTGAAAATTTATCACCGCCACATTTTCAGCAAAAAAGCTGGCATTTTGTGCCTTGTTTGAAGAGGAGTAAGAGAGATTTAATCACACAAATGCGCAAAAAAAGTGAGTAATGCACAAAATGTCGGCATTTTGTGTCTTGTATACAAAAATACAAAAATTTTAATCTATATCATCTGAGGTCCAAAGTGGGCCCTTCGCCCCTCCAAACTCATCTTCCGTCAATGACGTTTCATCGGATAGATTTTTTTTTTACCGATCGGCTTGAAATATATGCAGCAAGCCCACTAGACAGGTGGGACTTGAGAATGAAGCTTTTATGAGGTCTATATCCTTCTTCTGACCTCCGATAAACTTGAAGAATAATTTTGAGCAGGAAGGAAAGAACGGATAGGCTTAGAGAGGCGCCTATTAATCCTTTCCCACTAGAAGGGCCTGTATTCACATGTAATTTCGTAGGAGGGCATCTAAAGCCAAAGATACATTAATCCGTAAAAATTAGACTTTTTTTCTCTTGTGTGTCTCCCGAACAAAAACTGGTCTAACGAAAAGCTTAAAACCTTTTATTCACCCTTTCGTAAAAAGGTAAATGATAAGTAAATAATCTTTGAGCTGCCCGTAGATATCCAATTCAAATAAAGATTATTTTATTCATACTTCATAGCTATACTGTTCACTTTTCTGACTTCCCTCTATCTTTTACTTTCACGCGTCAAGAAAACAATAGAAATTCTCGATGGAAAACATCTTTTTGTAAGGGAATCCCCAGTGGAAAATTTATCACTTCCTTCCAGAGATGATAAATAGGAATACATAGAAGATTTACCAAGTCGTATATAAATTGGTGGTAATTTCATTGATTTTTATCTGTTACGTGGAGATTTTTTGAGGATTGAAACCACGCTATTAGAAGGAAAAAAAAATACGCGCACAACAACGTCGTGTCCTATGCTTTATTTCTCAAAAAGGATAACATGTCTTGAATATTTTAGTAAAAAAAATTTTTTCAATCTGATATGTAAGTCTTACGTCCACCCTTCGTCTTTATTGCTACTTCTGTAAATTACCAGTGACTTATTAACGTTCGTTATCCTTTTGTTAGAATTTTTTAAAGCGCTGACATAACCGTTCACTTGAAGCTTACGTTATTTGAGAAACCCGAGAAAGAGAAACTGAGAAAAGCATTCTGAAAAAAGAAAACTTACCCAATGAAAAAATCGTTTACGGAGAAATTTACATGTTTTCGTCCAAACATTTGGTTTTGTTCCTTTCTAAGTACGAGTATGCCTAGGTAATTCGGTTTCCCAACTCTCCTGTTTATAAAATGAAACAAAAATATATAAATAATTGATCAAATTGTAATGAGAGTAGCATTTTCATTTTCCTAATTAAAACGTAATTTACACAGTGAAGGTAATGTTATCATAAATAGAAATTCATTTTGTTTACAAATGCAACGGCAAAAAATTGTCCTTGAAAGGACAAAAAGGGGCAAGAAATTTATTTATTTACAAGGGCAAGAAATAATTTTCGTAGAGCCACCTGATGGGAAAGACCATCTATTTTTTTAGTTTGGAGTTCGAGGAATAACACACTAATATAATATATCAACAAGGATTTTTAAAGAATGCAAAAAAAGCCAAAATTGTTCAGATTAAACTTTCAATTTATTTAATGTCTTAATTAAAAATTCAACCAAGTGTTTCTTAATTTTCATTTTACTTATAAATGAAAAAGGCAGAGTGATCTAAAAATAGTTTAGGTTAAACTTTTTATCTAAAATATAAGAAAAAACTTCTAAATGTGCCAGATTTCACAGTCGACGACTGGGTTTACACTCTCTTTAAGCGGTGGGTTCTCATTGACCAGGTAGGCCCATTACATTGCTTTAAAAATTTGGGGAAATTATTGCCACTGGCCACTGTGAAAAAATTCCACTGGCTTGGGATTTCAACCCAAAATTCCCTGGTTACTAGTCGGCACTTCTAACCCTGGACCAACAAGCACAACTGGCGATCTTTTCAGTTATTTTATTTTATTTTTTTTGCAGACATTACACTCCTGACAAATCAAATAACCTGAAATAATAATTAAATATTGACAAATTTTATAGATAATTATTTGTTTACCATATAAGAAAGACCATTATTTAAATATAATTTCTAGTTATTTTGTGTATTGATAGCGTTCTAGACATTGGGTGGCATATAGGATTAAAACAGAATTATTGGTATTTAATATTTTTTCCAGTTACATGGCTATCAGTGACCTTAAGAAGATAATTGTTGTTCTTTATTTTTAGTAGTAAGGAAGCAAAAGATAGAAAGAAGGGGAGGAACAAAGGGAAGCTGAAACAAAGCCGTTTCAATTATTATTTTCTACATAGGGAGAGTATATCCTTTTGTTCATAAAGATTGGAATAGAAATTGGGAAGAAACGGTGGAGTCAATATTTCGATCTAAAAAAGATGACAGTAGTTAAATAGCCCCATCAAAAGATCATTGTGCAGAAAGAATTCTCAAAAGGGAAAACGCTGTCATATGTTTTTGATAATTTTGTCGATAAAATTCAGAAAACCTTTCAGGAGCTCCAGCAATATCGTACCACGGAAGATAAAATGGAATCAAAGTAGAACTGAATCGAAAATAATAATTTACTACAGAAAATTCAAAATCTCTAGCTCAGGGGTCAGCTAAACTTTTCAGAATAGATTCGTTCTGAAACGTAAGGTTTCAGAGTTTTTGAGAAAAATAAACATCTCGGTTTTCTCGCATGTGAGAATCAGATCTAATCGATTTTATGTCTCCCTGAAAGATCAGCTAAGGGATGAACTTCATGAACCTGATGCTCATCAAGCCTCTTGGTCCTGTGGACACAAGGGGTGTCGTTTAGGCCCTAAAATTAACAATAAATTCTATCGCATATGCCAAACCTTGCGAGTTCACACGTTATATATTTTTGCTTTTTTTCAAGATTTTGAGCGAAAACTTTTCCGCATGGAGTGTATCATTTTGAAAGTGTCAACATTCATATAATATAATCGTATCAAAACTTCAAAATACGCACAGTTTTAAAGCATAAATAGCTTTATGTGATAAAATATAATATAAGAAAAATTAATAAGCAAATGTATATTAATATTCTAAGTTCTTAGTACAGTTTTACTCCAAAGATAACACACTCCAGCAATTTCATTGCTTGTAAGTGCTAGCATATAGTGCATAATACAAAATACCATAGCATTCAAAAATGAGCCACCAATGACCCCATAGAAAATGTTCCACAGCTAATTTTCGAAGAATTGTTGAGAAGCAATTCAAATATGTTTCGTAAAACATCTTATACTCCTGGTAATTTCCCATTACATAAACGCCCAAAGTACTTTCGGTGTGGTTATAAGAAGGGTCATAATTTGCTATAGAGCAGGAGAGCAAAAGCCCACCAGACCCTTGTTGCTCTCCTCCCAGACACAAGGTCTCCCCCAGGCCGAAATTTAGCATCTTCAGATATCTTGTCAAAACTAAGATACGCATACATAATTCAAGCATCCACAGAAATAGGGCAGTTTTCTTTAGTACACATTTGCTTTTATATTGCTATAGAGTTTATTTTTAATTATTTACTGCTATTTTCACTTGACTTGGGAAAATTAGCTTCGATTACAGCCCCCCCCCCCGCTCCCCGAGGACTCTGACGAAATTACCTCACTGGTTTTAAGGCTCACCGACGTTTTGCTTGTAATATAAGAAAAGATAGTTGAATTGAATTGATTCTTCGTTCCTTAAAGAAAGAAGTCTAGCTTCAAAGAGACTGTTCAATGGCCACTAAAATGGTTATATTTCACATGTATTTGCTTTGTGTATCAAACTAGTTCAATTTAAAACAGACTACCACACTTGGTATAACGGGATCGGTAACGGCTTGGTTAACCTGGTAGTTGCCTCTTATCATATTATAAATTGTTTATTGTATGGGCCACTTGCAAAATCTCGGGCAAAAAAATTGTTATTAAATTATGAAAATTTCATCCTAATATTGCCCCATTTTTGCTAATACTGTTCGTTATTGGTAAAATTCTGGTTTGGCTACTTTTTGCTATCTTGGAAAGGGGTTAAGTTAGGAAAATGAAACTTTCAGGGATGTGTCTATAAACTAAAGTGTGTTCCGGAAAGGTATTTTGAAGTACATATCTCCACTCCTTCTCCCTCTAGAGCGCAGTGACCTTGGACGATCTCTGAAAAACTCTATTTTATGAAAGTAAAACCTTCCAAAACAGATGTTCTACTTAAATGAAGGACAAGAAAACTGTTTTCAGCTTCACAGCTTTGCTCAATCCTAATTTATGAAGTTTCAAAGATCTGAGAATTTCCTAAATTTAGAAGAAAAAAACCCATTGATATGGCTTAAAATTCTACTCAAGCAACAGGAATTGCATTTTCAGAACTAAAACCAGAGAAAAAGAAACTGATAAATGAAAAATAGAGCAAAATGTTATTTTGTCAACATTTCAATAGGTATAGACCTTTCGAGTAGGCAAATTTCTAAGACTTAGAATTCAGAAGGGGATTAACATAAAAGCTTGGTAATACATTCCCAGGGTAGGTTTTTGGCCCTGGATTCATTACTGAAAGTTTCATTTTCCTATCCTAAACCCTTTCCAAGATAGCAAAAAGTAGCTAAACTAGAATTTTACCCCAACTTAATTCCTTTGATAATATTAATATCATAAAACTTAATTTTTTTCTACTCCTTCTCTCCCTTATTCTTATCACTGCGTATCCATTTCGAATTTCCTATGTGACCTCCATCGGAAATTTCCCTGAAGCTAAATAGCCTGGATTTTTTATTACGCATACTAACTTCATTTTTACACAGCGTTCTGGTTACCACCTGACACTGATTTGCATTTATTATAGCCTAGGGAGAAAAAAATATATCCAGCTACTATAATTAGACATATAATAGAATGTTCCATGGTGTGTATTTCAATATCGAGCAATGCAAGTTATCAAAAGGAGAGCAAAGGTCGAACATTTAGCCAAAGAAGCATAAAAATGACACTAGCATATAAAAAACCAGACGAGGCCTTGTATAGTACTAAAGTTGCTCTACTAATTTGTCTGTCTGTGTCAGATTAAAGTATAATGTAGCAGTAAATAACATGGATTCATCTCTACTAATGTGGGATTAAAGTATACCGAAAAACAGTTGAATAATAGTAGGATACAATTCGGAAATAGTATAAATAAAGTAGAAGTTCTAGGGCAGATAACTAACTAAATGTCTACCCAAGGCTTGAAGACTATCAAGAAGTGGGAGGTGGCAATAACTTGAGCTTCGGGTATGCGTTTAAAAAAACGGAAAACAAGATGGTACAAATAGTCATTTATGACTATTTATTTTTACGACTATAACATTTATATCTATGACTCGTAGTCATCTGTGACTACAACTACTTTAGGGCACTAGTACTTTTTCAAAGGCTTTGGAACCATTCTTTTTGTGTCAAAGAATTAGTTAAGGAATTTATGTTTAAGAACGTTTCTTCTTACTCCAAGTCATTGTTGCTGTCCCCATCCTAACGTCTTCCTTATTCTTAATACAGCAATGTATTTATACCCAGTCACATTAGATTTCACGGACATCACAGAGGGTTGGCGACTTTTACTATTGGTCTCATGCTTGACAGAAATCGTCGAAGCATAAAGTTACTCCCTCAAACTATCATACATATTAAGCAACAGCAATGCTCACAACTTTTTTTCAACCAGTTGGAAATGCTTTCCGGATGACATCTTAGATGTTCTTGCAAGCATCAGTGAACTTTAGGTCTTTCTCTTGGAAGAAAATGGACGGGTGGTCGCTTTTTGTCCCAATTAAACTTTAGAGGTCAGTAGGAAGAAATTTTTTCTTTTAAGCTTCATCTTGTTCCAAATAGTAATTTACCGTGAAACGGGGGCAGAGATTCTTCACACTTCTAGCACTTCTTTTTCAACAACTAAAATGATTGCGCCTCTGTTTGCCACGCCATATTGAGGTAACTGAATATGCCTAAAGTATTTTTGACGAGTTTAAAAGGAACCCTTTTGCATGGATTCTTCATTGTCATATTTGTCAGTAGCGGCTGGTCACTGGCATCAGCTGGGTCTTGGTCAGCCATTTTTTTTCTGTTTATTTATTAATTGATTTTTTTTAACAAATATCTAGGGTATTTGATATTTTAAGTGCGCTTTACAACAGTTTGTTGCGAGAAAATTTGTTAGTTTGAGCTGGGACTATAAACATCATTCTTCAGCAACCCTTCCGAGCTTCTGGAGCTTGTCCATTTATTTTGGGATGGTTTGAAAGTGATTCTTCACGATATGACTAAGCTCTTCCAAACTTTTCGATAGCATATTCGAAGCATGTTGAAAACAGAGATGACTCAAATGGCATGAGCATTTGATAGCTACGTCCCAATAATATTTGAATTGTATCTGCATCGCCATATTGTTTATTCCCATCATTGTATATAGTCCATTGGCACCTAAGCAGCTTCTAAAATTGACACTGATGCCTCTTAGAAATTTTAAGTATTTGTCAAGATTATGGAACAGGCCATCAAAAGTCCAACCAAGAAAGGCCAAAATGTCAATGGCAAGAAGAAGGTCTTTCTTTGTGGGCATAGATACCGTGGAATTTAACTTGGCGCTCTCTACTAAGACAAGGTCTAATGACTGGTTCAGAGAAGTTATTGCTCAGTTTGGATTGCTTTTCAAAGTAAATGAAAAACGCAAACCCGATCATTTGTGCATTTCTTCCACGTTGGCATGTCGTTCCATGTTGGCTATTTTGTTTCAAATTTCGCATGGATTTCCGCCGTTATATCGATAATCCCTATTTCCTTACCAAAAATCCCTAAGCTCTGAAAAAAAAAGAATAGAGACTCCAGATTCAAAGTAGAAATGAAGTCTAAAAATTCGGGAGAAAAAATGTTCAGAATAAATTAGTCCTCCCTAAAATATTTTAAAAGTGGAAGCACTAACAGCTGATCACAGCGCTAAGTGGCTGGTACCAACATAGCAGCACAAAGCTATGCTAGTTTCTTGACTATATTTACCTCGAGGGTAGTCGTCACTCCTCGAGTGCCTTGTGACAGGCAAGTTTAAACGAAAAGAAATTATTACGTATATGAGGGGGTTCACCCCCTAGTCAATACCTCACTCTTTACGCTAAAGTTTTTTTAGTACTTTAAAAAAAGAGCTATCTATTCTAATTAACCGGTCTTTGTGATTCAGGGGTTTGTGACTCGAACAAAATTCGATTTTTAGCGTAAAGAGCGAGGTATTGACTAGGGGGCGAACTCCTTAATATACGCAATAATACTTACGAATATAGAAATTCGTTACGTAAGTTAATTTGTAAGTTACGTCAGAACAAAATTTCGAGAAAGCCATTTAGCCAAAAGAAGGAAAATTAAGATGCGAATTTCGTTTTAATTATTCATGTACGGTGAGCGAAAATCAGAATTTCTCTTCTTTACTTAGATTCTTTATTTAGATCAATATCAGTTAATTAGAGTATGCTTCCAAGATTTCTTATCAAATGATCCAAAACTTAGAACAGTAACAAGGCTGTTTCCAACATGTGTACCCTATTGACAAGATTGTTACAATATGATCGGATAATAACTTGCAGCAGATACCGACACGTAAACATATATGTATTTCACTGGTAAAAAACAGCAGAACTAAAACTTGAAACACGCAGAATTCCATTTAAGGCTGCAATTGGACCAAATGAAGATTTTTTTTTGCAGACAATCATGACTTCTTTTATTGTTGCTTGGAAAATGCTTCTTTGTGTTTTTTTTACTTTAGGTCTAGGGCTATTGGCTAAGGATGTCACTACCGTTCAAATTTCTGAATGTCAGTCACTATGCAACTACGATGTCGCTATCGTCAAAAATATCAGAGTGCTAGACGTTTTTAGCTTCTGTTCCCTTTTAAGTACTATAAGATACAGAGGAGCCTTTGTCAAGGGTTTGAAAAATGTATCAAAATGTTGGCTAAGTGTTTTTGCCATGTTTCAAAAATGCAGAATTTTTAAAATAGTATTTAAATAATTTAGCACCTTCCATGCACAAAAGTCCTAGTTTTCAGTCTTCGTTTTGGCATCGTAGATACGCCCTTGCCAAAGTTGACACCTAATGACGATTATTATTAGCAGAATCTGTTTCTTTCATTTCCGCTTCTAAAGTCATTTTTATTTTGTCGTTACTGAGCACCCAGGGCCATGAGATTAAGGGGTCGTTAATAATCAAACAATTCGTGGTAACGAACTGTAAGTAAGGAGCGACCCGGCTCAATGGTAACCGAAACTCTAGAAAACGGGTTTTTGATACCAATAGATACATCAAAAGAATCAGATTTCAGTGCTGATTTCAAATATATAACGCTAAAGTTTGACTCTGTCTCATAACTTTATTTTTTAAAACAATAAAAAACTTTATCATAAAGAGCGAAGCGTTGAGGAGGGGACAGCCCCTTTCATATACGGAATAATTTCTGTTCGTTTTAAGTTTTAATGTCGCTCCTTACTTTCAGTTTAAAAAACTTGTTTTTTTTTATTTAATTTAAACAAAATCAATTTTGGATTTTGTTTAGATGTTTTTTCCTTTTGTTTTCTTGTTCCGTTTTTGTATGGCGTTTTATTGTTGTTTTTTCCTTATATTTTTTGTTTAGATTTTTTTTTTTATTTTCTTTTTTTTTCCCATTGATAAAGGCTTCCAGATGCGAAGCTGAAATTTTCAGAAATTTATTATCAATTTTGTACTGAACAGCTTTTTTAATTTTTCTCTGTCTTTTTAAGAGTTTTGACCGTTATATATATATATATATATATATATATATATATATATATATATATATATATATATATATATAATATATATATATATATATATATATATATATATATATATATATATATATATATATATATATATGTATATATATATATATATATATATATATATATGTATACATATATAGTGACGAAGACCACACTGCCTTTCCATAACAAACAACAAAAGTACGAAGAACAATAGGGAAATCTTTTTGCAAGACAGTGGAGATAATTTGAATGAATATTTCGGCCCTATGTCCAAGGGCCGTCCTCAGCAAGACAAAAATATATGAAAGAAAAAAGACTCACAGCAACATGCAACCATAAAACCAAAAATTAAAAAAAAAATTTCAAAGCAGTCCTAGCATCCTTACTTCAGCGAAGTTCAACCAGGACTCCCGGTTGAACTTCGCTAAAATTCAGTGCTTTCAATGAGCTTTTTTGATAGTCAGACGGTGTTTACTACATTGAAAGGCTTAGAAAATTTCTTTTAAAAAAATGGAAAAGAAATTTTTTAGTATAAAGATCGT
Source organism: Artemia sinica (assembly GCA_027921565.1). Lineage (NCBI taxonomy): Eukaryota > Metazoa > Arthropoda > Branchiopoda > Anostraca > Artemiidae > Artemia > Artemia sinica. The sequence goes on along the minus strand of CM051265.1, from coordinate 12,815,358 downwards.
GCGGTCTATAGCAATGTCGATATTACGATGTAACTTTTCTGTTTCGATGCAGTGATAAAAGCATTGTTTTCTATTTAATTGCATCATTTCTAACAATAAAACTGAATTAATATAATTACAAATGTACTTATTTTTTTCACTGTTCTTTTATCAAATTTGATAAGTTTTTCAATTCTCTAACGCCTTTTCTATTCTTGTTTTATATCGTATCATCGATCCCTCACACATTACGTTTCTCTTTTCCTTGATCCCCAATTTTACGTAACCCCTGAAAGGATCAATTCCACTACATCAGCTTCTTTTAAATAGAAATCCGTAAATAATTAGCGAAAATCCCTTAGCAAATGGAATGTCTCCTCAAATCCCTTATAATAGTATTTCATTCCAAATCCAGGGATCAAAAGGTGACAGCTACTAAGATGTATTGCAATCTAAAAGTATCTATAACAGGCCTGGATAGTAGAATTGACGAAAGAGAAAAATTAACAAAGAAAATAAAATAAATCAATATTCAGACATTACTGATCCATTGATAAATTAAATGCAGATTTGGTCGTTAGCCAAGTACACAAGCAGGATTTTTTCATGTGTTTCAAATAATAATGAAAACATCTATTCTTTTTTTCAGGATTTAGTTTTCAGGGTGGACCATGAGCCCCCCACACCTCTTTTGTACACCTCTTTCCTTGGGTATTAATTTTAAAATTCCAAAATATTTTTAATCTCCGAAAGATATGATTCTTGAGAACTTGGTTAAGAATTTGATTACTTTAAGTATATTCTTGCCCCCTGGGCCCACTTGTGTCTTTTTATACCTGAAACTGCAAGTCTCTTAAAATATTCATTCGGTTCTTTCAAAATTAGGAAGTTTTAGAGCGGTAACAGATTTTTGTCAGTGTTGCCACGTCAAACCGTGATAATAAACAAGAGCTAGTTATTTGAATTTGACAATGCTTTTTATTCATAAAAATTCAACATTAACGATGTGCTGATTCACTCACACAACTATACCTCCAAGGAAATGCTATATCTCCTTAAGTTGCTCTGTGCCACATGTTTTAACTTACTTTTCGCCGATTTCTCAGCTACATTTTTTTTAATCTTCGCCCCTCTACTACTAAAAACTAAATAACTGCATTTGGACGTCTTTTTATTATTAAAAACTGAGTTCCCAATTTTTCTTACTTTTCACTGTTATTGATACCTTAAGGCTTATGTTCTGTGTGAAACATATGGTTTGGCAGCAAGCCTAAAGCTGAAAAAAGCCTTTCTTTCTGTATTTTCATTAAAAAAAAAATAAAACTGTGCTGTTACATAACAATATATAATAATATTGACCCCTCATTGATCTTGAAAATACAAATTACTCCCATTCCCTTTTACATTTACGTGAACCGGCTCCACTGACAGCTATCCAGTCAATGAGCTACTCCCCTCAGAAACACAAAATCAACTCATTCTGTGCAGCTTCTGCCATTTGTAGTGATTGCTAAAATGTGTTATCTTCTTTATTGATTCTTTGATCTTCTGCCAGTGGAAAAACGACTGCCATTTCTAATAATTACAGCCTCTGTGCTTTGTGCTTTGTGCTCTGTGCTTTGCTTTATGATTTTGCTGGGCAACATTCGATGACAAGTGTTGTTCTGTCATAGAGAAGAGTTTGAAAAAGGGCAACGATCCAACTAAGCCGTTAATGTTGCGTAGGGCCTCGAACTGGCATTTTAGTTGATGGGTCTTTTTTTCTACAGGGACAACTAACAAGCCAGTCACCCAACACTGCAGCAGCCGGGGTCAAACCCCGGTACCCTTTGCTGCCAAGCAGATCACCAGTCCACTGTGCTATCACAGGGTTTCCCATACTCTTGCATAAAGTACAAAAAATAAATAATTAAAAGTAAAGGTAAAGTTAGCAAAATACTATAATTACAGTTTTTATAATTAACTTTTGGATTCTGTTGGAGAGCACTAAATAACATTTTTTTTTTCACAGAAACACATGAATTTTCTCTCTTTTAAGTTTTCCATACGCTATGTATAAAATAAAAGCGTTCCTTTTTTCCGTTGTATTGCCATCATTTATAGTGAATAATTAGTTCTTTGATGTTTAATTTAGAAAAATTTACCAAATATAATATTTGTTTGCTAATTTATTATCCAATAGCTTTTTCTAATTAGCTTTACTATTTTGCTGCGTAGGACTACCTGGTATCGTTTTCTTTCACGTTGCCGAATTTAAATTTTTTCTCTTATCAGTTTCACGTCATCTTCGGATACTAGATTCACAGTTTTTTTTTTTTTTTTTTTTTTTTTTTTTTTTTTTTTTTTTTTTTTTTTTTTTTTTTTAGTATGCTAAATTTTGTCGTCTTCAGTTATTTTTTTCCAAATAATTTTTTTTCGACTCTTGAGTTTCGACGATCAGGTATCTAGCGATGTCAGATGATAGTATTCATAAAAAACAAGAACACAAAATTAACATAAGTTGGGCGCAAAACCCCTATGCCTTCCCAAGGCCAGAACTAAATTTGCACTTTACTGAAAAAATATAAATGCTTTTACTTTTATAACTTTAATAAATCAAATAATATTAAGATTCTGATTACTAAATATCAGTATATGTATATTAAACTGACAATGCACATTCATTTGTATTTTTTTCAGTAAAGTGCAAATTTTGTTCTGGCCTTGGGAAGGCATAGGGGTTTTGCGCCCAACTTATGTTAATTTCTGCTCGTTTTGAGTTTTGATTCGGTTAATTATTGTAATTTCTGTTCGTTTTGGGTTTCATTTATTTATCGATGCTGATTTGTGGTAGTTTCACGCTTGGTAGATTATTTGATTTTATTTTTGCTCATTTTTTGTTTAATGGAGTTCTTTACTTTTCTTTGAAAAACTTATTTTGTGGAAAACGTTTTTTAAATTAATTTATGTTCGTTTTTACATTGGCATAGTCTTTTCAGGGAAAAAGAAAACAATACTTTAAATGTTTTCGTTTTTTAAGACTTTATAGTTTGGCCTGCTATTTGCATGCTGGAGAAAAATTTTCAGCAATGTTTAACAACATGCACCCTTTTAAAAATCTGGACACAAATAGTAGTGTTTAATTTAGTTTCATACCTCATCTAGTTGACCTGAAATGGAAAACTTGATACCATTCGCAAAAAATCTGTTTACTTTCTTTGATAGCTTGGATACACTTACGCTATTTTGATTTGGTTAAATTTTAAGAGCAGAAATGGGAGGGTTGGCGAGGGAGGGTGGGAGTGGAAGGGGGATTAGTTGCCCTCAAATCACTTTTGACTAGTAAAAAGGGCCCTTTCTATTTTCAATCGAATGAGCCCTTTTCAAAGTTCCCACGACAACTCCTTCGATGCGAAGTGCCCTGGTCTAAACAACAACAACAACAAAAAATAATACATTATACCCACTTCGATCTTTACTATAAAAATGTCAAGCTTTCCAATCACTTTCGACAATTAAAAAGAGAACTAGGCCTTTCGATTTCCAATCGAATGAGTCCTTTTGGAAACAACAACGCTTTCTATAAACACCGTGTATGCCGCCAGGGCATACATTACAATCCTTACCCTAAGGTCTGTTATGGTGGTTGTCATCCTCTAAGACCGAATTTCCAGAACTTTCAACTACGTTAAACAACTTGCCCCCAGGGAGTAACTTAAAACCCTTGCCCAGAAGGTTGTGGGGGAGTGTCCTCCTCTATACTTAGTCCCCGTTTCTTGTCTCGTTCTCGAGTGTCCCCGTTCTTTACTTAGGCAGCGCGATCCTGCTGCCTATGATTTGTACAACAACTTTCTATATAAACCTTTTTTTGCACTGAGGGCTCTGAGGGGGTTATCATCCTAAAAGACCTAATTTCCAGAAGGTTCAACTACGTTGAACAAAATGGATGTCTCAAAATTTTGATTGGGTGTGTTTTTGATAATTATGGGCGTGAGAGGGGCGTTAGTCGCTATCCAATCACTTTCAACTATTAAAAAAGGCACTATCCCTTTCAATTTCCAGTTGAATGAGCCCTTTTGAAGTTTCTACGACAACGCTAGTAGTAAAGCATTAATAGATATCACGGGTGGTTGCCTAATTTGTCTTATCTCTAGCATGTACATGAATATACAGTACAGTTTCACGTGGACATTGCAAAAAGCGACCAATGCTTTACCTATAAAGTGGTCAAACATGTTTTGAGAGTATAATTGTTTTTTTTTTAATCAAAAACTAGAGATTGTCAAATTGCGTATTTAGGAATAATTTTGTAGGAAAAGCTGTCTATCACCCATGCGTTATCCACTGTTCTATTTCTTTGAAGTATATGCTATCAAGAGGGGTTTCTGATTTTTTTGGACAATTGCCTTTAGCCAAGGATAGTTTGATATGAATGTGTCGGTAGATAGCATTTGCGACTTGGATCTTATGAAAGGTGGAGAAAAAAAAGGGTTTAGCATTTACGAATTAGACTATACGAACGTATAAATTTGGAACAATATCAATCTACGGAAATGGTTAACGATGATAAAATGGTCTTACGACTTGACCTAGCTTTACTTCTTCGATGTGTACTGTATAATACACAAGTGGTGTTTGAACAGTGTTGTCAATTTAAAATAGAGTTTAACGTTATACTATACTAAAAAGTTGATACTAAGAGAGATGTAGATGGCAAAAAAAGAATTTTAATAACGGATAGCTTTACTTCTTCGATGTGCACTGTATAGTACACAAGCGGTGTTTGAACAGTGTTGTCAATTTAATATAGAGTTTAACGTTATACTATACTAAAAAGTTGATACTAAGAGACATATAGATGGCAAGAAAAGAATTTTAATTACGGATAGCTTTACTTCTTCGATGTGTTCTGTATAATACACAACTGGTGGGGTGATGGGAGCGGGGTGTCTTAGAGTACTTATAGTGTGATAGTGGGGGGCGAGTTGCTAGCGAAAAACCCGTGTGGATGACTTGAAATAAAAATTTTTTAACAAGAAATCTCTGAAAAAATATTTTTGGGGGGATGGGTTGATGGCAGAAGGATCTCTTAGAGTAGTTATAGTTTGATAGTGGGGTGATTTGCTAGCGATAAACCCGTTTGGATGACTTGAAATAAAAAATTTTTAAAAGAAATCTCTGAAAAAATATTTTGGGGGGATGGGCTGATTGCAGAAGGATCTCTTAGAGTAGTTATAGTCTGATAGTGGGTGGTGAGTTGCTAGCGGAAAACCCGTGTGGATGACTTGAAATAAAATTTTTTAACATGAAATCTCTGAAAAAAATATTTTTTGGGGGATGGGTTGATGGCAGAAGGATCTCTTAGAGTAGTTATAGTGTGATAGTGGGGGGCGAGTTGCTAGCGAAAAACCCGTGTGGATGACTTGAATAAAATTTTTTAACAAGAAATCTCTGAAAAAATGTTTTTGGGGGCATGGGTTGATGGCAGAAGGATTTCTTAGAGTAGTTATAGTGTGATAATGGAGGGCGAGTTTCAAGCGAAAAACCCGTGTGGATGACTTGAAATAAAATTTTTTAACAAGAAATCTCTGAAAAAATATTTTTGGGGGATGGGTTGATGGCAGAAGGATCTCTTAGAGTAGTTATAGTGCGATAGTGGAGGGCGAGTTGCTAGCGAAAAACCCGTATGGATGACTTGAAATAAAATTTTTAAACAAGAAATCTCTGAGAAAATATTTTTGGGGGGATGGGTTGAAGGCAGAAGGATCTCTTAGAGTACTTATAGTGTGATAGTGGGGGGCGAGTTGCTAGCGAAAAACCCGTGTGGATGACTTGAAATAAAATTTTTTAACATGAAATCTCTGAAAAAATATTTTTTGGGGGATGGGTTGATGGCAGAAGGATCTCTTAGAGTAGTTATAGTGTGATAGTGGGGGGCGAGTTGCTAGCGAAAAACCCGTGTGGATGACTTGAAATAAAAAAAATTTACAAGAAATCTCTGAAAAAATATTTTTGGGGGGATTGGTTGATGACAGAAGGATCTCTTAGAGTAGTTATAGTGTGATAGCGGAGGGCGAGTTGCTAGCGAGAAACCCGTGTGGATGACTTGAAATAAAAATTTTTAACAAGAAATCTCTAAAAAAATATTTTTGGGGGGATGGGTTGATGGCAGAAGGATCTCTTAGAGTAGTTATAGTGTGCAGATACATTCTTAGACCACACTGGCTATACATGACAAATGAAACTCAGAGAGGAGAGAAAATAACATCAAAAAGGGTGAAAAAATGAGGACTTTGTCAGCCAGTGGTGAACCATGAAAATGACAAAATATAAGCAAATATTTCCACAAGGACCTCCGCCAAGTCGTCCTCAGTGCTAAACAAAAAAGAAGACAAAGAGAGAAAAAAACGAAAATCTAACCTTTCGAAGTTTACTTTACAAAGACAGAACAGACACTGAATAATAACCAGGCAGGAATCAATGAAAATGAATTTACCAAGATGATTGGGCAGGGATCTTTTGCCTTGCAATCGTTTTACCTGGTCTACACTTTCGGTTTTCATTAGATATGCAAATAGGCTCTTTTAAGTTATACCGGGGAAAATATTTATTGAGTCCTTCAAGATTAAACTGTCGTAAATTGGGCTTAATGAAATATCTCCAGTATCTCTATTTATTGCTAAATTTTGCCTCAAATTCATTTTCACTGATTCCTGCCTGGTTATTATTCAGTGTCTGTTCTGTCTCTGTAAAGTAAACTTCGAAAGGTTAGATTTTCGTTTTTTTTCTCTCTTTGTCTTCTTTTTTGTATAGCACTGAGGACAACTTGGCGGAGGTCCTTGTCAAAATATTTGCTTATATTTTGTCATTTTCATGGTTCGCCACTGGCTGACAAAATCCTCCTTTTTTCACCCTTTTTGATATTATTTTCTCTCCTCTCTGAGTTTCATTAGTTATAGTGTGAGAGTGGAGGGGCGATTTGCTAGCGAAAAAAAATTATGGAAAATACAATTCTCTGATTCAAATGTGAAACTTAAGTCTATTTTTGAATTGAAAAACAAAACTATTTCCGTAAAATCTGAGCTAATAAGGGTTTTCGACCGTAAACTCTAGTTTTTTTGTAATAAAATTATGGAAAATACAATTCTCTGGTTTAAATGTGAAACTTGAGTCCATTTTTGGATCGAAAAATAAAACTATTTCCGTAAAATCTGAGCTAATAAGGGTTTTTGACCGTAAACTCTAGTTTCTTGTAAGAAAATTATGGAAAATACAATTCTCTAGTTCAAATGTGAAACTTAAGTCCAGTTTTGGATACTCATAATTATGAGGACTGATGGTTCTAATTCAATATTTTTTTCATAAAAACAAACTTTTTTTTTAAACTTCGAAATTATTCAACTTTATTTTTTTTTTGTACGTATCTTAAAATGACAAAATATACTTACGGCTCTAACAATTGTACTCTATGATTGCTCAGAGACACGATGTGGCTTTCCCACTGGTATTCTATGTCCGGTTATCGACACTACCTAATCTATTGCATGTATTAAATCAGTATTTTTTACGCAGTGGAACGATAAACAGATAAGTCATATCTTTAAAAAAAGTGAAGATGGAGCATTTTAATAAAGTGTATTATTTAAACTATGGAGAAGTATTTAAACTATGAAAAAAGTACAAGTGGTAGCACTATTGGAAATGTATGCATGCATTGACATGACAGTAAGGAATTAAATTTCTTTGGAATACCGAAAAAATTCAACTCTTATGTTGGTGGTTATGCGAGATTGAGATCTCCAGAGATGATTGCACTCAAAGAGAATGCCAAGATAAAAATAATCGTTGATGATAGAGGACAACTCCTTGCTACTGTTGCAGGTAACACATTACCTACTGATACAACCAATCGTCAGCTTTCAGGTATTAGCATTCAACGGGAGGTCGATAAAAGAAAGGCCTACTCTTCTACTAATATCGTAAACCATATCTTGTCTACGTGCCAAAACTGTTAACTGTGTAAAAATAATGTGATAATAGACAGTGAAATTGCCAGAAAAATAAAAAGGGCATTGTCAGAAAATATCACTATGGAATATAAAGATGAATCAATGAAAAACAAAGCACCAGCAAACGTTACTGCCATTGATCAAACAGTCAATGAACCAAATAATACCAAAGACGAAAAACATATTGAGCCTGTTGATGAGACACCAGTAAAAATTGTGTATGACTCTAAATTGAATAATGATTATTCTACTGATTACGAACTAAGAGAAGACAATAGCTACAATATCAAGAGAGAACATGTCGAACTATTTTATGGAACAGATTCAAAATGTCCAAAGTTAATCATTGATATTAATAATGTGTCATAATATATTTTTGTATTAATATTCTGCATAGCATTATTTCATTCAACATATATATTATGCATTACATTGTTGTGTGTTCATTATTTTTAGAGTAAGCTAGCATATCAAACGTTTAGAAGGTCTATTAAAACATCGGAGATGTAAGAAAAGGAATTTACATACATCTATTGTCAGACACATGGGATAACTTTGACAAAATCTAGGTATCAGAATGAATAAATTCTTTATCAACATCCGTTGTTGGATATGTCATTATGTCATTATGAAAAAATTGTAAGTAAGTAAGTAAGTAAGTAACAAACTCTTTCTTGAATTCATCTCTTGGATATACAATACAGAAATTTAATTCAGGAAATTATGAAAAAAAATTGAACAAATTCTTTATTAACATTCATTATCGATTGAAGTCGCTTCCTAGACAAACAATACAGCAATTTCACAAAATCTAAAGTATAAGAGTGATTAAATTCAATATCAACATCCATTTCTCGGATACATAGGAAAAAGTTGACAAAATCTAAGTGTTAGAGAATAAATTTTATTTATCAACATCTTTTGTCAGTTATATCGAGTAAAATTGACAGAATCTAAGTGTCAGAGTGAATAATTTTTTTTATCAACATCCTTTGTCAGATACATCAAATAAAATTGACAAAATCTAAATTTCAGAATGAATAAATGCTTTAACAACATCCTTTATCGGATATGCCGGATAAAATTGACAAAACCTAAGTATCAGAGTGACTAAATTCTATATCAGCATCCTTTTCTCGGATACATAGGATAAAATATCGGATAAAATTGACAAAATCTAAATATCAGATTGATTAAATTCTATATCAACATCTATTTCTCAGGTACATGGGATAACATTGACAAAATCCAGGTATTAGAATGAATAAATTCTTTATCAACGTCCGTTGTTGGATATGTCATTATGTCATTATGAAAAAATTGTAAGTAAGTAAGTAAGTAAGTAACGAACTCTTTCTTGAATTCACCTCTTGGATACACAATACAGAAATTTAATTCAGGAAATTATGAAAAAAATAGAACAAATTCTTTATTAACATTCATTATCGATTGAAGTCGCTTCCTAGACAGACAATACAGCAATTTCACAAAATCTAAGTATAAGAGTGATTAAATTCTATATTAACATCCATTTCTCGAATACATAGGAAAAAGTTGACAAAATCTAAGTGTTGGAGTGAATAAATTTTATTTATCAACATCTTTTGTCAGTTACATCAAATAAAATTGACAGAATCTAAATGTCAGAGTGAATAATTCTTTTTTATCAACATCCTTTGTCAGATACATCAAATAAAATTGACAAAATCTAAATTTCAGAATGAATAAATACTTTAACAACATTCTTTATCGGATATTTCGGATAAAATTGACCAAATCTAAGTATCAGAGTGACTAAATTCTATATTAGCATCCTTTTTTTGGATACATAAGATAAAATATCGGACAAAATTGACAAAATCTAAGTATCAGATTGATTAAATTCTATATCAACATCCATTTCTCAGGTACATGAGAATAAAATTGACAAAATCTAAGTATCAAATTGATTAAACTCTTTATCATCATCCCTTTCTCGGGTACATGGGATAAAATTGACAAAATCTAAGTATCAGAGTGAATAATTTATTTTCTATTAACATCTTTTATCAGTTACAACAATTATAATTAACAAAATCTAAATATCAGAGTAAATAAATGCTTTTTCAGCATCCTTTGTCGGATATGTTGAATAAAATATGCAAAGTCGGCATAGCTTTATTTCATTTTTTAAGGTTAATTTAGACGAGGTTACGTGCAACTTTTTCCTATGTATCCGAGAAATGGATGTTGATATAGAATTTAATCACTCTTATACTTAGATTTTGTCAATTTTATCCGATATTTTATCCTATGTATCCGAGAAAAGGATACTGATATAGAATTTAATCACTCTGGTACTTAGATTTTGTCAATTTTATCCGACATATCCGATAAAGGATGTTGTTAAAGCATTTATTCATTCTGAAATTTAGATTTTGTCAATTTTATTTGATGTATCTGACAAAGGATGTTGATAAAAAAAATTATTCACTCTGACCTTAGATCCTGTCAATTTTATTCGATGTAACTGACAAAAGATGTTGATAAATAAAATTTATTCACTCTAACACTTAGATTTTGTCAATTTTTTCCTATGTATCCGAGAAATGGATGTTGATATAAAATTTAAGCACTCTTATACTTAGATTTTGTGAAATTGCGGTATTGTCTGTCTAGGAAGCGACTTCAATCAATAATGAATGTTAATAAAGAATTTGTTCAATTTTTTTTCATAATTTCCTGAATTAACTTTCTGTATTGTTTATCCAAGAGGTGAATTCAAGAAAGAGTTTCTTAATTACTTACTTACTTAATTACTTACAATTTTTTCATAATGACATAATGACATATCCAACAACGGATGTTGATAAAGAATTTATTCATTCTGAGACCTAGATTTTGTCAAAGTTATCCCATGTGTCTGACAATAGATGTATGCAAATTCCTTTTCTTACATCTCCGATGTTTTAATAGACATTCTAGACGTTTGATATGCTAGCTTACTCTAAAAATAATGAACACATAACAATGTAATGCATAATATATTTTTAATGAAATAATGCTATGCAGAATATTAATACAAAAATATATTATGATACATTATTAATATCAATGATTAACGTTGGACATTTTGAATCTGTTCCATAAAATAGTTCACCATGTTCTCTCTTGATATTGTAGCTATTGTCTTCTCTTAGTTCGTAATCAGTAGAATAATCATTATTCCATTTAGAGTCAAACACAATTTTTACTGGTCTTTCATCAACAGGCTCAATATGCTTTTCGTCTTTGGTATTATTTGGTTCGTTGACTGTTTGATCAATGGCAGTAACGTTTTCTGGGGCTTTGTTTTTCATTGATTCATCTTTATATTCCATAGTGATATTTTCTGACAATGCCCTTTTTATTTTTCTGGCAATTTCACTGTCTATTATCACATTATTTTTACACAGGTAACAGTTTTGGCACGTAGACAAGATATGGTTTACGATATTAGTAGAAGAGTTGGCCTTTATTTTATTGACCTTCCGTTGAATGCTAATACCCGAAAGCTGAAGATTGGTTGTATCAGTAGGTAATGTGTTACTTGCAACAGTAGCAAGGAGTTGTCCTCCATCATCGACGATTATTTTTATGTTGGCATTCTCTTTGAGTGCAATCATCTCTGGAGATCTCAATCTCGCATAACCACCAACATAAGAGTTGAATTTTTTCGGTATTCCAAAGAAATTTAATTCCTTACTGTCATGTTAATGCATGCATACATTTCCAATAGTGCTACCACTTGTACTTTTTTCATAGTTTAAATACTTCTCCATAGTTTAAATAATACACTTTATTAAAATGCTCCATCTTCACTTTTTTTTAAAGATATGACTTATGTGTTTATCGTTCCACTGCGTAAAAAATACTGATTTAATACATGCAATAGACTAGGTAGTGTCGATAACCGGACACAGAATACCAGTGGGAAAGCCACATCGTGTCTCTGAGCAATCATAGAGTACAATTGTTAGAGCCATAAGTATATTTTGTCCTTTTAAGATACATACAAACAAAATTAAGTTGAATAATTTCGAAGTTTAAAAAAAAGTTTGTCTTTATGAAAAAAAATGAATTAGAACCATCAGTCCTCATCATTATGAGTATCCAAAACTGGACTTAAGTTTCACATTTGAACTAGAGAATTGTATTTTCCATAATTTTCTTACAAAAAACTAGAGTTTACGGTCAAAAACCCTTATTAGCTCAAATTTTAAGGAAATAGTTTTATTTTTCGATAAAAAATAGACTTAAGTTTCACATTCGAATCAGAGAATTGTATTTTCTATAATGTTTTTCGCTAGCAACTCGCCCCTCCACTATCACACTATAACTACTCTAAGAGATCCTTCTGCCATCGACCCATCCCCCCAAAAATATTTTTTTAGAGATTTCTTGTTAAAAATTTTTATTTCAAGTCATCCAAACGGGTTTTTCGCTAGCAACTCGCCCTCCACTATCACACTATAACTACTCTAAGAGATCCTTCTGCCATCAACCAATCCCTCCCAAAAATATTTTTTCAGAGATTTCTTGTTAAAAAAATTTATTTCAAGTCATCCACACGGTTTTTCGCTAGCATCTCGCCCCCCCCCCCACTATCACACTATAACTACTCTAAGAGATCCTTCTGCCATCAACCCATCCCCCCCAAAAATATTTTTTCAGAGATTTCTTGTTAAAAATTTTTATTTCAAGTCATCCACACGGGTTTTTCGCTAGAAACTCGCCCCCCACTATCACACTATAACTACTCTAAGAGATCCTTCTGCCATCTACCCATCCCCCAAAAAATATTTTTTCAGAGATTTCTTGTTAAAAATTTTTATTTCAAGTCATTCACATGGGTTATTCGCTAGCAACTCGCCCCCCCCCCCCCACTATCACACTATAACTACTCTAAGAGATCCTTCTGCCATAAACCCATCCCCCCAAAAATATTTTTTCAGAGATTTCTTGCTAAAATTTTTTATTTCAAGTCATCCACACGGGTTTTTCGCTAGCAACTCGCCCTCCACTATCACACTATGAGTACTCTAAGAGATCCTTCTGCCATCAACCCATCCCCCAAAAATAACTTTTCAGAGATTTCTTGTTAAAAATTTTTATTTCAAGTCATCCACTCGGGTTTTTCGCTAGCAACTCGCCCCCCACTATCACACTATAACTACTCTAAGAGATCCTTCTGCCATCTACCCATCCCCCAAAAAATATTTTTTCAGAGATTTCTTGTTAAAAATTTTTATTTCAAGTCATCCACATGGGTTTTTCGCTAGCAACTCGCCCCCCCCCCACTATCACACTATAACTACTCTAAGAGATCCTTCTGCCATCAAACCATCCCCCCAAAAATATTTTTTTAGAGATTTCTTGTTAAAATTTTTTATTTCAAGTCATCCACACGGGTTTTTCGCTAGCAACTCGCCCTCCACTATCACACTTTAAGTACTCTAAGAGATCCTTCTGCCTTCAACCCATCCCCCAAAAATATTTTTTCAGAGATTTCTTGTTAAAAAATTTTATTTCAAGTCATCCACACGGGTTTTTCGCTAGCAACTCGCCCCCCACTATCACACTATAAGTACTCTAAGAGATCCTTCTGCCATCAACCCATCCCCCCAAAAATATTTTTTCAGAGATTTCTTGTTAAAAATTTTTATTTCAAGTCATCCACACGGGTCTTTCGCTAGCAACTCGCCCTCCACTATCACACTATAACTACTCTAAGAGATCCTTCTGCTATCAACCCACCCTCCCCCCAAAAATATTTTTTCAGAGGTTTCATGTTAAAAATTTTTATTTCAAGTGATCCACACGAGCTTTCGCTAGCAACTCGCCCTCCACTATCACACTATAGCTACTCTAAGAGATCCTTCTGCCATCAACCCATCCCCCCAAAAATATTTTTTCAGAGATTTCATGTTAAAAATTTTTATTTCAAGTCATCCACACGGGTTTTCCGCTAGCAACTCGCCCCCTACTATCACACTATAACTACTCTAAGAGATCCTTCTGCCATCAACCCATCCCCCCAGAAATGCTTTTTCAGAGATTTTTTGTTAAAATTTTTTTATTTCAAGTCATCCACACGGGTTTATCGCTAGCAACTCGCCCCCCACTATCAAACTATAAGTACTCTAGGACACCCCGCTCCCATCACCCCACCACTTGTGTATTATACTGAACACATCGAAGAAGTAAAGCTATCCGTTATTAAAATTCTTTTCTTGCCATCTACATCTTTCTTAGTATCAACTTTTTAGTATAGTATAACGTTAAACTCTATTTTAAATTGACAACACTGTTCAAACACCACTTGTGTATTATACAGTACATATCTAAGAAGTAAAGCTATCCGTTATCAAAATTCTTTTCTTGCCATCTACATCTCTCTTAGTATCAAATTTTTAGTATACTATAACGTTAAACTCTCTTTTAAATTGACAGCACTGTTCAAACACCACTTGTGTATTATACAGTACACATCGAAGAAGTAAAGCTATGTCAAGTGATAAGACCATTTTATCATCGTTAACCATTTCTGTAGATTGATATTGTTCCAAATTTATACGTTCGTATAGTCCAATTCGCAAATGCTAAACCCTTTTTTTTTCTCCACCTTTCATAGGATCCAAGTCGCAAATTCTATCTACCGACACATTCATATCAAACTATTCTTGGCTAAAGGCAATTGTCCAAAAAAATCAGAAACCCCTCTTGATAGCACATACTTCAAAGAAATGGAACAGTGGATAACGCATGGGTGATAGACAGCTTTTCCTACAAAATCATTCCTAAAGACGCAATTTGACAATCTCTAGTTTTCGATTAAAAAAAAAAAACAACAAACAATTATACTCTCAAAACATGTTTGACCACTTTATAGGTAAAGGATTGGTCGCTTTTTGCAATGTCCACGTGAAACAGTACTGTATATGCATGTACATGCTAGAGATAAGACAAATTACGCAACCACCCGTGATATCTATTAATGCTTTACTACTAACGCTTTCAATAAAAACTTTATATGCCCCCAGGGCGTAACTTACATCCCTTGCCCTGAGGGCTGTGGGGGGAGGGGTTTTCATCCTTAAAGACCTAATTTCCAGAACTTTCAACTACGTTGAATAAAATGGCTATCAAAAATTTTGATTGGATGTGTTTGGGGAAAAGGTGGGCGTGAGAGGGGGGTTAGTTGCCCTCAAATCACTTTAGACTATTAAAAAGGGTACTATCCCTTTGAATTTTAAATCGAATGAGCCCTTTTCAAGTTTCTATGACAAAGATTTCAGTAAAAACCTTAAATGCCCCCAGGGCATAACTTATAATCCTTGCCCTGGGGGTTGTGGGGGAGTGTGCTCCTCAAAAACATATTTTCTATCTGGAAATCAACTACGCTGAACAAAATGGCTATCTCAAAATTTTGATTGGATGTGTTTGGGGGAATGATGGGCGTTGGGGGGGGGGAGGCTAGTTGCCCTCCAATCACTTCCGACTATTAAAAATGGCACTAGCTCTTTGAATTTCCAATCGACTGAGCTTTTTTTGAAGTTTCTACGACAACGCCTTCTTTAAAAACCTTATATGCCCTCAGGACATAACTTAAAATCCTTGCCCCGAGGGCTGTTGGGGAGTGTACTCCTCAAAAACATATTTTCTATCTGGAAATCAACTACGCTGAACAAAATGGCTATCTCAAAATTTTGATTGGATGTGTTTGGGGAAATGATGGGCGTGGGGGGGGGGGGCTAGTCGCCTTCCAATCACTTTCGACTATTAAAAAGGGCACTATCCCTTTGAATTTCCAATCGAATGAGCTTTTTTGAAGTTTTTACGACAACGCCTTCTATAAAAACCTTATATGCCCCCAGGGCATAACTTAAAACCCTTGCTCTGAAGGTTGTGGGGGACTGTCCTCCTCAAAAACATATTTTCTATCTGGAAATCAACTACGCTGAACAAAATGGCTATCTCAAAATTTTGATTGGATGTGTTTGGGGGAATGATAGGCGTGGGGGGGGGGGGCTAATTGCCCTCCAATCACTTTCTCTTATTAAAAAAGGCAATAGCTCTTTTAATTTCCAATCAAATGAGCCTTTTTTGAAGTTTCCATGACAACACCTGTTATAAAAACCTTATATGCCTCCAGGGCATAACTTAAAACCCTTACCCTGAGGGTTGTTGGGGAGTGTCCTCCTCAAAACATATTTTCTATCTGGAAATCAACTACGATGAACAAAATGGCTATCTCAAAATTTTGATTGGATGTGTTTGGGGGAATAATGGGCGTGGGGGAGCTAGTTGCCCTCCAATCACTTTCGACTATTAAAAAGGGTACTAGCCCTTCGAATTTCCAATCGATTGAGCCTGTTTTGAAGTTTCTACGACAACGCCTTCTATAAAAACCTCATATGCCCCCAGGGCATAACTTAAGACCCTTGCCGTGAGGTTTGTGGGGGAGTGTCCTCCTCAAAAACATATTTTCTATCTGGAAATCAATTACGCTGAACAAAATGGCTATCTCAAAATTTTGATTGAATGTGTTTGAGGGAATGATGGGCGTGGGAAGGGGGCTAGTTGCCCTCCAATCAATTTTGACCATTTCGACTTTTATAAAAACCTTATATGCCCCCAGGGCATAACTTAAGACCCTTGCCATGAGGTTTGTGTGGGAGTGTCCTCCTCAAAAACATATTTTCTATCTGGAAATCAACTACGCTGAACAAAATGGCTATCTCAAAATTTTGATTGGATGTGTTTGGGGGAATGATTGGCGGGGGGGGCGAGTTTCCCTCCAATTACTTTCGACTATTAAAAAGGGCACTAGAACTCTCAATTTCTATTCGAATGAGCCCCTTTTGAAGGTTTTACGACGACCCCTTCTATAAAAACCTCATATGCCCCCAGGGCATAACTTAAAACCCTTGCCCTGAGGATTGTGGGGGAGTGTCTTCCTCAAAAACAATTTTTCTATTTGGAAATCAACTACGCTGAACAACATGGCTATCTCAAAATTTTGATTAGATGTGTTTGGGGAATAAGGGGCGTGGGGGGGGCTAGTTGCCCTCCAATCATTTTCGAATATTTAAAAGGGTACTAGCCCTTCGAATTTCCAATCGAATGAGCCTGTTTTGAAGTTTCTACGACAACACATTCTATAAAAACCTTATAGGTCCCCAGGGCACAGCTTAAAACCCTTGCCCTGAGGGTTGTGGGGGATTGTCCTCCTCAAAAACATATTTTCTATCTGGAAATCAACTACGCTGAACAAAATGGCCATCTCAAAATTTTGATTAGATGTGTTTGGGGGAATGATGGGCGTGGGGGGGCTAGTTTCCCCTCCAATCACTTTCGACTATTAAAAAGGGCACTACAACTATCAATTTCCAATCGAATGAGCCGCTTTTGAAGTTTCTACGACGACCCCTTCCATATGAAGTGCCCTGCTCTAAAGGAAAAAAATAATACATAGTACATTGCGCCAACATCGTTTTTATATACCCTCAGGGCATAACTTAAAACCCTTGGCCCGAGGATTGTGGGGGAGTGTCCTCCTCTAAAACATATTTTCTATGTGGAAATCAACTGCGCTGAACAAATTGGCTGTCTCAAAATTTTGATTGGATGTGCTTGGGGTAATGATAGGCGTGGGGGGGGGCTAGTTGCCTACAATCAATTTCGACTACTAAAAAGGGCACTAGCCACTCCAATTTCCAATCGAATGACCCCTTTTCGAAGTTTCTACGACAACTCCTTCGATACGAAGTGCCCGGCTGAAGAAAAAAAAACACACATTGTGCCCACATCGTTCTATACTTAGGCAGCGCTAGCGCGCTGCCTATGATCACTGCAATCTGGCAGCGTCACTTGGTAGTAATTAATTAAAAAAACTTTTTCCACAAAATAAGTTTTTCAAAGAAAAGTACAGAACTCCATTAAACAAAAAATGAGCAACAATAAAATCAAATATTCTACCAAGCGTGAAACTATCACAAATCAGCATCGATAAATAAATGAAACCCAAAACGAACAGAAATTACAATAAATAACCGAGTCAAACTCAAAACGAGCAGAAATTAACATAAATTGGGCGCAAACCCCTATGCCTTCCCAAGACCAGAACAAAATTTGCACTTTACTGAAAAACATATAAATGCTTTTATTTTTATAACTTTAATAAATCAAATAATATTAAGATTTTGATTACTAAATATCAGTAAATGTATATTAAATTGACAATGCACATTCATTTGTATTTTTTTTTTCGGTAAAGTGCAAATTATGTTCTGGCCTTAATTGTTTGTCTTTCTTTATTAAAAAATAAAAGTTGTCTTCTTTTTAAAGCCATAGTTATAATGTTGTGCAAAAAGTCGAAAATAAAAGAATATTCGCTTAATCCTCTCTGAGTAGTTTAAAAAGCTTTCAAAACTTGCATCTTGTTCTGCTTGTCCTTTGGTAATCCCTTTGTAAGGGTGACTGATTTTCTCATTGGAAAGCTCTCTAATTTTCCATTAGAAGTTGTCATATTGGGACCGGTCATGAGAAAGCAACCATTTGGACGCCTTTAGGAAAACAAGACTTTCTAATCTGGATTTACTCACTCTCTCCCTCATTCACTCTTTTCTTCTTTGTATCAAAATATGCTTGTATTTATTTTTTACTTTGTTCAAAATGACTCTTCAAATATTCCGATCAGTTTCATTGTATAAGGTTTCACGTCTTTTTTTAAAAAAAAACTTAAGTACAATCATTTTACGTCAGAAACGGTTTAAGCTAATTAAATTAGTCTGTCAATTAGTCTCCTATAGAGGAATCAGATCAGTAAAAGTCCATAATTAATCAAAATGCTTAATTATTGAGTGCTGTTTCTGTGCCATTTTCTCGTACCAAACTACCAGTGCCAAACAGCCATCCAATGGCAAAAGTAAGAACATTGTAACTTTTGTCACTTATTTTTTTATACTAAGATTCATAGCGTCGTCGGAAACTTAATCATAAGTTACTGTTTTTGGTAATTAGATTTTACCAGGGGTTTGGATGGTTAGCCCATTCTTCAGAGACAAAATTATATCATAAGAGTCAACGAACGACTTAATACTTATTCTCAGAAAGGTAGTGGTGCCCAGAGAACCATTATGCATATGCACTCTAAGTAAGGTTGCCAAACCCTTTTATTGATCACTCAGAGGTGGTTTTAGGGGGGTAGGGCAGAGAGGGTACTTGCACCGAGGGCAAAATTTCAAGTGAATAATTTATTATTTATGATCTTTTTGTATTTTTTGAAATTTTATTTTTCTTAAAATAAAGTAGAGGACAAAGTTGGCAGTAAGTATAAGCAAATTGAATTCAAAATTTCCATTTTCTAAAAGCTTTTCCCATAAAAAAGTAAGAAAAGTCAGATTTAAATAAATGAAAAACTTTGTTAATAAATGAAAATTTGGTTAAAATATGACCGGGAAATTTTGGGAGACAGAAGGGGGCGCTAAACAAGATTTTACCTCTATATATATATATATATATATATATATATATATATATATATATATATATATATATATATATATAATATATATATATATATATATATATATATATATATATATATATATATATATATATATATAATATATATATATATATATATATATATATATATATATAATATATATATATATATATATATATATATATATATATATATATATATATATATATATATATATATATATATATATATATATATATGTATAACCAGTAAACTTCTTAATAAAGAAAGTAGAAAATTGCTTGTTTACCGTTTACAGTTTTCAATTTTTTTATTTTTTTATATTTTATTATTATTATTTTTTTTGTTCTGGTAAGTTAGTCAATGAAATGGACGCAGTGGCTATATCTGTGTGCACTGCCAGTTGTATCCATTGAATAAAAGTTGAAAGAAAGTATATCCATTTAAAAAGTTGAATAGAATATGAAGAATTCTATTGAAGTTGCACATGATATGAAGTATGTATATATATCTTTTTTGTAGTTTTACAGCAAGAATTTATCGTCACCAGGGACCCTTATTTCTTGTAAATTTACTTACAGTATATATAATGCAACATAAGCAAAACAACAGCAAATTGAGTAAAACTACAAAGAAAGCCAGTAAATTTAGCGAATTGACTTTTTAATATTCATATTAATTTAAGGAATTTCTTTTTGGTAAAATTGGCAAATTTACAACGAATCTTTGTAAAAT
Source organism: Artemia sinica (assembly GCA_027921565.1). Lineage (NCBI taxonomy): Eukaryota > Metazoa > Arthropoda > Branchiopoda > Anostraca > Artemiidae > Artemia > Artemia sinica. The sequence goes on along the minus strand of CM051265.1, from coordinate 12,795,126 downwards.
TTATCAACTTTCCACAAAATAGATAAATTTATCGATTAATAAAAAAAGCTTTTCTTTAGCGTATAGGTATATAGTTCTCTTTTAAAGATAGTAACCCCTTTTTATGGTCACGACCATCCTTGATTGCCTGTTAACTTGGTTATGGGGGTAGTTCTCCCCCCAACACAGAATAATGGTTTTCTAAGAAACTTAACAGAAGAATATTGCTCTTTTCTATGGGTTTTGCGAAACATAAACGTTCACTTTGACGTAATTACCATACCTTTCTGTTTAATTTTACCATACCTTTGTATTTACCATACCACGTATTTGTATGTACCACCTTTGTATTTACCAGGTAATTTACCATACCTTTATATTTAATTTTAAAACAATTTAGCCGTTTTTTGCTTCTTGTGCTTGAGGGCTACCGCAACAAATAATATGCATGTTCTAATCACTTACTATTTTGATTAAAGGAAAAAAAGTACAAATATGACGGGAGGGGATCACTTACGTTAAAATTCTAGAACAGATAAAATGGTCCATTTTCTCTAGGAAACTACAATGCAAGTTGTAACAGAACTTGCTAGCCATAATCGATAAAATAAATGAAACTTCAACATACATCAACAGTCAAAGAACGTTAATTCAAGTTGTTCTGCGCAACAACTTGGAAGATTTTTTTTTAAGTATACTAACCAGATCACTTGAAACTCTTACTCCTGTTTTGCGAACCCCCTTTAGTAATTGTCTTTTGTAATGAAAATATCCCAATGTTTGAGCTATCATGGAAATTATTTGAAAAAAACTACGTTTTCTAAAGAGTTAAAGAGGCTGAGTTACAAGGTCGAACCTTAAAACGTACAGGGATTAGGAGGCACAGTTGGGGGGCTGCCGCCCCCCAAACCCCCCGCTTTCGCAGCCTTTAAATAAAAAAAAGTTCTTTAAACTGAAAGTAAGGAGCGACATTAAATCTTAAAACGAACAGAAATTATTCCGTATATGAAATGGGCTGTGCCCTCCTCAACGCCTTGCTCTTTACGCTAAAGTTTTTATTGTTTAAAAAAAGAGTTGTGAGAAAGTCAAACTTCAGCGTAAAGAGCGAGGCGTTGAGGAGGGCACAGCCCCTTTCATATACAGAATAATTTCTGTTCGTTTTAAGATTTAATGTCGCTCCTTACTTTCAGTTTAAAGAACTTTTTTTATTTAAAGGCTGCGAAAGCGGGGGGTTTGGGGGGCGGCAGCCCCCCAACTGTACCTCCTAATCCCTGTACGTTTTAAGGTTCGACCTTGTAACTCAGCCTCTTTAACTCTTTAGAAAACGTAGTTTTTTTCAAATAATTTTTGCACGTTCTTGTACAGTTTATTACTTATTATTGCTTGACTAACTGTTAGCTGATCGTGTCAGGAGTTAAAGTTGGGGGGCTGCCGCCCCCCAAACCCCCCGCTCTTGAACATTCTTGTGTTAAGACTTTTAATTCCTGATTACTCAAATCACGTCGTACAGGGTGCCTCCCAATCCCTGTACGTTTTAAGGTTCGAACTTGTGACTCAGCCTCTTTAACAGCCCCCCAACTGTGCCTCCTAATCCCTGTACGTTTTAAGGGTCGACCTTGTAACTCAGCCTCTTTAACTCTTTAGAAAACGTAATTTTTTTCAAATAATTTAAAAAAGAAACTGAGTTTCTTTTTTAAAGTTTAAATTCAGTATATAAAAAATTTGCTCTGACGGTGAATCGAACCCGGGTTTTCCGCCTGACATTCTGGAGTATCAACCGCTGGACTAAAGAGATACAATTGTAATTGTTTTTTAGTAAATGGAATCTATTTTTGACGCAAGCAAATTCCCACAAAACTTGACATTGGGTTTTTGGAAAACAGGGAAGGAGTGATCAGATTGAGCTGAAATTTCAGAAATAAGCTCCCAGGCCCCAGGACAGCTTATCCTCTAAATTTCAGCCCGATCAGACAACGTTAAAGGGGGGTTGTGGTGGGAAAAATTAACATGGGCTATTATAGGAAAACGAGGTTTTTCGTAAATGTAAATTCGGGGGATAATTTTTTCGGTCTGAAAATATCAAAAGGCCCTAACAGGTCGAATTCTGCTTCGAATGAGTCCTCATTCACCCGGATCAGTTGCCAACTCTGGCCTGTAGGCGTGGATAAGAAAAAAAAGAAATGAATTTTAAGTGGCTATATTTGTTTTTTTGAAAACAGGGAAGGAGTGATCGGATTGAGCTGAAATTTCGAGGATAAGCTCCCCGGCCCTAGAAAAGCTTAACCTCTAAATTTCAGCTCAATCGGAGAACGTTAAAGGGGGGCTGTGGTGGGAGGGCTGAAACTTCCGGCCCAGTTTACCCCATGAAGATAAAGTCGGAGGAGGATGAAATTTTGCAAGTTTCTTAGTTTGAGCTTGGGCTACAAAATGCGATTGCCGCCGTCTCTCTGCGACCTCTAGGACCTGAAATCGCTTAACATTGTGGTGGGTCGCCTCTTTATAGAGGCACAAGTGTGCCTCCTTGATTCCTACTTATAACTGCTAGAAGATACTGCGTAGATATGACAATAGTAGACTTTAGCGTCAGCTTTACTGTGCGCCTAAGTGCTGGCTTTACCGACTCTTCATCTATCTTTGCAAGTTACCTCGACCGGCTCGGCTTTGGTGCTATGGCCTTGGGCTATCCTAAATAGCCCTCGTTTCCACCCAATAGCCCCCTTTTCTATAGATTTCCGCCTTCAGAGGATTTAAGCAATTCATGTACCTACATGCTTGTCTGTTCGACAAAAAAGGGAACAGAAAGAGAAAAAGCTTCGAGACAGAATTGCCCGTAGAAATTTCAGTTTAATTAGACATTCAAGAGAGTTAAGTACCATTAAGCTGAAAATTTTCCCCAGACCTCTCCCTAGTTAGGGAAAATCCCAAACAGGCCACATAAAATCCTGACGAAACACTGTGAAAACCAAGATTGAGCCCATTTGTGACTTCCGCTACAATACATGACGATCTACTAGTAACAAAGTTGGTTTTACCGGCACTTTGCTTTTCTTTGACGGCTTCACTTACTAGCGTTTACAGCTCGGGCCTTGTGCCCTCGTCTGTAGCTTATGTCCCTCTATGCTATGTGTTTTCTCCTTTAGGTAAACAAAGTAATTTTTGTGCCATGATGCTGATATTTATGACTTAATAAAGGTGACAAAAGGAGATAAAACTTCTTAGAAGGAAGTACATATAGAAGTTTCCGCAAAACTTTGGAGGTTTAAGAAGTTGAATAAAATTTGGAATAAGCAAGCTGAAGTTTTCTCCAAATCTTTTCCTGGTTCGACAAAAGTCATAAGGGGGCAAATAATGCCCTGACTAAACACATATTTAACATTGAACCCTGGCGGCTTCCACTGCAACAGAAAAGATTTTGTCAAACAGAAAATAGACTTCACTGGCTATTCTTCAGCTCCATCCACTGGCTTCGCTTGCTATTGGTAGCAGCTCAGGCATTTGCCTATACCTTTTTCCCTATGCACTTCCTTGTTTAATAAGTCCGAAAAAGTCATTTGCATACGGGCCTTGTTTCTTTTTTAGAATGGCGAAAAAAGGATAGAGGAAAATGGTGACACAAGGATAGAGGTGACAAAAAGGATAGAGGAAAAAAAAGGATTTAATAAGTCAGACAAAGTCATTTGCCTACGGGTTTGTCTTCTGTTTTAGAATGGCGACAAAAGGATAGAGGGAAATCGTGACACAAGGATAGAGGTGACAAAAGGGATAGAGGAAAAAAGGATAGAGGAATAGTAGAGATGAATTTCAGTATGATCTAGAAGTTGTAGAAATTTCAATATAAGTAAACAAAATTTTTATTTTATGTCCTAGACAGTTTTATCACATCAAAACTATCCTTCATATTTTTTTTTATTAGACACAAAATGAGACTCTCCCTCCTTACGCAGAATTACGTAAGCTCAGATAAAAAGAAAGAAAAAATAATAAAAGACATATTGACTGTCGGCATTAGCATACTCTCATCATCATTAGTATATCTTTGCAATAAATTCTCTTATCCGTGTAAAATCCCCCTTCAATGAGACTTGTAATTTTGATAAGGAGCGTCATCATCATAATCATTTAAGCGTCTCACAATATTATTATCCAACTAGTTATTTTATTAGGATTTAGCATGAAAAAATTTCCTGTTTCAAAAGGGGGAAGAGAATTAATGCTAGTGATTAAGTCCGTAATTCTCTTTAATCCGTAACTTTTTCAAGACCACAACAAGTATATGCCTTGGAAGAAAAAGGGTATTTAAACTGTGGCGCAGCAAAAAAAAGATAAAAAAAAAAAAAAAAAAAAAAAAAAACAGAAAACAAACAAATGGTATAGCAAAAAAAGCTAGGGTTGAGTCTAATAATGTTAAATATTTTCAGATATATTCTCGTGATTACAAGAATGGATTTTTACGCAAGAATAGACCTTATATGTTGGTTGCGAACAAAATAATAAAAGGTTTCACAAAGACGATTAAAAGAATGAAGGGAGATTATGAGAGAGATTCTACTATCCGCCCTCTCCCCTCCATTTTTTTTGTCTGAAGACGCGCCGAAAGTTAGGATTTTGGCCTAAAACTATATTTTTGATGCTTCTCCAATGCATGAGGCCCAACTATAAGTCACTTCACCTGAATTCAACGAAGTCTCAAATGAATAAATTCAGTTGAAAGAAGCTCAAAAATAATTGTGTTGCTTAACTGTTTATTTTGCATGGGCTACACTCATCTATAAGAACGAAGTCTTTAAGACAGTTTGTAGCCACGAACTGGTTGATAAAAGAAATACATTTGTTTGTTATTCTTACCATGAGAAATTAAATAAAAAAACAAGTTTTTTTCAACTGAAAGTAAGGAGCAACATTAAAACTTAAAAGGGGATTGCCCCCTCCTCAAAGACCTGCTCTTTACGTTAAAGTGTTTTAGTACTTTTAATAAAGCTTCTTATTGTTCTAATTAAACGACCGTTGTGTTTCAGGACTGATTCTGAAAGAATTGGAACAAAATTCAAACTTTAGTGTAAAGAGCGAGGTGTTGAGGAGGGGGCAATCCCCTTCATATACATAATAATTTCTGGTCGTTTTAAGTTTTAATGTTACTTCTTACTTTGAGTTGAAAAAACTTGTTTGTTTTATTTAATTTCTGATCATTTTTTAAATAATCCCAGGAAATCTGACCCCACCTCCACTGAGAAATCCCCTCCCCACGGAAATATCCTCTAGGCAATTTAATCTTGGTGAAAATCTACATCCGATAATTACCCTTAACATCTCCACTTGTAAATTGAGACGGAAAAGAGAAAGTAAGTCATACAAAAATAATATTGTAGCCTATAGGAATTCTGGCAAATTGCCCCAGTGTATAATTTTCTTGACAAGCTCAGCCCCTAGAAACTTCCCTAGTGAAAAAAACAGCAAAAAATTCATCCCCCACCACCCCCAAAAAATGTATGAATACTTCTCAATGTATATGCATACTTCCCTGGGGGGGGGGGGGAATAAACACGCATCCGTGATCTTTCTTCTGGCAAAAAATATAAAATTGCGCATTTTTGAAGATAGGAGCTTGAGACCTCTACACTAGGGTTCTCTAATATGCTGAATATGAAGGTGTGATTTTTATTTGGACTCTATGATTTTTAGAGGGTGTTTTCCTCTTTTTTCGAAAATTAGGAAAACATTCTCAGGCTTGTAGCCTTTGATGGTTGAAACTGAACTTAACTGAACTTTATATATTTGAAATCAGCACAATAATCCGATTCTTTTGATATATCTATGGGTAGATAAATTCCGTTTTTTAGGGCTTTGGTTACTATTGGGCCGGGTCGCTCCTTACTTACAGTTCGTTACCACGAACTGTTTGAAACAATGCTCTAGTGTTACCAATTTCTGAGACCACACTGGCTAATCATGACAATCAAGGTTTATTTTAGTTTCTGTGTTTATTTTGAGCTTTGCTCTTTATATTGTCCTTTAGACTTTTATCCGTATTTTTTTTATTAGTATTCTGCACTGAGGACGGTTGAGCGGAGATCTCAGCCGAAATATTTACATAGTGTTTTCGTCTGTTTTTCACTGGCTGATATTGTCCTCGTTTCTCTCTTCTTTGCGATTTTTTGTTTTGTCTAGTGTTACTTGTAGTAAAGGACCACAAGGCTTCAGTGTGTTACTTTTTTCCATCAAAGCCCCTTGATATAGAAGGAGTGCTCGTAAAAAATTCAGAAGGGACTCATTCGATTGAAAAATACAATCTCTAGCACCCTTTTTAAGAGTCAAAACGGGACTATAAATCCTTTTCGGCTAACCGTCTAGGGCTAAACGAAAAGCAGGTTGTTCCAGGCTAGGCTGGGAGGTTGCTGTAAGGAAGGATTCAAGGGAAATGAAAAATTCCTTAGAGGGTGTAAAGAGAGAGGCTTTGAATATATTGGGATGAAGGTAAGCGTGCATAGCTGTGTTGGCCTCAGGTGGCTTGGTGCTGCAGTGAGCTGATAGTAGTAGTAGTAGCAGCCATATCATGGGCCCAAAGTTTCCATTTTTGGAGGAGCTTCAATTAAAAATTTTATAATTCCTTATTTCTTTTCTAAGATTTTTTTGTGGGGCTCAGTCTTCAGAGAATTGTGCACAATTTTATATTTAATATAAAAAAAAAATGCTACAGAAGAATAAATGGAACCCAAAATGAACAGAAATTAAATAAACAATCAATGCAAACAAATATACAATAGATACTAATATAACAGAATAAATAAATCTTAAAACGAGTGAAAATTAATTTTAATATGCAAATCAAGTTTGAATCGAACAAAAATAACTACAAACAAGAGTTTGGGCAATGCCTCCTTCTCTCACTGCAAAAGTCTAAAACCTACTACGTCATTGGCGCTTTACTATAAACTATGTGTCTTGAACAGTCTCAGAAAGTATAAATAAAATCAAATTGAATATTAGATATACTATGATATTAATTGTTGAAAGATCCATCAGTTCAAGATGTTCAACCCCGGAAGCATAGTTATTTGGCCTTTGAACCTTTTTGAAAAAAAATGGCAATCTCAAAATTTTTGACCGGATGCCCTTTGAAGAAGTGGGGCGTGGGCTAGTTTTCTATTGATCACTTTTGACTCCTAGAAAAGAACTAGGAGTATCAATTTCCAATCAACTTAGCCCCCTCCAAAGTTAATACGACCACCCCTTCCAAAAAAACCTTATATTCTAATAATAGGCAACTTACATATGTTGCAATTCTTGCCCCAGGGGCTATGGAGGATCTCTCAACCCCTAAGTTATAGTAATTTGAATTTTGGACTATTTTGAACAAAATGGCTATTTTAAAATTTTGATACGATGCATTTGGGGAAAAGGCACAAGGGGGGGGGGAGGCTTGTTACTTATCACTTTCGATCCTGAAAAGAGGCATAATAAATTTTTATTTCCGGTTGAATGAACTTCTTCCAAAGTATATACGACCACGCTTTCCATAGAAGCTTTATATATTAACGATGGGCTGCTAGTATAACTTACAGCCCTTTCCCCTAGGGATGGGGGATTCAAACCCGGAACCATAGCTCTTTGACATTTGGACGATCTTGAACAAAATGGCTAACTCCAAATTTTGATCGGAAGCATTTAAAAAAAATGGCGTGGGGGGGGGGCTTACTGTCCGATTATTCTTGACTTTTAAAAACGGAGCTAGAACTTTCAATTTAAATCGAATGAGCCTTTTCCAAAGTCTATACGATTACCTCTTTGATAAAAACCTTATATATGAACAATGGACAGCTTGCATAACTTATAGGCATGCCCTGGGGGCAGTGGGAGGTTTTGTCAACCCCAAGGCATAATAATTTTATTTACTTCACCTTTTAACTATTTTTGACATAATGGCACTCTCAAAATTTTGATTGGCTGCATTTGGGGAAAAGACGGCATGAAAGGGGGTGGGGGCTTGGTGCCATCCAATTAAATTTGACTTTTAAAAAGGGCAATAAAGATTATTATTTCCAATTTAATGAGCCCCTCCGAAGTCTATAATACCACCCCTTGCATATAAAGCACCTCTGGGGGGGGGGGGGAAATGAAAAGTATTGAAGCTAAATTATCTTTGCACCTGTTTGTAAGATAGTTCATTTTGATTCCTGTTCATTTGTGTTTCGTTTATTCTTTAAGAGCAATTTCTGGTCTGTAACAGTTTGATGCATTTGGGGGAAAAAGGGCGTGGGGGAGAAGGCCAACAGCCTTCCGATCACCTTTGGCTCTTAAAAGGTGAATTAGAACTTTCAATTTCCGATCAAATGAGCACTCTCTGAAGTTTATACGAGCATCCCTTCCATAAGAACCATATATGCCTCCAGGGCATGACTTTCAACGCCTGCCCCCGAGTCCTTGGGGTTTGTGTCGAAACCGGAGTTTTCGTTATCAGATGTTTGAACTATTTTAAAAAAATAGCTATCTCAAGGTTTTATCGGATGGGTTTGGGGAAAAAAGCGTGGTGGAAGGGGGGGGGGGGGAGGGTGTGAAGTTGCCCCTGGATCTCTTTTTATTCTTAAAAAGTGAACTATAACTTTGAATTTCCAATTAAATGAGCCCTCTCTGAAGTTTATACGAGCATCCATTCCATAAGAGCCATATATACCCCAGGGCATTACTTACAACGACTTCCCCCGGGCCCTGGGGGGTTGTATTGACACCAGAGTTTTTGTTATCTGACCTTTTAACTATTTTTAACAAAATAGCTATCTCAAGATTTTTACCTGATGCATTTGAGAAAAAAAGAGTGTGGAGGGGGAGGGGGCTGGTTGCCCTCCGATCTCTTTTGACTCTTAAAAAGTGAGCAAGAACTTCCACACAAATTGGCCCTCTCTGAAGTATGTACGGGCATCCCTTAAATAAGAACCATATATACCCCCAGGGCATAACTTATAACGCCTGCCCTGGTCCCTGGGGGGTTGTGTCGACACCATAGTTTTTGTTATCTAACCTTTGAACTATTTTTAACAAAATTGCTATCGAAAAAATTTTATTTGATGCATTTGGGGAAAAAGGGTGTGGAGGAGGGGGGGCTAGCTGCCGTCCAATCTCTTTTGACTCTTAAAAAGTTAACTAGAATGTTCACATTCCAATCAAATGAGCCCTCTCTGAAGTTTATACGAGTATCCCTTCCATAAGAACCATACACATCCCCAGGGCATGACTTGCAACGCCTGTCCCTAGGCCCTGGGGGGATGTGTCGACACATAATTTTTTTATCTGACCCTTGAACTATTTTCAAGAAAATAGTTATCTCAAAATGTTTATCTGATGCATTTGGGGGAAAAGGCGTGGGGGGAGACTATCTGCCCTCCGATCACTTTTGACTGGAAAGTGAAATAAAACTTGCAACTTGAAATCAAATAAGCCCTCTCTGAAGTTTATACGAGCATCCGTTTCATAAGAACCATATAGGCCCTCAGGGCATAACTTACAACGCCTGTCCCGGGCCCTGGGGGTTTGTGTCGACACTGGATTTTTTGTTATCTGATATTTAACCTATTTTAAAAATAATAGCTATCTGAAAATTTTTATTGGATGAGTTTGGGGGAAAAGGGATTGGGGGCGGGCTTTTACCCTTGGATCTCTTTAATTTATAAAAAGTGAACTATAAATTTCAATTTGCAATCAAATGAGCCCTCTCTGAAGTTTATACGAGCATTCCTTCCATAAGAGCCATATATGCCCCCAAGGCATAACTTACAACGACTGCCCCTGGGCCCTGGGGGGTTGTGCCGACACCATAGTTTTTGTTATCTGAACTTTTAACTATTTAAAAAAAAATAGCTATCTCAAAATTTATACATGATGCATTTTGGAAAAAATGAATGAAGGGGGGGGCTAGTTGCCCTCCCTTCTCATTTGACTCTTAAAAAGTGAACAAGATCTGTCAATTTCCAAACAAATTAGCCGTCTCTGCGGTATATACGAGCATTCCTTCCATAGAAAACCATACATGCCCCGAGGACATAACTTACAACGCCTGCCCCCGGGCCCTGGGGGGTTTTGTCGACACCATAAGTTTATGTTATCTAACCTTTTAACTGTTTTTAACAAAATGGCTATCTTAAGATTTTTATTTGATGTATTTGGGGGAAAAAAGGCATGGAGGAAAGAGAGGATGCCTAGTTGTCCTCCGATCTCTTTTGACTCTTAAAAAGTGAACTAGAACTTTACCTTTCGAAACAAATGATCCCTCTCTGAAGTTTATATGGGCATCCCTTCCATAAGAACCATATATATCCCCAGGGCATAACTTACAACGCCTGTCCCCGGGCCCTGGAGAGTTGTGTCGATACAGAAAATTTTGTTATCTAACCCTTGAACTATTATTAACAAAATGACTATCTCAAAATTTGTATCTGATGCATTTGGGGGAAAAGGACGTGGGGGGACTAGCTGTCCTCCGATCACTTTTAACTCTTAAAAAGTGAACTACAACTTTCAGTTTCCAATCAAATGAGCACTCTATGAAGTTTATTCGAGCATCCCTTCCATAAAAACAATATACCCCCAGGGCATAACTTACAACGCCTGCCCCCGGGCCCTGTGGGGCTGTGTCGACACATGTGTTTTTTTATCTGAACTTTGAACTATTTTTAACAAAACGTCTATCTCAATATTTTTCATCCGATACAATTGGAGGAAAAGGGCGGGGGGAGGGGCCAGCTATCCTCCGATTACTTTCAACTTATAAAAAGTGAACTATAGCTTTCAATTTCTAATCAAATGAGCCCTTTTTGAAGTTTATACGAGCATCCCTTTCATAAGAATGTTATATGCCCCCAGGGCATAACTTACAATGCCTGCCCCAGGGCCCTGGGAGGTTGTGTTGACATCAGAGTTTTGTTATCTGACCTTTGAACTATTTTTTATAAAATGGCTATCTCAAATCTTTTATCTGATGCAATTGGGGGGAAAAGGGCGTGAGGGGGGGGGGAGTTGGCCTTGTTGGCTTCCAGTCTCTTTTGACTCTGAAGTTTAAATTTCCAATCAATTTAGCCCTCTCTGAAGTTTTTACGAGTATGCCTTCTATAAGAAACGTATTTGCCCCCAGGGCATAACTTACCCTAGGGGCTTGTGTTGACTCCAGAGTTTTTGTTGCATGATCTTTGAACTATTTTTAACAAATTGGCTACCTTAGAATTTTTATCGGATGTATTTGGGGGGAAAATGGCATGGGGGACTAGTTACCCTCTGATCACTTTTGACTCTTACAAAGAGCACTAGAACTCTCGATCTCCAATCGAATGATTCCTCCTTGAAGTTTAGACGACGACCCCTTCCATATGAAGTGCCTCTGCGAAAAAATAATAATAAATAAATAAATAATAAAACATTGGAGTCGTATGGCCTTTACTATAGGCAACGCTATAGCGCTGCCTCCTATAAAAAGTGAACTCGAACTTTCAATTTCCAATCAAATGAGCCCTCTCTGAAGTTTATGCGATCATCTCTTTCATAAGAACCCTATATGCCCCCTTGGGCATAACTTACAACGCCTGCCCCACGGCCCTGGGGGGTTGTGTTGACACCTGAGTTTTTCTTATCTGACTTTTCAACTATCTTTAACAAAATGGATGTCTCAAAATTTTTATCGGATGTAATTGAGGAAAAAGGGGCGTGAGGAGCTAGTCGCCCTCCAATCTCTTTCGACTCTCAAAACCTGAAGTAGAACTTTCAATTTCTAATCAAATTAGTCCTCTCCGAAGTTTTTTACGAGCATCCCTTCTATAAGAACCATATGTTCCCCCAGGGCATAACTTACAACGCCTACCCTCGGGCCCTGGGGGGTTGTGTCGACCCTGAAGTCTTCGTTATATGATCTTTGAACTATGTTTTTAAAAAATGACTATCTCAAATTTTGGTCGGATAGGTTTGAGGAAAAAAGTGCGTTGAGGGGCGGGAACTTTCAATTTCCAATCAAATGAGCCCTCTTTAAAGTTTATACAAGCATCCCTTCCATTAGAGCCATATATGTTCCCCCAGGGCATAACTTACAACACCCAGCCATCCGGGCCCTGGGGAGTTGTGTAAACACAGAAGTTTTTGTTATATGATCTTTGAACTATTTTTAACAAAATGGCTATTTCAAAGTTTTTATCGGACGCATTTGGGAAAAGGGGGCTTGGGGGGGGGGCAAATAAAGGGTGTTACCCTCCGATCTCTTTTGACTCTTAAAATGTGAACTAGAACTTTCAATTTCCAATCAAATGGGCCCTCTCTGAAGTGTATACGACCATTTCGTCCATAAGAACCAAATATAAACCCAGGGCATAACTTACAACGCCTGCCCCCGGGCCCTGGGGGGTTGTGTCGACACTGGAGTTTTCGTTATATAATGTTTGAACTATTTCTAACAAAATGGCAATCTCGAAATTTTTATCAGATGTATTTTGGAAAAAGGGGCTTGGGGGGCTAGTTACCTTCAGATCATTTTTGACTCTTAAAAAGGGCACTAGAACTCCCGATTTCCCATTGAATGAGCCCCTCTGAAGTTTATGCGACGACCCCTTCCATATGAAGTGCCTCTGTAAAAAAATAAAATAATAATAATAATAAAACATTGGAGCCGTATGGCCTTTACTATAGACAATGCTATAGCGTTGCCTCTGATATTGAAACCATAGCAGAGCAGAAAAATAACACACCAAAAATTTTTACAGGCAAAATAAACTTTTAGCAAGCAATCTAAAACGCTTTTGTATTTACTTACTTATCGTTCATTTACACATTGCGGAAATCCGTCCGGATTTAGAAATCTGTGCGGAGATTCCGTCCGTTTTCTTTCTTGAAAAAACTCTCTAGCTTTCCGCAACGATTTTGTCAAATCAGGACTGATTCTTGACAAGGTTTTTGAATGAATAAAACTTGACAATGGAACACCAAAATCTTTGTTGTTTCAGACTGAATTGCTTTATGTTTTTGTCTTCTCTGGCTCCTTCGCAGTACAAGCACTAAAGCGAGAGTCCAATTGGCCAATAATCTTCTTTTAGAACTTTGTCTTCATCCACGCTGATGCATTTATTTGAAAACTTTGCATTAAAGCATAGCGTTTTCTGAGCCACCATTCCGCATGCATTTCCGCAAGGTGTAAAGGAAATATTATCTGAATTGCATTTTTATTGACTGGTTTCGTATATCTAGAAGGACAAAATTGTTCCCTCAAGGATAACATCTTTACTTGCCCTCCTAAAATCCCCACTTTCCACCAAATTGAACCTCAAAATTACACTCCTTTGTGTCTGCCCTTAGATATTAGCCTTTGATTATGTCGGTTTGACTTGACCCCCTCTCTCTTTTCGCCCATTTGCTATGACTAATTGAATGCCAAAAACAAGCGTTTACGGATCTCCAGTTTAGAGATGATGCATGAGATCAATACCTCCAAAGACCAAGTGAAATTCCCTCTTTATATCCAAAATGAAAAACCTCCAAAGTCTTCTTGCTGGAGAATACGAAACCTCAGAGGTGAATATCCTGTTTAAATGAACCAGCCGTCATCCAAAAGCATATATTCTCTAAAACTTTTTGTGGAAAGTTATTCATACACAGCTACAGGCTGCATATAAACGCTACTTTTCTTTTCAGCTGCACATACGTCCTGAATCAATGTGAAAAGCAGCCAAGCCCAAGCTTCAAACTGATTCGTAATAAAAATGTGCTAAATCCTATTTTGGTGCAAAACTGAGTTAAGTCCTGACTCAGTATAAAATGTCCTGGCTTGATAAAATAATGAACTAAGTCCAGACTGTGGAACTTAGTTGACGCTGTCCAAAAACAAGCTATGTCGTTACTCAGTGGTGCAAAAACGAGCCAAGTTTTGATTCTGTGCAAAAAGATGCTAAATTTCCATTCTTTTGACTGACTCAGAGGGCATCAGAAAGATGGGTGTGCTGCCAGAGGTGTAGTCATGGTTTTCCTCGCCTGGGGATAATTCCCCCCCCTCCTGCACAACCACTACCACAATATAAATAGATCATAGTATTGATGAAAGAAAACTTAGTTTGGCGCTCCCTCAGAGGCTGTGCTCAGGGGCAGCCGACCCCCTCCCCCTCATAGCTACATCAATGTATGATATACTTTATTTAAGCCCGAATCATGGAAAAAGTATTGGCTCTTATGATCGAAGAGCCAACTTTGATTTCTCAATGTTCTGATTTAGACAGAAAAGCTGCCAAAGAAAAAATTTTGGTTTCGGTAAAGCGCAAACGAAACTCTAGTCTTCGGTGGTAATTTCTGAATTATCTGGTGGTGATTTCTATAATCAATGGGAATACTTGAAACCTAAGTATTCCTGCTAATTTTCTTTGTTTTGGTGTTCGTAGTAATTTCATATAATCTTAAGTTTGACTTAGTATATTACTTAATTTCTGTTCGATTTAGGTTTTTAATGCCTATCTATAATTTTTGTTGAAAAATATATTTTTAGAATACGGTAAATTAATTATTTAAAATACAGAATAATTTAATATATGACAACATGTGGAGTTTACTATTCGCTATTTTTCAAGCTAAAGACGTATTTCTGTCGTCATAAAAGAACTTTTTTGGTAAAAAATTGACTACTAAAAGTATTTTACGTGTGAATTTTTTTTTAAATTCACACGTTGCTCAAGAAAATTGTCCTTGATTTTAAACTAGAAGGTATAAGGATCGAAGCATCAATATTAAGCGTATTTAAATAATTACAAAATTCTTAAAATTGCTTTGAAATGTAATTACATAATTTGAACATTTAAAAAATAAATAATTAGAATTAAAGGTACTTGCTAATTATTCAGCACATACTCAAGTTCTTGACCTGAATGTAAGATCTGAGAAAACAAGTTTCATAGCCACAAAGACAAGTGACTGGTGACAGAATGCATTGGGCTTATATAATTTGGGAGCATTAAGAGGGCGGGGGTAAAGTATAGCGGGTCTGCATGCAAAATTTGTTAGTTGCAATTACTCTGCATATTATGAATTTAGAATTGATTTCTAATTCCACGCTGTCCAAATAATTCCCCCCCCCTCTAATTTGCAAATATACAGCCCAAATTATATACCGGTATGAAACCGGTTCTTGCAAATCTACAGAAGAAAATTCTTAAGTGCGCTCTGAATAATTAACAAGTACCAAACTGACATTTGTATAATTATAAATAATAGTAAATAAATAATTATTTATGATTTTTGTGTTTTGCACATTTACAAAGTTTTAAGTTTTTAAAGTTTAAGCTTTAAAGTTAAGTAATTATTTGTGCTCGAAAACTTTTTTTCATTTTGTGGTATATATATATATATATATATATATATATATATATATATATATATAATATATATATATATATATATATATATATATATATATATATATATATATATATATATTATATATATATATATATATATATATATATATATATATATATAATATATATATATATATATATATATATATATATATATTTCATAGTATCATAAATACAGTGGCGTCATTGAGAGGGGGCAAGGAGTGGGGCAGTTTCTCCCCAAATAAATCGGAAAAATACTATAATTTATTAAGTAGTTTTAAAACTGTTGCTTGTTTTAAGTGTAAACTTTGCTCTTTACTTTGAGCAGATAATTTGTTTTAATCAATCCATGCTTGTTCTTAACATAAGGAAAACGAGAAAAATAGGGGTCCATTACACTTCATAATATGTTCCACATTAATGTTTTTCCAGATATAGTATCTTTGAAACCTTTTCATCAAGTAAAAATGTGAACCTACTTAATGGCAAAATTGAAAAATGTTCTATGCTTCATGTTTCGCCACATTTGCTCATGTCAATTTTTTTACTGATATTTAAGGTCCTTTTACTTCCTATAATCTATTAGTTCAAGATTAGATTCTCTTGTTTTCACACTTTCAAAAGTGGAAATGAATCACCCTCTAAATCTGAAAATAGGACAGAAATGGAATCATTGAAGAATTAGGAGGTAGATATACCGTGAATATAATTTCCTGAATGAAAAAGAAAATGAGACTTAGTGCTTTTTATAATTATATTCGTCCTATAACTAGAAAGGTCAAATCGGTTGTAGTTTGGCCATTGAATTTGGTAGAGGGGGATCCGCTCTAGAAACCATTTAATTGTTTTAATTTTTATTTCCAGTATTTAGTCGAAAATCCAATATAGCTTCAAATTCTCTTATTTCTAACTGAAATTAATCTTAAAAACAAAGTTTTCTTCCAAGGGAAGTAAAGAGCGAAGTTGAAACTTAAAACGGACAAAAATTATTGCTTCACAGCCTATCAAATATATATCAATCAAACTAGTACAAATAAACCAACTAATTATGTTTCCCTGTGTTTCAAGGATTATAGAAAACTAGCGCTTTACTGAAAACACAAAAATCAAGTATTAAAAACAGGAATATTGATTTGGGAATGAAAAGTGAGTATGAAGCCTGACAACAATAAACTAATCTATTAAGCTTTTCATAGTCTTAACCCAGTTGTGACATCAGTAACTTTCCATATACAATGAAAATTATCTTAAAAACATAAGCGTAAAATTAAATATTTTTTTAATTACCGCAAAGTCATTGAACAGCATACAGATTATTGGATGGATTTATCAGGTAGCATTTTGGAATTATATTCAATAGTGCTTTAAGCTATAATATCAATAGTGATTAACAAACAATCCTCAAATGTAAGAAATATGCTTTAGTATTACTTGAAATGAAGATCAAATAAGACATAATATGAACTCTGAAAATATGGTTATTTGTCTCTATACAACAGTGAATTTAAAGCCATGATACAAATTCTAAAGCTAGTCTATAGTCCTAATCCTAATGCTATCAAGATGGCTTTACTTCGAACTTGTCTACAAAGTAATCATGGCATGTCCTTTTTAAAACCAAAACGACAGCCAGGCATTGAAATGAGCCAACGTGCAGAAGTGATACCAAATTAAACGAGAAAAAAAAAATAAAGCAACAATCCTAAAATGAATTGTTATTTATCTTAAAAGGGATTGATCCTAAAAGGGATTAACCATAGTTTTATTCTGTAAAAAGTGTCCTTAATTGGTTTGCATTTACTGTACCAAAACTTCTATATTATTTTGTGTTTTCAGTAAAGCGCTAGTTTTCTATAATCCTAGAAACACAGAAAAACACAATTAGTTGGTTTATTTGTACTAGTTTGATTGATATATATTAGATAGGCTGTGAAGCAATAATTTTTGTCCGTTTTAAGTTTCAACTTCGCTCTTTACTTCCCTTGGAAAAACTTTGTTTTTTTAGATTGATCTTTGCTCGTTTTTGATTCCAATTTAATGTAGAAAAAACCCTGCCATGATCTCTTTTATTTATACCGAAAAATTTCTGTTCGCTTTAAGTTTTAATGTCATTCCTTAGTTTCAGTTGAAAACTTATGAATCTGTTTAAGGGCGCGTTTAGAAGGTTGTATTTATGCCTAGTCACTTTTTATAAATTTGACTTGATAGCCTATTCCCATAAAGTGTACTTTCCGTTTTCCACCCATTTTTTTCAAATGAAAAAAGTGCCTTTTTGAATGAAATAACCGAAAAAGCTGTTTTTCAAAACCTAGGCAGGAGTAAAAAATAAGGGGACAAGGAGGTCACTTCCCCTCAATTACCACCTTTAGAACTAGCACACAGGCTTCATCGCAGAGTGAAGTTTAAAGATTTAATTCAAAAGTGTAGATCATTCAAGCTTAATTTTTCGTAGATTTTTAATTGAAAAGTTTTTAGTTTTAGTTAATTTGTTTTCGCAATAATCTTTTACTTTTAAGATGAGAGGAGTTACCTTGTGCACAGTTTCAGGGGTACATGAAAATATACATTGAAATTGCTGTTGTTTTCAGGGGTACATGAAAAAATACATTGGAATTGCGCAAGAAAAACCCATGCTTGAGACAGTGTATTTACGCGTGAACATTTTAAAAGTTTGGCATACTATAAAGCATGTTATGAAACTAAAGTCGAGGTTTTTTAAACTTGGCAATGTATAATGTGGTCGTACATGTTTTGAGAGTATGGTCGTAGTAATATAATGTGGTCAAACAGGTTTTTTTTTTCTGTTTTTGTTGTCAATTGCACAATGAATGTACGTCATGAATTCACGTGTACATTCTTAAAAAAACACAAAAAAACTGGTATGATATAAAGTAGTCAAACATGTTTTGGGAGCACGCACGAAATTATGTAACTCAACATCCGTTTTTTATGTTCATCCTTGAAACCCCGTATAAAATGTTCATGCATTGGAATTTAATTTTCATTGTGAATTAGCCTATCGAACATAGTACACTGGATTTTATTAACTCTGAAACAATGGATATTTCTATTTTCAATGTGAGTACACTTTCATTCTTTATTTCCAAAAAAAAAAAGAAAAAAAAAGCATTTACCAGTAAATTCAAATTACAGGGGGACTTAGCCCCCCTCCCCCCTCCAACAATACAAGCCGTAAAATATGATGTGTATACTCGATAGAAAACGCTAAGTATGCTTTTTTCTATTATGTAAAACAAAAACTCTCTCATCCACTGCTGTGTTACGATCATAATTCCTTACTTTTAATTATTTCGTTCAAAAAATGCCCCTTTTTCCCAATTATCAGAAAATCTTTTTTCCAGTCTAAAAACCACATGTGTTTATAATTACGGAGAGTCCCTTTTGAATTCAGAGTTTAAACGTGTCTTATCTGAGTTATGAAAACAAAAGGTTGATGATTAAGACAAGGATTTGTGTAATTCTAAACGCTTTGGCCATTCAAAAAGCGAGGATTTCTGTTAAATAAATACTTCTTATACATTTTAAAATAGCTTATTTCGTTCCAAAGCTTGGCTTTTTTCATAACCAAAGGTTCACATTTGACCCAAAGAAATGTATTTTCTATAATTTTCTTACAATAACTAGTGTTTACGTTCAAAAAAGCTTTATAGTTTAGTTTTTTACGGAAATGGCTTATTTTCGTTCCAAAGCTGCGCTTTTTCATAACTAAAGGTTCACATTTGACCCAAAGAAATGTATTTTCTATAATTTCTTTACAAAAACTAGTGTTTACGTTCAAAAAAGGTTTATAGTTTAGTTTTTACGAAAATGGGTTATTTTCGTTCCAAAGCTGGGCTTTTTCATAACCAAAGGTTCACATTTGACCCAAAGAAATGTATTTTCTATAATTTTCTTACAATAACTAGTGTTTACGTTCAAAAAAGCTTTATAGTTTAGTTTTTACGGAAATGGCTTATTTTCGTTCCAAAGCTGCGCTTTTTCATAACTAAAGGTTCACATTTGACCCAAAGAAATGTATTTTCTATAATTTCTTTACAAAAACTAGTGTTCACGTTCAAAAAAGGTTTATAGTTTAGTTTCGACGGAAATGGCATATTTTCGTTCCAAAGCTTGGCTTTTTCAGGGCTTGAGTTGCACGGGAGTTAAGTTGCACGAGGGTTCAGTTGCACGGGGGTTCGGTTACATGCGGATTCAGTTACACGGGGTTTAGTTAAATGTGGTTGAGTTGCATAGTCTCGTTGGAAAAAATTGGAGTTCATAATTAAACAGTTCTATTAAGAGCTATTGCTATGGAAATGGCTCATTTTTGAATCGAAACTAGGCTTTTCTGACTGAAGATACACATTATAATCAGAGGAATGTGTTTTGATAGTATTTTCTATATTTTCGTTGGAAAAAATTGGAGTTCATACTTAAACAGTTCTATTAAGAGCTATTTTTATGGAAATGGTTTTATGAGGGCTGGCGTATCTGATGAAATAATTTAGGTCGTATGATCAATTTAATTTATTTTTTAATTCAGTAGTTTTTTAGTAAGGACACTCGATATCCTAAAAGTGTTTGATTCAAACTTTTACCTTGAGCATCTATGCTGTTAGCAGAATTTCAAAAAAGGAACGTTTATGAGTGCTGGCGTATCTGATGAAATAATTTAGGTCGTATGATCAATTTAATTTATTTTTTAATTCAGTAGTTTTTTAGTAAGGACACTCGATATCCTAAAAGTGTTTGATTCAAACTTTTACCTTGAGAATCGATGTTGTTGGGTCCCAGTCCACCAGCCAGAATGGTTGAAATCCACTAGCTCAGAAGTGGGTTCTTAGTCCACCAGCCTGAATGGTTGAAATTCACTAGCTCAGAATTGGGGTCTTAGTCCACCAGCCTGAATTGTGGAAATTCACTAGCTCAGAATTATGGTCTTAGTCCACCAGCCTGAATGGTTGAAATTCACTAGCTCAGAATTGGGGTCTTAGTCCACCAGCCTGAATGGTGGAAATTCACTAGCTCAGAATTGGGGTCTTAGTCAATGTTCAGATTGGAGCGTTGGGGTCTGACTATCTGGGCTTTATTTGTCAAGGCCTGAATTCTAAGCGATGGACATGAGCTCGATTGGGATCCCATTGTGAAAATGGAAAACAAAAAACAAAAATATATTGTCGGTATGTGTGTAGAGCATGGCATGGTTACCGCTAGGGTAACAGTCTAACCGTTGACGGTTTTAGGTATCCGTGAATAAGTTCTAAGGCGAGAGTGGAAGTTGGGACAAATTTTTGGAGGTGCCCACCTCACCTGCCCAGAGTCTCAGGCAAGTGACCCTAAATTTGAAAAAGTGGAAATTGGCTCAGATTTTCTAAACTGAGCTGAGACAATGAATAGATACTATTGGGAAAGTGATTGGAGACGCTGGGCATCCGTGAACAAGTGCTAAATTGAGAGAGGAATTTGGGACAATATTTGGGGGCGCCCACCCGCCCAGAGTCTCCGGCAAGTGAGCCAAAAATTTAAAAAACACACAATTATTTTTTCTGTTCAATTATTTTCAGTGTAAGCCAATATAATTACCTCATTCTTTTATTCCAACTTAACTTGTAGGAATAGGACTTCTAGAATAAGGATTCATTCCCTCGACTAAATCAGTTTTTTCATGTAAAATGGTAAACAAAAGACTATTAATTCTCCGTATTCTTCTTCTTCTTCTTCTTATCTAGCTAAACGTTGCGCTGTGTTTGTCACACCAACTAGTAAATATTTATCGGGCTTTTATTTTTTCCGTTCAATTATTTTCAGTGTAAGCCAATATAATGCTAGGGGGAGTCAAATGGTAGTTATTTAGTACCCGGTAAACAGGTGACTTGATATGCTTCATTAGAAGTAGGTTATTGCTAATGATACCTCCTCGACAGATATTTTTATGGCTCTAACAATTGTACTCTATGCTTGCCCAGAGACACGATGTGGCTTTCCCACTATTGCTCTATGGCCGCTTATCGACACTACCTAGTTTATTGCATGTATTAAATCAGTATTTTTTACACAGTGGAACGATAAACACACAACTAATATCTCTAAAAAAGTGAAGATGGAGCATTTTAATAAAGTGTGCTCACATAACAAGGTTATTGTAGCATTGAATGCCAACATGGATAAGTATTTAAACTATGAAACAAGTACAAGTGGAAGCACTATAGGAAATGTATGCATGCATTGTCATGACAGTAAGGAATTAACTTTCTTTGGAATACCGAAAAAATTCAACTCTTATGTTAGTGGTTATGCGAGATTGAGATCTCCAGAGATGACTGCACTCAAAGAGAATGCCAACATAAAAATAATCGTCGATGATAGAGGACAACTCCTTGCTACTGTTGCAGGTAACACACTACCTACTGATACATCCAATCGTCACCTTTCGGGTATTAGCATTCAACGGAAGATCAATAAAAGAAAGGCCTACTCTTCTACTAATATCGTAAACCATATCTTGTCTACGTGCCGAAACTGTTACCTGTGTAAAAATAATGTGATAATAGACAGTGAAATTGCCAGAAAAATAAAAAGGGCATTGTCAGAAAATATCACTATGGAATATAAAGATGAATCGATGAAAAACAAAGCACCAGCAAACATTACTACCATTGATCAAACAGTCAATGAACCAAATAATACCAAGGATGAAAAGCATATTGAGCCTGTTGATGAGACACCAGTAAAAATTGTGTATGACTCAAAATGGAATAATGATTATTCTACTGATTACGAACTAAGAGAAGACAATAGCTATAATATCAAGAGAGAACATGGTGAACTATTTTATGGAACAGATTCAAAATGTCCAAAGTTAATCGTTGATATTAATAATGTATCATAATATATTTTTTGTATTAATATTCTACATAGCATTATTTCATTAAAAATATATTATGCATTACATTGTTATGTGTTCATTATTTTTAGAGTAAGCTAGCATATCAAACGTTTAGAATGTCTAATAAAACGTCGGAGATGTAAGAAAAGGAATTTGCATATATCTATTGTCAGACACATGGGATAACATTGACAAAATCTTGGTATCAGAATGAATAAATTATTTATCAACATCCGTCATTGGATATGTCATTATGAAAAAATTGTAAGTAAGTAAGTAACAAACTCTTTCTTGAATTCACCTCTTGGATACACAATACAGAAATTTAATTAAGGAAATAATGAAAAAAAATTGTAAGTAAGTAACAAACTCTTTCTTGAAGTCACCTCTTGGATACACAATGCAGAAATTTCATTTAAGAAATTATCAAAAATTGTAAGTAAGTAGCAAATTCTTTCTTGAATTCGCCTCCTGGATAAATAAAAAGACATTTCATTCAAGAAATTATGACAAAATTCTAAGTAAGTAACAAACTCTTTCTTGAAGTTACCTCTTGGATACACAATGCAGAAATTTCATTTAAGAAATTATGAAAAAATTGTAAGCAAGTAACAGACTCTTTCCTAAAGTCACCTCTTGGATACACAATGCAGAAACTTCATTTAAGAAACTATGAAAAAATTGTAAGTAAGTAAGTAACAAATTCTTTCTTGAAGTCACCTCTTGGATACACAATACAGAAACTTCATTTAAGAAACTATGAAAAAATTGTAAGTAAGTAAGTAACAAATTCTTTCTTGAATTCGCCTCTTGGATAAACAAAAAAGTCATTTCATTCAAGAAATTATGACAAAATTCTAAATAAGTAACAAACCCTTTCTTGAATTCGCCATTGGGTTGCACAATACAGAAATTTAATTCAGGAAACTATGAAAAACACTGCAAACAAACTCTTTCTTGAACTCGCTTCCTGGACAGACAATACAGCACTTTCACTCAACAAATTATGAAAAAATTGTAAGTAAGTAACAAACTCTTTCTTGAATACACCTCTTGGATACCCAATACGGAAATTTCATTCAAGAAATTATGAGAAAATTCTAAGTAAGTAACAATCTCTTTCTTGAAGTCCCCTCTTGGATACACAATATGGAAATTTCATTCAAAAATTATGAGAAAATTCCAGGTAAGTAACAATCTCTTTCTTGAAGTCCCCTATTGGATACACAATACGGATATTTTATTCAAGAAATTATAAAAAAAGGGGAAGTAAGTAACAAACTCATTATTGATTTCACCTCTTGGATACAAAAAAAAAGATATGTCATTCAAGAAATTATGACAAAATTCTAAGTAAGTAAAAAACTCATTCTTGAATTCGCCGTTTGCATGCACAATAGAGAAATTTCATTCTATGGGCCCTCTACACGTGATTAAACACGTTTTGAAACTACATGCTATTTGCTTGCCTTTCCTTGGTACCTTTCCAAACGAGAGGGGATTCCCCACTGGTTCCTACACATTGCAAAAACAAGGTAAAAGTTTGAATCAAACACTTTTAGGATATCGAGTGTCCTTACCAAAAGTCGACAGGAACACCCCCCCCCCCTCCGGCAAAAAATTGTAAGTAAGTAAGTAAGTAACAAATTCTTTCTTGAAGTAAACCTCTTGGATACACAATAGAGAAATTTCATTAAAGAAATTATGAAAAAATTGTAAGTAAGTAGCAAATTCTTTCTTGAATTCACCTGCTGGATAAACAAAAAGACATTTCGTTCAAGAAATTATGACAAAATTCTAAGTAAGTAACATTTATTGTTTTCACTCTCTTAGATATACAATACGGAAATTTCGTTCAACAAATTATGAAGAAATTGTAAGCAAGTAACAAACTCTTTCCTGAAGTCACCTCTTGGATACACAATGCAGAAACTTCATTTAAGAAACTATGAAAAAATTGTAAGTAAGAAAGTAACAAATTCTTTCTTGAATTCGCCTCCTGGATAAATAAAAAAAGACATTTCATTCAGGAAATTATGACAAAATTCTAAATAAGTAACAAACCCATTCTTGAATTCACAATTGGGTTGCACAATACAGAAATTTAATTCAGGAAACTATGAAAAACATTGCAAACAAACTCTTTCTTGAACTCGCTTCCTGGACCGACAATACAGCAATTTCACTCAAGAAATTATGAAAAAATTGTAAGTAAGTAGCAAACTGTTTCTTGAATTCTCCTCCTGGATGCACAAGACAGATATTTCATTCAAGAAATTATAAAAAAAAATTGTAAGTAAGTAACAAACTCTTTCTTGAATACACCTCTTGGATACCCAATACGGAAATTTCATTCAAGAAATTATGAGAAAATTCTAAGTAAGTAACAATCTCTTTCTTGAAGTCCCCTCTTGGATACGCAATACGATACGGAAATTTCATTCAAGAAATTATGAGAAAATTCCAGGTAAGTAACAATCTCTTTCTTGAAGTCCCCTCTTGGATACACAATACGGATATTTTATCCAAGAAATTATAAAAAAAAGGAAAAGTAAGTAACAAACTCTTTATTGATTTCACCTCTTGGATACAAAACAAGACATTTCATTCAAGAAATTATGACAAAATTCTAAGTTAGTAAAAAACACATTCGTGAATTCGCCGTTTGCATGCACAATACAGAAATTTCATTCTATGGGACCTCTACACGTGATTAAACACGTTTTGAAACTTCATTTATACAAGAAATTATGAAAAAATCGCAAGTAAGTAACAAACTCTTTCTTGAATTCCCCATTTGGATGCACAATACAGAAATTTAATTCAAGAAATTAAAAAAAATGTAAGTAAGTAAGTAACAAACTCTATGCTTTTTCTGCATCAATTGTCGGATATGTTGAATAAAATATGCAAAACCGACATAGCTTTATTTCATTTTTTAAGGTTAATTTAGACGAGGTTACGTGCGCGCACGTAACCTCGTCTAAATTAACCTTAAAAAATGAAATAAAGCTATGTCGATTTTGCATATTTTATTCAACATATCCGACAATTGATGCAGAAAAAGCATAGAGTTTGTTACTTACTTACTTACATTTTTTTTCCATAATTTCTTGAATTAAATTCTGTATTGTGCATCCAAATGGGGAATTCAAGAAAGAGTTTGTTACTTACTTGCGATTTTTTTATAATTTCTTGAATAAATGTAGTTTCAAAACTTGTTTAATCACGTGTAGAGGTCCCATAGAATAAAATTTCTGTATTGTGCATGCAAACGGCGAATTCAAGAATGAGTTTTTTACTTACTTAGAATTTTGTCATAATTTCTTGAATGAAATGTCTTTTTTTTGTATCCAAGAGGTGAAATCAATAAAGAGTTTGTTACTTACTTTCCCTTTTTTTATAATTTCTTGAATAAAATATCCGTATTGTGTATCCAAAAGGGGACTTCAAGAAAGAGATTGTAACTTACCTGGAATTTTCTCATAATTTCTTGAATGAAATTTCCGTATCGTATTGCGTATCCAAGAGGGGACTTCAAGAAAGAGATTGTTACTTACTTAGAATTTTCTCATAATTTCTTGAATGAAATTTCCGTATTGGGTATCCAAGAGGTGTATTCAAGAAAGAGTTTGTTACTTACTTACAATTTTTTGTTATAATTTCTTGAATGAAATATCTGTATTGTGTATCCAGGAGGAGAATTCAAGAAACAGTTTGCTACTTACTTACAATTTTTTCATAATTTCTTGATTGAAATTGCTGTATTGTCTGTCCAGGAAGCGAGTTCAAGAAAGAGTTTGTTTGCAATGTTTTTCATAGTTTCCTGAATTAAATTTCTGTATTGTGCAACCCAATGGCGAATTCAAGAAAGAGTTTGTTACTTATTTAGAATTTTGTCATAATTTCCTAAATGAAATGACTTTTTTGTTTATCCAAGAGGCGAATTCAAGAAAGAATTTGTTGCTTACTTACTTACAATTTTTTCATAGTTTCTTAAATGAAGTTTCTGCATTGTGTATCCAAGAGGTGACTTCAGGAAAGAGTTTGTTACTTGCTTACAATTTCTTCATAATTTATTGAACGAAATTTCCGTATTGTGTATCCAAGAGTGTGAAAACAGTAAATGTTTACTTACTTAAAATTTTGTCATAATTTCTTGAACGAAATGTCTTTTTGTTTATCCAGCAGGTGAATTCAAGAAAGAATTTGCTACTTACTTACAATTTTTTTTATAATTTCTTTAATGAAATTTCTGTATTGTGTATCCAAGAGGTGACTTCAATAAAAAATTTGTTACTTACTTACTTACTTACAATTTTATAGCCGGAGGGGGGGGGGGGTTCCGGTCGACTTTTGGTAAGGACACTCGATAACCTAAAAGTGGTTGATTCAAACTTTTACCTTGTTTTTGCAATGTGTAGGAACCAGTGGGGAATCCCCGCTCGTTTGGAAAGGTACCAAGGAAAGGCAAGCTAATAGCATGTAGTTTCAAAACGTGTTTAATCACGTGTAGAGGTCCCATAGAATGAAATTTCTGTATAGTGCATGCAAACGGCGAATTAAAGAATGAGTTTTTTACTTACTTAGAATTTAGTCATAATTTCTTGAATGAAATGTCTTTTTTTTGTATCCAAGAGGTGAAATCAATAATGAGTTTGTTACTTACTTCCCCTTTTTTTATAATTTCTTGAATAAAATATCCGTATTGTGTATCCAATAGGGGACTTCAAGAAAGAGATTGTTACTTACCTGGAATTTTCTCATAATTTCTTGAATGAAATTTCCGTATTGTGTATCCAAGAGGGGACTTCAAAAAAGAGATTGTTACTTACTTAGAATTTTCTAATAATTTCTTGAATGAAATTTCCGTATTGGGTATCCAAGAGGTGTATTCAAGAAAGAGTTTGCTACTTACTTACAATTTTTTCATAATTTCTTGAGTGAAATTGCTGTATTGTCTGTCCAGGAAGCGAGTTCAAGAAAGAGTTTGTTTGCAATGTTTTTCATAGTTTCCTGAATTAAATTTCTGTATTGTGTAACCCAATGGCGAATTCAAGAAAGGGTTTGTTACTTATTTAGAATTTTGTCATAATTTCTTGAATGAAATGAATTTTTTTTGTTTATCCAAGAGGCGAATTCAAGAAAGAATTTGTTACTTACTTACTTACAATTTTTTCATAGTTTCTTAAATGAAGTTTCTGCATTGTGTATCCAAGAGGTGACTTCAAGAAAGAATTTGTTACTTACTTACTTACAATTTTTTCATAGTTTCTTAAATGAAGTTTCTGCATTGTGTATCCAAGAGGTGACTTCAGGAAAGAGTTTGTTACTTGCTTACAATTTTTTCATAATTTTTTAAATGAAATTTCTGCATTGTGTATCCAAGAAGTAACTTCAAGAAAGAGTTTGTTACTTACTTAGAATTTTGTCATAATTTCTTGAATGAAATGTCTTTTTTATTTATCCATGAGGCGAATTCAAGAAAGAATTTGCTACTTACTTACAATTTTTGATAATTTCTTAAATGAAATTTCTGCATTGTGTATCCAAGAGGTGACTTCAAGAAAGAGTTTGTTACTTACTTACAATTTTTTTCATAATTTCTTAAATGAAATTTCTGTATTGTGTATCCAAGAGGTGACTTCAATAAAGAATTTGTTACTTACTTACTTACTTACAATTTTTTAGCCGGAGGGGGGGGGGGATTTCCTGTCGACTTTTGGTAAGGACACTCGATATCCTAAAAGTGTTTGATTCAAACTTTTACCTTGTTTTTGCAATGTGTAGGAACCAATGGGGAATCCCCGCTCGTTTGGAAAGGTACCAAGGAAAGGCAAGCAAATAGCATGTAGTTTCAAAACGTGTTTAATCACGTGTAGAGGTCCCATAGAATGAAATTTCTGTATAGTGCATGCAAACGGCGAATTCAAGTATGAGTTTTTTACTTACTTAGAATTTTGTCATAATTTCTTGAATGAAATGTCTTTTTTTTGTATCCAAGAGGTGAAATCAATAATGAGTTTGTTACTTACTTCCCCTTTTTTTATCATTTCTTGAATAAAATATCCGTATTGTGTATCCAATAGGGGACTTCAAGAAAGAGATTGTTACTTACCTGGAATTTTCTCATAATTTCTTGAATGAAATTTCCGTATTGTGTATCCAAGAGGGGACTTCAAGAAAGAGATTGTTAAATTTCCGTATTGGGTATCCAAGAGGTGTATTCAAGAAAGAGTTTGTTACTTACTTACAATTTTTTCATAATTTCTTGAGTGAAATTGCTGTATTGTCTGTCCAGGAAGCGAGTTCAATGAAATGACTTTTTTGTTTATCCAAGAGGCGAATTCAAGAAAGAATTTGTTACTTACTTACTTACAATTTTTTCATAGTTTCTTAAATGAAGTTTCTGTATTGTGTATCCAAGAGGCGAATTCAAGAAAGAATTTGTTACTTACTTACTTACAATTTTTTCATAGTTTCTTAAATGAAGTTTCTGTATTGTGTATCCAAAAGGTTACTTCAAGAAAGAATTTGTTACTTATTTACTTACAATTTTTTCATAGTTTCGTAAATGAAGTTTCTGCATTGTTTATCCAAGAGGTGACTTCAGGAAAGAGTCTGTTACTTGCTTACAATTTTTTCATAATTTCTTAAATGAAATTTCTGCATTGTGTATCCAAGAGGTAACTTCAAGAAAGAGTTTGTTACTTACTTAGAATTTTGTCATAATTTCTTGAATGAAATGTCTTTTTTATTTATCCATGAGGCGAATTCAAGAAAGAATTTGCTACTTACTTACAATTTTTAATAATTTCTTAAATGAAATTTCTGCATTGTGTATCCAAGAGGTGACTTCAAGAAAGAGTTTGTTACTTACTTACAATTTTTTTTCATAATTTCCTTAATTAAATTTCTGTATCGTGTATCCAAGAGGTGAATTCAAGAAAGAGTTTGTTACTTACTTACAATTTTTTTCATAATGACATATCCAATAACGGATGTTGATAAATAATTTATTCATTCTGATGCCAAGATTTTGTCAATGTTATCCCATGTGTCTGACAATAGATGTATGCAAATTCCTTTTCATACATCTCCGACGTTTTATTAGACATTCTAAACGTTTGATATGCTAGCTTACTCTAAAAATAATGAACACATAGCAATGTAACGCATAATAAATTTTCAATGAAATAATGCTATGTAGAATATTAATACAAAAAATATATTATGATACATTATTAATATCGATGATTAACTTTGGACATTTTGAATCTGTTCCATAAAATAGTTCACCATGTTCTCTCTTGATATTATAGCTATTGTCTTCTCTTAGTTCGTAATCAGTAGAATAATCATTATTCCATTTTGAGTCATACACAATTTTTACTGGTGTCTCATCAACAGGCTCAATATGCTTTTCATCCTTGGTATTATTTGGTTCATTGACTGTTTGATCAATGGTAGTAATGTTTGCTGGTGCTTTGTTTTTCATCGATTCATCTTTATATTCCATAGTGATATTTTCTGACAATGCCCTTTTTATTTTTCTGGCAATTTCACTGTCTATTATCACATTATTTTTACACAGGTAACAGTTTCGGCACGTAGACAAGATATGGTTTACGATATTAGTAGAAGAGTAGGCCTTTCTTTTATTGATCTTCCGTTGAATGCTAATACCCGAAAGGTGACGATTGGATGTATCAGTAGGTAGTGTGTTACCTGCAACAGTAGCAAGGAGTTGTCCTCTATCATCGACGATTATTTTTATGTTGGCATTCTCTTTGAGTGCAGTCATCTCTGGAGATCTCAATCTCGCATAACCACTAACATAAGAGTTGAATTTTTTCGGTATTCCAAAGAAAGTTAATTCCTTACTGTCATGACAATGCATGCATACATTTCCAATAGTGCTTCCACTTGTACTTGTTTCATAGTTTAAATACTTATCCATGTTGGCATTCAATGCTACAATAACCTTATTATGTGAACACACTTTATTAAAATGCTCCATCTTCACTTTTTTAGAGATATTAGTTATGTGTTTATCGTTCCACTGTGTAAAAAATACTGATTTAATACATGCAATAAACTAGGTAGTGTCGATAAGCGGCCATAGAGCAATAGTGGGAAAGCCACATCGTGTCTCTGGGCAAGCATAGAGTACAATTGTTATAGCCATAAAAATATCTGTCGAGGAGGTATCATTAGCAATAACCTACTTCTAATGAAGCATATCAAGTCACCTGTTTACCGGGTACTAAATAACTACCATTTTTACTCCCCCTAGCATTATATTGGCTTACACTGAAAATAATTGAACGGAAAAATAAAAGCCCGATAAATATTTACTAGTTGGTGTGACAAACACAGCGCAACGTTTAGCTAGATAAGAAGAAGAAGAAGAAGAATACGGAGAATTAATAGTCTTTTGTTCACCATTTTACATGAAAAAACTGATTTAGTCGAGGGAATGAATCCTTATTCTAGAAGTCCTTCAAGTTAAGTTAGAATAAATGAATGAGGTAATTATATTGGCTTACACGGAAAATAATTGAACAGAAAAAATAATTGTGTGTTTTTTAAATTTTTGGCTCACTTGCCGGAGACTCTGGGCGGGTGGGCGCCCCCAAATATTGTCCCAAATTCCTCTCTCAATTTAGCACTTGTTCACGATGCCCAGCGTCTCCAATCACTTTCCCAATAGTATCTATTCATTGTCTCAGCTCAGTTTAGAAAATCTGAGCCAATTTCCACTTTTTCAAATTTAGGGTCACTTGCCTGAGACTCTGGGCAGGTGAGGTGGGCATCTCCAAAAATTTGTCCCAACTTCCACTCTCGCCTTAGAACTTATTCACGGATACCTAAAACCGTCAACGGATAGACTGTTACCCTAGCGGTAACCATGCCATGCTCCACACACATACCGACAATATATTTTTGTTTTTTATTTTCCATTTTCACAATGGGGATCCCAATCGAGCTCATGTCCATCGCTTAGCATTCAGGCCTTGACAAATAAAGCCCAGATAGTTGGACCCCAACGCTCCAATCTGAACATTGACTAAGACCCCAATTCTGAGCTAGTGAATTTCAACCATTCAGGCTGGTGGACTAAGACCCCAATTCTGAGCTAGTGAATTTCCACCATTCAGGCTGGTGGACTAAGACCCCAATTCTGAGCTAGTGAATTTCAACCATTCAGGCTGGTGGACTAAGACCATAATTCTGAGCTAGTGAATTTCCACCATTCAGGCTGGTGGACTAAGACCCCAATTCTGAGCTAGTGAATTTCAACCATTCAGGCTGGTGGACTAAGAACCCAATTGTGAGCTTGTGAATTTCAACCATTCAGGCTGGTGGACTAAGACCCCACTTCTGAGCTAGTGGATTTCAACCATTCTGGCTGGTGGACTGGGACCCAACAACATCGATTCTCAAGGTAAAAGTTTGAATCAAACACTTTTAGGATATCGAGTGTCCTTACTGAAAAAAACTACTGAATTAAAAAATTAATTAAATTGATCATACGACCTAAATTATTTCATCAGATACGCCAGCACTCATAAACGATCCTTTTTGAAATTCTGCTAACAGCATAGATGCTCAAGGTAAAAGTTTGAATCAAACACTTTTAGGATATCGAGTGTCCTTACTGAAAAACTACTGAATTAAAAAATAAATTAAATTGATCATACGACCTAAATTATTTCATCAGATACGCCAGCCCTCATAAAACCATTTCCATAAAAATAGCTCTTAATAGAACTGTTTAAGTATGAACTCCAATTTTTTCCAACGAAAATATAGAAAATACTATCAAAACACATTTCTCTGATTTTAATGTGTATCTTCAGTCAGAAAAGCATAGTTTCGATTCAAAAATGAGCCATTTCCATAGCAATAGCTCTTAATAGAACTGTTTAAGTATGAACTCCAATTTTTTCCAACGAGACTATGCAACTCAACCACATTTAACTAAACCCCGTGTAACTGAATCCGCATGTAACCGAACCCCCGTGCAACTGAACCCTCGTGCAACTCAACTCCCGTGCAACTCAAGCCCTGAAAAAGCCAAGCTTTGGAACGAAAATATGCCATTTCCGTAAAAACTAAACTATAAAGCTTTTTTGACCGTGAACACTAGTTTTTGTAAGAAAATTATAGAAAATACATTTCTTTGGGTCAAATGTGAACCTTTGGTTATGAAAAAGCGCAGCTTTGGAACGAAAATAAGCCATTTCCGTAAAAACTAAACTATAAAGCTTTTTTGAACGTAAACACTAGTTATTGTAAGAAAATTATAGAAAATACATTTCTTTGGGTCAAATGTGAACCTTTGGTTATGAAAAAGCGCAGCTTTGGAACGAAAATAAGCCATTTCCGTAAAAACTAAACTATAAAGCTTTTTTGAACGTAAACACTAGTTATTGTAAGAAAGTTATAGAAAATACAGTTCTTTGGGTCAAATGTGAACCTTTGGTTATGAAAAAAGCCAAGCTTTGGAACGAAATAAGCTATTTTAAAATGTATAAGAATTATTTATTTAACAGAAATCCTCGCTTTTTGAATGGCCAAAGCGTTTAGAATTACACAAATCCTTGTCTTAATTTAAACTCTGACTTCAAAAGGGACTCTCCGTAATTATAAACACATGTGGTTTTTAGACTGGAAAAAAGATTTTCTGATAATTGGGAAAAAGGGGCATTTTTTGAACGAAATAATTAAAAGTAAGGAATTATGATCGTAACACAGCAGTGGATGAGAGAGTTTTTGTTTTACATAATAGAAAAAAGCATACTTTGTTGGAGGGGAGGGGGGCTAAGTCTCCCTGAAATTTGAATTTACTGGTAAATGCTTTTTTTTGGAAATAAAGAATGAAAGTGTACTCACATTGAAAATAGAAATATCCATTGTTTCAGAGTTAATAAAATCCAGTGTACTATGCTCGATATGCTAAAACACAATGAAAATTAAATTCCAATGCATGAACATTTTATACGGGGTTTCAAGGATGAATATAAAAAACGGATGTTGAGTTACATAACTTCGTGCGTGCTCCCAAAACATGTTTGACTACTTTATATCATACCAGTTTTTTTTGTGTTTTTTTAAGAATGTACACGTGAATTCATGACGTACATTCATTGTGCAACTGACAACAAAAACAGAAAAAAAACCTGTTTGACCACATTATATTATTACGACCATACTCTCAAAACATGTACGACCGCATTATACATTGCCAAGTTTAAAAAACCTCGACATTAGTTTCATAACATGCATTATAGTATGCCAAACTTTTAAAATGTTCACGCGTAAATACACTGTCTCAAGCATGGGTTTTTCTTGCGCAATTCCAATGTATTTTTTCATGTACCCCTGAAAACAACAGCAATTTCAATGTATATTTTCATGTACCCCTGAAACTGTGCACAAGGTAACTACTGATGGGTAGAAGATTTATGAAACTTACACAGGGGGTTTGGAGGGGGAGTATATGTGAGGGGTTCTTATAAACCTCCAGTTAAGGGCTTTGGACCATAATTATTGCAATGGTACCGTCTTATGCTTCCAAACTCTTCCACTTAAGAAGTGGCACCAAAAGTGCCGTTTTTAGTGCTATATGGCACCTATAGATGGTAAAATTGATAAAAATCACGTAGATATGAGTAATAGCTTTAAAATGAATCTTCCCGGGATATGCTTGGGAAAATGAGTGTATCACATTTGCAAAAATAGTGGATTATCTAAAAGTAATGATAAGAAGAGACAAACCATGATTGAAAAAAAAAATCCAAGGAGGAATCAAACGCGTGATAATCGAATTTAAAGCCCAGCGCTATACTAAGAGAACCACGCCTCTAATAATCTAATTTAAAATATTGGTGTTTGTAGGACTTTAATTGCGTAGCTTATTAAGGGGGCCTGGAGGAGGAACCTGCGGGAGGTGTTCTTGCAAACCTCGAGTTAAGGGTTTTTGATCATAATTATTACAATTATACCGTTTAATACTTTTCCACTTAAAGAATTTTCCACTTAAGAGGTGGCACCAAAAGTGTTGTTTTCTGTGCTATATCTCACTTACAAATTGCAGAATTGATAAAAGCCCGTAGATATGAACATAATTTTCAAATGAGGCATTAGACATCATCCTAATAAGTTCTGGTAGCCACTAGCCCCAGCTTTTCCACTTCAGACATGGCAAAAAAGTGTCATTTTTAGTACCATTTGAAACTTCCAAATGGCAGAATTTATAGGAAGAACGTAAATATGAGCAATAGTTTTTATATGAGCTATCAAAAATCTATCTAAGATGTTCTGGTTGCCCGCTAGCCCTGCCCCTTAAGAAAAGGCATAAAGTGCCCTTTTCGTGCCATATGGCACTTGTGGATCGTGGAATTTATATAAACCACGTACATATGCGGATCGTGGTTCCGGAACCGGCATCTAATATCGCGATTCGGCCTCCCTGATTTACGGGAAAAAGTGACTGTGCTTGCGGGAAAGCTGTCGTTATCTGCAGGTCTTACTGCGCACCATAATTTACGTCGTTTTATGTAAATAATTGTTAAGTGTGCGAGTTTGCTTTTTTTTTTTTTTTGTTCTTGATGTATTCCGCTTCTTTTTTATAGTGGGTAATAAATAAATAAATTATTATTATTAGTATTATTATATGAGGAATAGTTTTTAAATGAGCTCTTAAGCATCTCTCTATGATGTTCTAGTAACCCGCCAGGCCTGGTAAAAAAAAGACGAAAAAAGACTGTTTTAAAGTTTTTTAGCTTTTAGTCACTATGGGCTGTGATTCGCTCTTTACTAGGTTGCAGCTACTGCTGCAACCATGATACGAAAAAGTCGAGAAGTTTGCTGAATGTACGATCGGAGCAAACCGATTTCATAGCCACAAGGATAAATGACGAGCGACAGCATGCATTGGACTTGTATAATTTAGGCTATATATTTGCACATTAGGGGGGGGGGGGGGGGGGTAAGGTTAGGTTGAATTAGGTTTTTAACCCCTTTCTGAGATATATTTACCCCCCCCCCCCCTTAATGTGCAAATATTTACCCCAAATTATATTATTATATAAACTAAAGTATTATATTTTCATCATGTTATGGCATCGTTCATTATGATTAGCCTAACAGCCCTTTTTGAGTGCGTTTGTATAATCCATAAGTACCAATAATTTTTCTTTCAAGAGGGCATAGACTAATGCTACCAATTTTCGGTGTGTTTTTAAGTTAATCGCTGAGGGTGGAATTTATAGGAAGGGCGTAGAAAGGGCGTAATTTAATATGGGGCAGGGGAGGCAACTGCCCCCTTCAGACCCAAGTTTGCCCCCCCCAGACCTAATTCCCCCCCTCCTCCCGGCTGAAATTTCGTTTCGGAAAAAAAAAAACTAAGATAAGCCTTCATAATTCAAGCATCCAGAGAGACAGGTCAGTTTTCTTTAGTATATCTTTGCCTCTATGGTAATATATGGCACATTTTTCCATTTTCACTATCATCTTCACTTAATTTGGAAAAATTGGATCCAACTTTGACCCTCCACCCCCCACCTCAGGATTTTGACGAAACTACGCCACTCACGTAGGCCTAGGTATGAGCAATATCTGTTATATGAGCAATTAAACATCTGTCTAGACACATGCGATACCAATAAGCCCAATAACAATACGCTCACGCCGATACGCGTGATATAAATACGTCCGATACCGATACAGTTTGCAGGCCTTTCTCGAGGGAGTATGGAGGGTCGTACCATCACCAAAACCAAAGATATTTGACCTTTGAACTATGTTGAATAAAATGACTATCTCAAAATTATGATTGGATGACTTTGGGGGGAGGGGATCTTCAGGGAGTTGCCTATAATACTAATACTAGTTGTAATAAAATACTAGTTGCCCTCCAGTATTTTAGGCCACTTGAAAATGACACTAGAAAATTTAATTTCCGTTCGAATGAGCAATTATATATCTCTCTGTGATGTTCTGGTCACCCCCTAGCCCTGCTAGAAAAACGAAAAAAACCCGGGCACTTCGTATCGAAGGAGTTGTCGTAGAAACTTCGAAAAAGGCTCATTCGATTGGAAATTGCAGTGGCTAGTGCTCTTTTCAATAGTCGAAAGAGTTCAACTAGCCCCCCCCCCCCACGCCCATCATTTCCCAAAAACACCCAATCAAAATTTTGAGATAGCCATTTTGTTCAGCATAGTTGATTTCCAGATAGAAAAGATTTTTTTGAGGAGGACACTCCCCCACAGCCATCAGGGCAAGGGTTTTTAGTTATGCCCTAGGGACATATAAGGTTTTTAAGAAGGCGTTGTCGTAAAAACTTCAAAAAAGCTCATTCGATTGGAAATTCAAAGGGCTAGTGCCCTTTTTAATAGTCAAAAGTGAGTGGAGGGCAAATAGCCCCCCCCCCAGCACCCATTATTCCCCCAGACACATCCAATAAAAATTTTGAGATAGCCACTTTGTTCAGCGTATTTGATTTACAGATAGAAAACAAACTTTTGAGGAGGAGACTCCCCCACAACCCTCAGGGCAAGGATTATAAGTTATACCCTGGGGGCATATAAGGTTTTTATTGAAATCTTTGTCGTAGAAACTTGAAAAAGTGGTCATTCGATTTGAAATTCAAAGGGCTAGTACCCTTTTTAATAATCGAAAGTGATTTGAGGGCAACTAACCCTCCTCTCACGCCCACCTTTTCCCCAAACACATCCAATCAAAATTTTTAGATAGCCATTTTATTCAACGTAGTTGAACGTTTAGGAAATTAGGTCTTTAAGGATGACAGCCCCTCCCCTACAGCGCTCAGGGCAAGGGTTGTAAGTTATGCCCTGGGGGCATATAAAGTTTTCATTGAAAGCGCTGTTGTAGAAACTTCAAAAGAGCTCATTCAATTGGAAATTGAAAGGGCTAGTGCCTTTTTTAATAGTTGAAAGGGATTCGATAGCGACTAACGCCCCTCTCAAGCCCACCATATTCCTAACACATCCAATCAAAATTTTGAGATATCCATTTTTTTCAACGTAGTAGAACGTTCTGGAAATTAGGTCTTTTAGGATTATAACCCCCTCAGAGCCCTCAGCGCAAGGGTTGTAAGTTATGCCCTGGGGGCAAATAAGGTTTATATAGAAAGTTGTTGCTTAAATCATAGGCAGCGCGATCGCGCTACCTAAGTAAAGAACGGGGACACTCGAGAACGAGCCAAGAAACGGGACTAAGTAAAGAGGAGGACACTCCCACACAGTCCTCAGAGAAAGGGTTTTAAATTATGCCCTGGGGGCATATAAGAACGATGTTGGCACAATGTATTATTTATTAATTTTTTCCTTTAGAGCAGGGCACTTCGTATCGAAGAAGTTGTCGTAGAAACTTCGAAAAGCGCTCATTCAATTGGAAATTGGAGTGGCTTGTGCCCTTTTTAATAGTCGAAAGTGATTGGAAATCGACTAGCACCCCTTCCACGCCCACCATTTCCCAAAACACACCCCATCAAAATTTTGAGATAGCCATTTTGTTCAGCGTAGCTGATTTCCAGATAGAAATTATGTTTTTGAGGACAGTCCCCCTTAGGGCAAAGGTCGTAAGTTATGCCCTGGGGGTCATATAAGGTTTTTTATAGAAGGCGTTGTCGTAGAAACGTAGAAAAAAGGCTCATTCGATAGGAAATTCAAAGAGCTAGTGTTCTTTTAAATACTCGATAGTGATTGGAGGGCAAATGACTCGCCTCTCACGCCCACTTTTTCCCCCAACACATCTAATCAAAACTTTGAGATAGCCATTTTATTCAACGTAGTTTTAAGTTCTGGAAATTAGGTCTTTGAGGATGACACCCCCCCCCCCGCAGCCCTCAGGGTAAGGGTTATAAATTATGCCCAGGGGGCATATAAGGTTTTTATATAACACTTTGTCGTAGAAACTTCAAAAAGGGCTCAATCGATTGGAAATTCAAATGGCTAGTGCCCTTTTTAATAGTCGAAAGTGATTGGAAAGCCACTAACACCCCTTCCACGCCCACCATTTCCCCAAACACATCCAATAAAGATTTTGAGATAGCCATTTAGTTCCACGCAGTTCAAAGTTGCAGGAAATTATACCTTTGAGCAGGAAACTCCCCCCACAGTTTTCAGGGCAAGGCTTATAAGTTATGCCCTTGGGTTATATAAAGTATTTATTGAAATCTTTGTCGTAAAAACTTGAAACAAGGCTCATTCGATTGGAAATTCAAAGGGCTAGTGCCCTTTTTAATAATCGAAAGTGATTGGAGGGCAACTAGCCCCCCCCCCACGCCCATCATTCCCCAAACCCATCCAATCAGAATTTTGAAATAGCCATTTTGTTCAGCGTAGGCTAGTTGATTTCCAGATAGAAAATAAGTTTTTTAGGAGGACACTCCCCCACAACCCTCGGGGCAAGGGTTTTAAGTTATGTCCTGGGGCATATAAGGTCTTTATAGAAGGTGTTGTCGTAGAAACTTCAAAAAATGCTCATTCGATAGGAAATTCAGAGGGCTAGTGCCGTTTTTAATAGTCGAAAGTGATTTGAGGGCAACTAGCCCCCCCCCCCCCGCCCATCATTCACCCAAACACATCCAAACAAAATTTTGTGATAGCCATTTTGTTCAGCGTATGCTAGTTGATTTTCAGATAGAAAATATGTTTTTGAGAAAGACACTACCCCATAACCCTCAGGGCAAGGGTTTTAAGTTATGCCCTGGGGGCATATAAGGTTTTTATAGGAGGCGTTGTCATAGAAACTTCAAAAAAGGCTAATTCGATTTAAATTCAAAGGGCTAGGGCGCTTTTTAAAAGTCGAAAGTGATTGGAGGGCAACTAGCCGCCCCCCTCCACGCCCATCATTCCCCCAAACACATTCAATCAACATTTCGAGATAGCCATTTTGTTAAGCGTAGCTGATTTTCAGATAGAAAATATGTTTTTGAGAAGGGCACTCCCCCACAACTTTCAGGGCAAGGGTTTTAAGTTATGCCCAGGGGGCATATAATGTTTTTATAGAAGGCGTTGTCGTAGAAACTTCAAAAAAAGCTCATTCGATTGGAAATTCAAAGGGCTAGTGCCATTTTTAATAGTTGAAAGTGATTGGACGGCAACCAGCCCCCCCCCCCCACACCCATCATTCCCCCAAACACATCCAAAAAAAATTTTGAGATAGCCATTTTGTTCAGCGTAGTTGATTTGCAGATAGAAGATATGTTTTTGAGGAGGATACTCCACCACAGCCCTTAGGGCAAGGTTTTTAAGTTATACCCTGGGGGTTTATAAGGTTCTTATAGAAGGCGTTAACGTAGAAACTTCAGAAAATGGCTCATTGGATTTGAAATTCGAAGGGCTAGTGCCCTTTTTAATAGTCGAAAGTGATTAGTGATATTTGTTGTTGTTGTTGTTGTTTAGACCAGGGCACTTTGTATCGAAGGAGTTGTCGTGTGAACTTCGAAAGGGGCTCATTCGATTGAAAATAGAAAGGGCTGATGCCCTTTTTAATGGTCGAAAGTGATTGGAGGGCAACTAATTCCCCTTCCACTGTCATCCTTCCACGCCCACCGTCCCATTTGCCCATTATGTTTAAAAACTAAATGTTGCCTTAAGATTTAATCAAAATGCACTGTGATAATGCTAATTCCCAATAAGGCATCTCAGCAGTATCCCAAGACCGACTGAGTGTATTATGTTCAAACTTTCGAGGCTACTTCTGCTCTTAAAGTTTAACCAAATCAAAATAGCGTAAGTGTATCCAAGCTATCAAAGAAAATAAACAGATTTTTTTGCGATTGATACCAAGTTCTCCATTTCAGGTATGCTAGAAGAGGTATGAAACTAAATTAAACAGTACTATTTGCGTCCAGATTTTTAAAAGGGTGTATGTTGTTAAAAATTACTGAAAATTTTTCTCCAGCATACAAATAGCAGGCCAATCTATAAAGTCTTAAAAACGAAAAGATTTAAAGTGTTATTTTCTTTTTCCCTGACAAA
This sequence comes from Artemia sinica, assembly GCA_027921565.1. Lineage (NCBI taxonomy): Eukaryota > Metazoa > Arthropoda > Branchiopoda > Anostraca > Artemiidae > Artemia > Artemia sinica. Next base: position 12,754,903 of record CM051265.1, on the reverse strand, counting down.
ACTATGTCAATATAAAATGAACAGAAATTAATTAAAAAAAAAACTTTTTCCACAAAATAAGATTTTCAAAGAAAAGTAAAGAACTCCATTAAACAAAAAATGATCAAAAATAAAATCTAATAATCTACCAAGCGTGAAACTACCACAAATCAGCATCGATAAATAAATGAAACCCAAAACGAACAGAAATTACAATAAATAACCGAGTCAAACTCAAAACGAGCAGAAATTAACATAAGTTGGACGCAAAACCCCTATGCCTTCCCAAGGCCAGAAGAAAATTTGCACTGAAAAAATACAATTGAATATGCATTGTCAGTTTAATATACATATACTGATATTTAGTAATCGAATGTTAAAATTATTTGATTTATAAAAGTTATAAAAGTAAAAACATTTATATTTTTTCAGTAAAGTGCAAATTTTTTTCTGGCCTTGGGAAGGCATAGGGGTTTTGCGCCCAACTTATGTTCATTTCTGCTCGTTTTGAGTTTGCCTCGGTTATTTATTGTAATTTCTGTTTGTTTTGGGTTTCATTTATTTATCGATGCTGATTTGTGGTAGTTTCACGCTTGGTAGATTATTTGATTTCATTTTTGATCATTTTTTGTTTAATGGAGTTCTTTACTCTTCTTTGAAAAACTTATTTTGTGGAAAAGTTTTTTAATTAATAACAAGGAAAAAGTCATTTTCTTTGTTGTTCAAGGAGGGGGACTGTAATTGCTCTGTAAAAGAATTTCGACCATGGTGATTCCAATGGTACACTTTTCATTTTGATCTGACGCCATTTTCGAGGGATTTCAGGCTTTTGTTCGAAATCATCACAAATTTATTCTCGCAACAAACTTTTACTTTTAAGACGAACCAAAATAATAGTCACCATTCCACAATCAGTTTCAGATGGCAATGTTTCCACTAGGCAGTTTTTCCTAAACATGATTTTTGACTTTTGATTCTGACCGTGTTAAAGAGTTTATAGTAAATTCTCCCAACAGACTAATGAGACTTACTAAGGGGCTGGGAGGGGGAGTATACGGGAAGGGTCCCTTGTAAATCTCCAGTTAAGGGTTTTGGCACATAATTATTACAATGGTACCGTTTTATGCTTCAAAGCTTTTCAACTTAAGAAGTAGCACAAAAGGTGCCGTTTTTGTGCTATTTGGAAGTTATGAATGGCAAAACTGATTTAAATCACATAGATATGAGCAATAGCTTTCAAATCAGCCATTAAACATCTATGCTCTATGAAGCTCTGGCAGTCCACTAGCCCCTAGCTTTTCCACTTGGGACATGGCAACAATAGTGCTATTTTTAGTGCCATTTGGCACTTGAAGTTGATTGACTTTATAAATAAAACGTAGATATGAGAAATAGCTTTAATGTGAACTATTAAACATCTGTCTAAGATGTTCTTGTAGCCCGCTAGCCCCGCCCCTTGAGAAATGGCACATAATGTGCCATTTTTTGCCATTTGGTACTTGCAGATGGCGGAATTTATAAAAAGCACGTAGATGTGAGAAACAGCTTTCTAATGAGCCATTAAACATCTCTTTATGATGTTCTGGTAAACCGCTAGCCCTGAAAAAAAAGAAAAGAAAAGGGAGACAGATCAGTGCTACCCATACAAAAAAGTGATTTTTCTTGTTTTTCAAGGTTGGTGACTGTAATTTCCCTGAATAAGGTTTTCGACTATGCTGATTCCAATGGTACATTTTTCATTTTGATCTGACGCCATTTTCGTGGGGTTTCAGGCTTTTTTCCGAAATAACCATAAATTTCTTTTCCATAATTTTCTTTTCCCAATAAATTTACCATAAATTTCTTTTCCCAATAAACTTTTATTTTTAATACGAACTGAAACGATAATTACTATTTCTGAATCACTGAATCAGTTACTATTCCTGAATCATGGAAATTTTTTTAACTATGCAGTTTTTTTTCTAAACGCGTTTTTTAAATTTTGGTTACTATGGACCTTGGTTCGCTCTTTACTTGGTTGCAGCTGCCGCTGCAACCATGATGCCTAATAAGCCCTGATAACGTCCAATGCATTACTTTTCGGATTCACATAGTAGTCCGTAAATTTCAGAACTGCCTCTATGTACAATACCATGCTGACTTCTTGCTATTGTCGATTTTCTAAATATTTCTTTTAACCAGGTCCAAAAAGACGTAAATGTGCTAAGAATTATGACAGAAATTAGTCACATATCACAAAACGCCAGCGCCATTTGCGGGACATTTATCTCTGCATCAGCATGCTGTACGAAATGTTTGCTGAGAATAGAATAAAGTGAATTTAAACAAAATATGCATATTTTTCTCACAATTTAAAAGTTTTGAGTGCACGCATAAGCAGCATCAACCAATTCTCTTTCTCTTTTGTTATCAGTTTTATCATGCGACACTAGGAGACCGAGCTTTGCTTGTGAAGGTAATTATAGACATAATAACGATATTCAGTGTAACCCCCTTCCGGGAATATATACCCCCATAGCTTGACTTAAACAAGAAAAACTTTTGTGTAATTTTATAGAATTCGTTTTTTTTTTAACAAAGATACAAAGGGGAAGGAAGTTTTCAAACGAGGAATCAATTTTCCCTTCCAATTGGCATCCCTGGCAATTTTTATTTAATTTAACGGTTTTGCCACAATGATGCCAAGAATAAGATTTTCTGGATATTCTTTGTCAAACAATGCCCAACGGACAAGTTAATAATTCTAGCTTTATTTTTCAAATACTTTCAAATTTAAAATACGGTCACTATTTAAATGTGGGGAATATGTCACAACATAATGTTACACAATCCGTGGCAATACTTTGACTTATTCTGTATCTTTACTTAGACAGCGCTATTGCGTTGCCTATGATTTTGGTTTCGGTTTTATTTGGCCCGCTAATATCAGTGCTATTTATTAATGAAAATCGGCAAAACCACAAACAAACCAAATTAATAAAAAAATATAAATAGCATTTAATAAATCACCTATATTAAAAGTTTAGTACAACAAATTAAATATTACAAAGTCAAAATCCATTCAAAATTACGAGCAAATGAATGGCGCGATTACCGGGGCTATTAAAATAGAGCTTGGTTCAATCATGAGATTGATCATCCTGTGCTGGGCGTGCGGGTTGGGGGATGTGGAGGGGGATGTTTACTGCAGCATTACGAGCACTTATGTTTATGATTGTTTAATGTGTGTTTATTGTTGATATGTATTGTGTAAGGTTTTTTTTATATCGCCAAGTAGCGTGTTTATTGGATAATTACTTTTCTTCGCTACTGCTTGAATAGCGCCTAGTTTAATATCACTCCCTCTTGCCCCCTCCCCCAATAAAAATACTGTAGCTAAGTAGAAATGAAGCATAAATAGAAATGAATGGATTCGTAAATACATTTAGTGACTTGAATTAAACAAGGCTGTATTCAGGATCTTTGTTCGGGAAGTTTTTTTCTTGGGAGTCAGGGGAGTTACAAAAAAAAACTTTGAAAAACACATCAAAATTTATTTATATTCATTTTTGCTACGTCTTTACGATTCGGGCAAATATTTCTTGAGAAAGGCTCCAACTCCCTAGCCCCCCTGGATATGCCCTTGGATAAAAATGTTTTTTTTTAATGCGAATTCGGCTGCCGGTATTATTCCACAAAAACAAGATTTTAAGACTAAGAGGCCCATTAGGGTTTTTAGATATTTCTAAACGTTGTATATATACTACTGCTATTACTACTGCTACTACTACTACTACTACTACTACTACTACTGGCACTACTATTACTAATACTACTACTACTGCTAGTATTATTACTACTACTACTACTACTACTACTACTACTACTGCTACTACTACTACTACTAACAACTCACTGCAGCACAAAGCCACCTGAGGCCAACACAACTACGCACGCTCCTTCTCCACCCCAATATATTTCGAACCTCCCTCTTTTACAGGGGAGTGAAAAGACTAAGAGGCTAAGAGGCATTTGGACTTTTCAACATTTATAAACATGGATTTTTCAACATTTATAACTAAGAGGCATTTGGATTTTTCGACATTTATAAACATTTTATATACTACTACTACAACTACTACTACTACTACTACTACTACTACTACTACTACTACTACTACTACTACTACTACTACTACTACTACTACACCTAATACTACTAGTGCTGCTACTATTACTACTACAACAACTACTACTACTACATACCATTACTACTAGTGCTTCTACTACTACTGCTACTACTACTACTACTACTGCTACTAAAAAACTCACTGCAGCATGAAGCCACCTGAGACCAATACAGCTGCACACGCTCCTCCTCCACCCCAATCTATTCAAAACCTCCCTCTTTACACCCTCACAAGAAGTTCCCGTTTCCATTAAATCTTTCCTTACGACATCTTTCTATCCTATTTGGGGACGACCCGCTTTTAATTTGGCCCTAGACGGTTGGCCAACAAGAACAATTTATGGCAATCTGTCATCCTTCATCCGCAGAACATGTCCAAGCCATTTCATCCTTTCTCTCCTTATAGCCCTAGAAAGAGTAATTAAACCTCATTTCTCGCACAGCTTACTATTTGAGATACGGTTAGTCAGTCGGGCACCCAAAACAACCGGTAGGCAATTTCTCTGGAAAACATCTAGCAATTCCTCTTCCGTTTTTCGGAACACCCACGCCTCAGAACCATAATTGACCAGTGTCATAACTATAGCTTCCAATATTATAATTATGATTTGAAGACTTATCTTCTTCTTCTTCTAATCTTTTTTCAACTGTGGAAAAACACCTTGGGCCATAGCTATTCTACTTTTAATACTTCAATGCTAATAAAAATAAACTGCTAATAAACAGAAAAAAATACCATATTTCTACCTGGGACCCAGCCTATTTGTTCCTGTAGCTGTAAGTAAAATTTACCTGAGTCACTACTATCTCCATCAGTCGGTTCTACAGGGGCATATACTACTATAACTGATAACCTGCACTTTTTAGTTACGAAGGGTGACTACCGTTCTATTATTAATACATTCCCAACCTAAACAAGACTTTGCAGCTTCCTCATTCATCAAGAGCTCTGCTCCCTGCCTATGCACCCCATCCTTTCTGCCTGAATAAATAAATTCTATATCACCTAAAATCATGTTTCCTACCCCTGGAATATGCGTTCCTACAACCCCTAATAAACCCAGTTCGAAGAATTCGTCGTTCAAATTGTAATATAATTTTCGCATATTTTTTTGGTATTTTTTTCGAAACGTTTCTGTTTCTCTGATATGCTCTGCTATGTATGTTTTCTCTTGACCAGTTAAAACAAGCAGTTCTCATCTTCATTGTCTTGATGCTTTAAACCTGTCTCTCTACTGCCATCATTGATTTTTAAATGTTTGGTGGGTGTTTACCGACTTGCAGTGGTATCAATTCATGGGAATTTAGGGGGAGGAGAGAGGGTGGAACCTGTCTTTCAAATTCTATGGAGAGATGGAATACTATGGTAAAAACAACTTTTTGTTTTTCGATTTTTTCAATGAGTATGTAAAATACAATTTTTCAATGAAAATATGAAAAACGACATTGTATTTGAAAGAAGGGCGCTCAAAAGACAAATAACCAGAGCACAGAAGTTGTGCAAAGTCACGGAACTCCACTGCCATATAATATTTTATATGAAACACGATGGTAATCCCACGGTGAAATACAAAACTTGCAACCTTGAAAATCAAAAGTACAGTAAACATGGAGTAGCTATGTAAAAATAAATGACTTCCCCCATTTTTTGTCTCTTCCTATTTGTTTCTCAATGAAATCCCTAGTGATTTCATTTTTGACTTTTAAGCAATAACATATTAAAATACAACATTTACGCAAAATACGTTACCCCCCACCAAACCTCTCAGCTTACTATGTTGTTAATACGCATTGTTCATATCAAATACTTTGATTTCGTAAAGCCAAGCTATTGCGTAAACACTTTTGAATGACATTTCTCTTATTCTTATTTTTCGTCTTCTTCTTCACCTCCACTTCATTCCAACAACGGAGCATCAACAAAGGCATTATTCATTTCACAGCCAACAACCCCATCTGGTACTGACATGAGTCTCAAAATTAAACAAGCAGATGGTGTTGAAATAAGGGACGGCTAAGGGGCCATTTGTTTACATATTAGTTCCATATCTGTCACTTCAAGCTGTGACTAAGAAAATGTTTATGGATTCCTACAACCTATGATATAGGAAGAATTTCCGAAAAGAGAAAAATAAGAATCTAAGCGATTTTTATCTTCTATGAGAAGTATAAAAAGATAGTTTGTCACAAATGAATTCGAATTGATAAGAACTGTAAAACAAATGCATAATGCAAAAATCTAAATATAGGAATAGTAGAACACAAGAGTGAAAATTAAGATAGAAATGACTCAATTTGTTACTACAATAAAGGATCAGAGATTTTGGGCAAAGGCCTTTTGAGGTGAAGGGGGCTTAAGAACACAAGATAGCCTCAAAATACTACTTACGAGGCTGACACACCCACCCCCAGTGAGTTTAGAATAGCTCTATAGAATTCGTAATATTTGTTTTTAGGGGAATTAGGCTTCCTTAAATTAGAAATGAATAGGTCTTGTCCCACTGAAGATTTAAAAAATTAGGAAAAGATAGGGTAAGGGCCTACCTGTTTTGACCTGATACTTGAGGGTATCTTTACAATCAACCAAAATTTGATCCAAATTCTGAGGCTGGTCCGGAATACTAAGGTCCAATACCTCCATAAGTTGATCAGGATGGTGAAAATCAAGGATTTTCGACGACCTATCATTTGACTTGTGCATAAATTCGTAAAGAATATTCATTACTTGATCCAAAAACATCTTTGTTTCTTCTGCACCATTTTTCGACCAGGGTAACAAATCTAAAAGCCATAAAAACTCATGGTTGTTTATTTCTTAATTATCATTTTATTTTACAATGTATATACATATATTCCTATTTCTTTTGTTCTGAAATAAATCAACTAGAACTAGTGGAGGCAAAGGCTTCTGCCTAACTATTTGCTGGGTTTGATAGCTAACTTTAACAAATATTTTTGCCAGAAAGCCCAGTGAGAAACCACCATTGTTGTTTTGATTTATATATGAAAGGGGCTGTGCCCTCCTCAACGCCTCGCTCTTCACGCTAAAGTTTGACTTTCTCACAACTCTTTTTTTAAACAATAAAAACTTTAGCGTAAAGAGCGAGGCGTTGAGGAGGGCAAAGCCCCTTTCATATACGGAATAATTTCTGTTCGTTTTAAGATTTAATGTCGCTCCTTACTTTCAGTTTAAAAAACTTTTTTTTTTTATTTAAAGGCTGCGAAAGCGGGGGTTTTGGGGGGCGGCAGCCCCCCAACTGTGCCTCCTAATCCCTGTACGTTTTAAGGTTCGACCTTGTAACTCAGCCTCTTTAACTCTTTAGAAAACGTAGTTTTTTTCAAATAATTTTCTATAGAAAAGGACAATCACCAAATATTTGGCTTTAGAAAACGACAACTAGACTAATGCCCATTTTTATGAAGAAGATAAACAGTCTTGTATCTGTTTAGGGTAGGCTTACAGTTTACTTAAAAACTGATTTATAGGGACCACGCAGGCTGAACTGGGGCCCGAACCTCCTGAAAGCGTAAATTTCTCGGCATTTCTTTATTAAATTATTGGTTTTTTATGATCCCCCTTTATTTTTTTAATTAAATCATTTCCAGTTCATTTTTATTAACTCACTAATCTTTTTGTTCCATCTTCCTTTTATTTCTTTGTCACACAATTTTTTTTTTTAATTTGTGAACTATTTTTCAACCACTTCGGAATGTTCAGTTACTTCCCACTTTTATGAGTATAGCACAACGGTAAGAGCACATCCCGAGACTGTGTTAACTTAGGTTGTAATCCTGGATGAGACATTATATATATTTATTTTAATTTGAACATTAAAAATTTAAAAATATTAAATATAAGTGAAAATTTGGTCCAAAAAATTGTTTCGTTTTTGCATAATTTGATCTTTTCTATTTGTTTTCCTCAACTCATCGACTTTTTTCGTTTATGCATTTAAAACCTAGATAAATTTGGTGTTAATGTTATGTAAAACCCAATGCTTTCTGTACCCCTCATGTTCGCTTATATTCATATATTCTTGAGAAAAAAAAAATAATTCTCTACTTTTTGGTTCATTTTAAAAATGAGTTTAATTTTTTTTTTATTGTTTGACCTCCTCCCCTAAAAATTCTTTGTACGTACCTGGACCTGTGAGACCCATCCAAACAGCTTTAGGGTAACATTCTTGGGGCTGAATTGTGCGAACTCTTCTTTTATTTCTTACTTTCTTTTCCTTGGGAGTTACGATTCAAAGTACAAACGGAAAAATGCATATTATACAAAATAACTGTTGTTTCGTAAAGGATATGAAGACAATGATTGAAATATTTTTTGTTCGATAAAATAAAAACGAAACAAAAATTCTGTCACTCGGACTTGCTGAAATCTTCATGGTGGAGCGATTCAAATTTGAAGCTAGAGGAGGTGAGACTGAGACCGAGCCAATCTAAAATATTAGACGGGAAGGGAGCGATTAAAATGATTTTTTGGGTCTTTTTAAGAAGCTGGATTTATTAAGATCGTTTTTATTGAAATTTAACAATAAATAAAAAAAAATCTAGTTAGTTTTCTTCTTTTCTTCAAAACTCTAAAGTGTCCCGTGTTTATTGATTTGCCTTTTATTTTGTACGTATTACTCATCAACTTTTGGTTTAAAACACCAATAATGGCAATTAAAAACAACAACAACAAGATAAGCAAAATAGTTGCCTGGGGTTTTATACACGCATCGGGGGGGGGGGGGTGTCTTTCTGTTGTGCAAGTAAACTGGAAGCAGCACTTACAGATGAATAAATAATAATTTCCTGAAGGTAAAGAAGCATGAATTGTTATTATTGTATACTTTTTAGGCACCTTTTAAAAGTTGGAGGGAGGTTTTTTAATGAGATTACGTAAAAATATATTTTTCAAATTATACAGGCAACAAATGTCCCCTCCCCTCTTTAAGTACCGCTCTTGATAGCGAAATTAAAGCAACCTGCCTTGAAAAGAGGCTTTCCTATCAAAAGTTACGAAAAAGTTACGTTTTTAAGAGTTGGACGTTACGAAATTTTTTGGTCTGGTGGCAACCCTGGTTGGCTCGCCCTGATACCAAAAAGTGCACAGCATTACATAGAGGTCTTTTTCTTTTTACTAAAAATTGAATTTTTAATTTTTCCTAGTTTCTGAAGATTTATGTATATATATATATATATATATATATATATATATATATATATATATATATATATATATATATATATATATATATATATATATATATATATATATATATATATATATATAGATATATATATATATATATATATATATATATATATATATATATATATATATATATATATATATATATATATATAATATATATATATATATATATATATATATATATATATATAATACATATATATATATATATATATATATATATATATATATATATATATTATATATATATATATATATATATATATATATATATATATATATATATATATATATATATATATATATATATATATATATATATATATATATATATATATAATATATATATATATATATATATATATATATATATATATATATATATATATATATATATATATATATATATATATATATATATATATATATATATATATATATATATATATATATATATATATATATATATATATATATATATATATATATATATATATATATATATATATTGAACCAAGTCAAACAGTCTAATTTTCTCATTTTCACTATCCTTGGCACTTTTAAGTCTGCTTCTTTATTACCATCATTAATTATTAAAAGACTAGTGGCCGTTTACCTGTTTACAGTAGCGTTAAATCACGGAAATATAGGGGTGAGGGGATAATGCATAACTCAGATTCTATTAGGAGGGGGGGGGCAAAATGCATTTTTTTTAATCCTACAATTCTGTTATTTTTCCATTTTTTCGGTGAAAATACAAAAAAAAACATTTTACAATGAGTTTTGAATCACTTGACAAAGCTTGAAGTCACGGAATAAAAGTAACTGAACGCATTATGATTAGTAACTCGATGTTTACTGCATTTCCGGGTTGGGAACATGATCAGTTAATAAATTCAGTAAAGGTAACAAATTCAGTAAATTCATCAATTCAGTTTTCCTTTTCAGTATAAGAAACTGAGCAAAGAACCTCCGAAATTAAATCTTCTTTCAATAAAGTCTCACGTTCGTACAATAGAGAACCACAGCTTAAAAGTTTAGATCAAAAGCTTTTTCACCACAAACGCCCAATTTTATAGATAGTGTTCTGTATTTCCCCTATTCTAGTCTCTAATTTGTCAATAACTAAATACGGCTATTTGACAAGTGGGCCTAATGAACTAGAAAAACACTTATAAGCCTAATTATTGTTCAGGATAATAGCGCAATAAAACCGAAGGATTTATTGACTTAATTTGTTTACCAAGTACAGTTACCACATCTGTCCATAGGACAATGAAGGACATCAATCTGTTTCAATTCCAAGCTTTGGAGACAAAGAAAACAACGCCAGAAAGAAGAAGGAACTTAAACGCATTTCTGTACTGATTTTGTCATGTTTGATTTGTTTTGTACTATTATTATGTATATGTCCTTTTTTTATGTTTGTACTAATCAAACAGTTCGTGGTAACAAACTGTAAGTAAGGAGCGATGGGGCTTAATAGTAACCGAAACTCCAAAAAACAGAACTTGGATACCAAAAAATATATCAAACGAACCGGTTTATTATGCTGATTCTAAATATATTAAATTCATTCAATCTAGTGCTACCCATCAAAGGGCAAAAACCTGAGAAAATTTGACTGATTTTCGAAAAAGAGAAGAAACACCCCCTTAAAGTCAAAGAATCTTAATGAAAATTACACCGTCAGAGAGCCCTACTGTAGATGTTTCAAGCTCTTTTCTGAAAAAATGTAGAATTTATATTTTTTACCAGAAGAAAATCACGGATGTGTGTTTGTTTGTTTGTTTTTTGTTTTTTTTTTTCCAGGGGTGATCGTATCGAGCCAATGGTCCCAAAATACAGGGAGAGAGCTCATTAAAACGTAAATTGAAAGTTCTAGTTCACTTTTTAAGTGAACAAAAAGATTGGAGGGCAGCTAGGCCCCCTACCACACCTCTTTTTCCTAGATATGTCTGATCAAAATTTTTAGATAGCCATTTTGTTCAAAATAGCTGAAATGCCCAATAACTATGCCTTTGGAGATAACATGATACCCCTCCCACAGTCCCCTGGGAAAGGTTATAAAATTTGCCCATTTTTTACGTATTGTATCTGTTACAAGGAAATATGCATAATTTTTTTTGGATGGGGGAGGGGTAAATTTTCTGCTAGGGTTATTTTCATCAGGGAGAATTCTCTATGGGAAGCGAAGTTTCCGGGGAGAAATTTCACACTCGGAGAATTTGCTAGAATCCATATACGGAATTCTATGATGTTAAATATTTGGTATTTACAAACTGCAGCATCAAAAATAAAAACAATTCGTAACATATAGTCATTTACGAGGATCGAACCATTTTATTATACTCCCCATCCCCCGACGCACACACAAAATTTGAAGTTACTTCGCCAACTCCCCTTTCCTGCCGTGGAAAACCTTCATTGAAAGTTTCATCTTAATTCTCCAGGTATGAGGCGAACGTGGTTAAACTTACCCTAACTAAGAAACTAGAAAATCTTATTTAGAAAGTAAATACATCCCCCGTCCATTTTAGCCAAACTCTTTATCCATGTGCAAGCATTAGACAGTCGGTTGTCGTCTTTGGTATTAGGCTATAGTTAGGCCTACTCAAAAAGAAACACTATGAAATTCAGAAAATAACTTTTTAAAAGTCTTAAAATACTTATTAATGTCATTATTTTAAGTGCTTTGCTTTACTTTACCCCCACCCATCCCTAATATGCAAATAAACGTTCCATGGACTTTGCCTTTCGTCTCTCTTCTCTTGAAATCGATTTAACGGCAAAGAACTAACGCCGACGAAATCAAGAAGCAGAAAGATGCAGGGAAAATATATAATTTGGGCTATATGCTTGCATATATGGGGAGGGGGAAGGATAGAGTAAAGTAAAACGCTTTTAGGAATGATATAAGTAAATATTTTACTAACTGTACAATAATTTTTTTTTTCCTCCACAAGATCCATTTTTTATCCAATGCCCAATATCTTCTAAAAGAAACCTAATATCGAAGTTAAATCCATTTCTCAAGATCAAAAGTCCATTGATGTGCTGTATGAGGCAGCCGTGCTCGATATTTGCTTTTATAACCGTGATGATTTAAGCTACACAAATAAAAATGTTCCGGTGAGTTTTCTATAACGTTACCAACACTGTCTCTTGTGTAGAACAACATTATTGTCATTTGTACGTTCTTCTTGTATTTGAAATATGATTATTATCTTTCATGGTTTTGACATTCTTTGGTTATTTTGTTAATTTAGTCTAACATTTTTCGTTACTTAGTTGCTTTTTCGGCCATGATAATTGAAAAGACGTCAGTTTATGTACTCTGACAATTTAAAATCTGCAGCCGACCTTCCTTAGACGAGTGCACTTTTATATGCTCAGTTTCTTGGAAATTACTTAGCTTTCAAGATACTTACGAGAGGCAAAATATTCCTTGATAATTAAAACATTTCGGCTTCAAATTTCTCTGCCAAAAAAATGTCATGAGACGCAGTCCTTGATCGATAAAGGCCTTGCCAAATATTACTCCCCAACAAAAAGTTTTTCCAAAAAATGCTTGGCCATGCCGGGAGTCATCCCCTATCAGCCTTGCTTAGTTGTTTAATCTTGTATCTGGTTTTCAACTCACCCATTATTATTATTATTACTACTACTACTACTACAACTACTACTACTACTACTACTACTACTACTACTACTACTACTACTACTACTACTACTACTACTACTACTACTACTACTACTACTACTACTACTACTACTACTGCTGCTACTACTACTACTACTACTACTACTACTACTACTACTACTACTACTACTACTAATACTACTACTACTACTACTATTATTACTACTATTACTACTACTACTACTACTAATACTACTACTACTACTGCTACTAATAACAACTCACTGCAGCACCAAGCCGCCTGAGGCCAACACAGTGACGCACGCTCCTTAGCAATCCCAGTCTATACTAAAGCCCCCTCTTTACAACCTCAA